>CM056575.1:42780000-43372500 GCA_029721435.1 Gymnothorax reevesii | reverse complement strand
CACGCTTTTTTCAGTGTTTCCTCTGAAAAGTGCTGCTTGCCCTCAGTACTGGGGGCTTTCGGGTTTAAGAGGCAAACAAAGTCAGAGGGGATGATCATACTCCCTGATAAAAAGAGAAGAAAAATTTTGTAATTATTACCTGTTGGCGTACTTCATTTCAACCTGAGTGATATTCTCGAAGCAACTCCTCTCAAAGTGCTTGAAGCAAAGGACGCTGGTTACTGAAGGCTTTCAATTAGCCCGCTTCGTTTTGACAGGCCGGGCCCATTTCTTCCCTGACGACTTGTCCTTAGGGAACTCGAACAGTCTATTGTCCTTGACATCTATTGTCTGTGGAACATCGCGACACGATGTTGTGGCATTATTAAAATGATGAACTATTCAGAAGGCAAAACACAGTACTCAATCACCTCTGCGGCCTTTATTGGCTCTGTTGTTCTCGGTATGATGCATCAAAATGCATGCAGATGTACACTTCTGAGTGCTAAATTCTCAGTTAAAATTCTGTCGGTGAAATTTTGGTCAGTTGGATCATGATTTATTGCTGATTGTGGAAATGTTGGACAAAACGTCAGAAGTACGCAGCAAAGGGTCCCAATTCTTTTGTTCATGCTTTTTCCAGCTTTATTTGACAGGATAGTGGAGGGGGACAAGAGGAATGGGGAATGAGATGGAGGGAGAGACAACCGATAAAGGTGGAACAACTGATTCAAACTACTAGGGTCACAGCTTGTAACAAATGCGTGGTGAAAGCTCTGCAGGCTGCACCACTGCGATGGATCAAGGGTCAATTTTATGCATTTCATGTTTGTCTTGGTCCTTGCAGCATTTAGACCTAATAATTGAAGTCATCATTGTGAAGTTAGTGTATTAAATCATTAAGTACATCAAAACAATTAGGGGATATCAGGATTATATAAAAGAAAAAAAAAATTCCTCTTAGAGAATGTGTGTTCTGTAAATTGTCTCAAATTCATCACACTATGACTCAAATTGATGTAGGCAAACGCACGTGATCATGCAACCACACATGCAGGCATCCATGCACGCATGGACACGCCTCCATGCACGTGCACTTAAACGACACATTGTGTATCAGTGTGCAGGATGCCATGATGAGCAGGCTAGCGTGAATTTGATTTGGTAGAAAGATGTCGTCTTAGGAGAGGAGTATGGTCTAAGTTTGCTCCTGGCAGGATGCATTGTTAGACTCTTCTAGCTTCAGCAGACACCCGGTGCTCCCTGCATTGGTCAGAAAAATTGCACATCTCATTAGTCCACACAGTCGGTTAGGTGGGGTGTGAATCAATTTTCCAAACATATAAGCCATATATAGTTTCTATTCACAGCTCACCCTGACTGTAGGGCCCCCACTGACTTTGTCACAGGTGTGTTTGTTGTTATATTTTGGAGATTTTTGTACAACGATTGCATTCTAGTCGCTGTATTGATTGTGTGTGACTTCAGATAACATGCTACAAAAATAAAAATAATTAATTTAAGCCAGTATTTTAGTCTAATGGTCTAGACTTACAATTGTACTTGTCTTATGTTTTTCTTCAATGAGACAAAAATATTTCCAATGAAGTGAGTTGCCACTGGGGTTACAAAGTGTCATCTAACAGTGATTTTGCCAAAAAGTTATTTAAAATAAGCAAATACTTTCTTATTGCGAGCAAAAATAATATTAAGGGTCATTATAAAGCATTGTTTCTTCAAAACAATGGTCTTATAAGCTTCAAAGACAATGGTTCATTGGTTCTTGCCTCTTCTTTCAGCAAGCACTGGTTCTAAGTTGCCTTGTCTCTGTTGCAGCCCCCAGTTCCCTAGGAAACATCATTGAGGAGGTGATTCACCCCTGCAATCCCAACCCATGTCCCAGCAATCACCTGTGTGAGGTCAACAGAAAGGGCTGCACGCCTGGCCAGGATTGCCTGCCTTTCTTCTGCGTGCCAGGTGCTATTCATCCCTTTACCTACAGGGAGAGCTGTTTCCCGTAGTTCATGTCATTTATACCTCACTGTTTAAATGGCACCCATATAGTGATTGAGTAAGCCCCGCTTTGCAAACCTGATAATGTGGCGAGTTTGTTCAACCTCGCCTGACTTTTGTGCGTGTGTATGTGTGTGTGTGTATGTCTCGGGATTTGACACAGGTTGTAAGCTGGGTGAAGCCTCGGAGTTCCTGGTCAATATGGATGCCCTGATCCAGGTACCTGTCCATAATGGCCAGGTTGGCTGCTTTGAGGTGTGCACGTGTGGACAGAGCGGCCGACTGGAGAACTGCGTGGAGATGCCCTGCATTGACACCGCCAAATCCTGCATTGTGGCAGGCCAAAGAAAAAGTAGGTGGTGCAAACCTCCCTGCTAACAAATTAGGTCTTTGCAACTGTTTTATTCCTGTAATATACCATGCTAAAGTAGAAAATAATGAAGTATACCTTATAGATGAACCTGCCGTAGCCCATTGTAATATCTTGAAAGGAGTAAATATCCCTTCCCTCATGGACAATATTTTTTGTCTTATTTAGATTGAAAACAATTAAAAAAAAGACAAGTCTAAATAAAAGGCTTAAATATGGAGTTCATCTTCTTATTTCTCCCGCGCTAACCATATGTACATCAACAGAACACGCGGGCGCTGTGATCTGATTTCCCTCATGCAATAAATATCCCTATTTTTATGGGTTTTGCGCTGGTTCTTGATTGGTGTTTCAGTGTAATAATTAGCTTCCGCTGCCTGGGGTCCAACTTAGTCTGCAGCTCTGCAGAATTTGAGTTTTCTTCATTTACTGTTTTCTTTTCAAGTCATCGATGCTGTCCTTTAGATGCAGCTTGCGAGTGATGTTAAAATGGGCATCACTCATGCTAATTCAGTTCTTTGCCAGATGGCTGTCAGTTGCCTCTGCTGGAGACATGTTCTGAACAAATTAGAACATTCTGGAAATTCTGCCAAGACTTATTTTTGACTTTATTTATTTATATTTTGCCATCTGTTCATGGAAATTCCTGACACAAGATGGACTAGAAAGGATATTTAAATAGCCCAAAAACTTCCAAATGCGGGCAGTTTGTTGTGAGACATTATTTTTTCTGTACCTTTGCCTGAGGCGGCCCACTGCGATTGTTTTGAGGTTGAAAGGGTTGAACGCTCAGCGCCATCTCTAGTGTCTTGCGGTTTGGCCTGGGGATGGCAGGTTACATCTGGAGCCGGTACAGACCAACACTTGCTTTGTCCTCATCCTTTATGAGAATTTTGTACACAAATGCTAAATATAATACAAAAAATAAACTTAAAGCAATCTGGCATTTCCTTTCTGTGGTGCCCCTGAGGTACACCCTAAATGTGGCTGCCTTGACTTGAAAGGGCCCGCCTGCCTTCCTTGCTTGTTTAAGACTGCAATGTGTGTACTTGGTAGTCAGTGGCTTGGGAGAAATTCAACACAAAACAGCTGCATTTGGCTCTTACACTGCCACTTAGTGGTCACTTAGCAAATTATTTCATCAGAAAAACAGGTTGTGCGATGTAAGAAGTGGAATTTTCACCCTGCATTGCATATGTACCACTTTCACTGAAACTCTCAGTGAAACTGTTAATTGCATCAAGCTGTATGATTGAATATGCCGTAAGCTTCTTTTCCATTTGTCCAAATCTTGCCTCATTTTCATAATAGTAGTTCGGAAGAAGCAGCTGTATTTGAAGCTGATGTCATTTGATGCAGATGGAACTGAACTCTTGAGTCGCAAGAACGTTATTATATCATGGTTTTGCCCCACCCGCCGCTGCCGCATCCGCAGATTTTAGCCGTTAGCGCGATAACTCACAAAAAACTTTACATTGGCTTCTTATTTTTAGCATGGGCAAATATGGTAGATTGATTAATACGACTAAATTTTCGGCAAGTATGCACTCTTATCTTTGCCTCCAAGTGGTGCTATATATTGAAAAAACCAGTTGAAAAAATCTAATAAAGGGGGGCTTCGAGGATTGGGGAATTTCGGGTATATACCCCTTGCTGTCGGCCGCCGACAGCGTAGGCCTAGTTTTACTTGTGGAGAGACCAGAATTTGGCTGTATTTGAGAGTGCACAGCTGACATATTCTATCATATGCCATTGTCACAGATCATGGGACGTCCTTCAAGGTGGACTGCCATCCCTGCTCCTGCTTTGCAGGGGACATCATATGCTCCACCCGCCAGTGTTTGAGCCCAGAGAGCTCCGACGAGGACCGCAGGCACTTTACAGGTGCGTGCACCTTTCACTCTGATTGGATTTGATCTCCTGATCACAGAAGAAGTGTTTTGCAAGACATGGCAGGTTATGTTACCACGATCACTGTTGTTAAAGGTATACCGAGTACAATTTGTCAGTTACTATTTGTAAATACAACATTCAGAGTTGGCCCCTCCTCCACGGCTCAACCACACCCGAAGTGCTCACCCCTGGACCGATTAGAACTGTGCTCTGAGCTAGATCATCCTTTACAAACCTTAGGTTACCAGTGCATATATAATTTCAGGTAGCAAGCTCAAAATTACTCTATATTATGGTTCTAGATCAATACCATGTATGAAAACATTGTATGACAACAATGCCAGTTCTGCAATGTAATAAAAATACCCTGCCAACAGTAATGTTAACTCTCGTCAGCCTGCCTGTATAAGTTACCTGTTCAGACACTTTGCCCTGAGCCTTCCACAACTGTGACTGCTGCGACTAGTGTGAGTAAGACAATAAATGTTTCTGCTAGGGGTGTAACGATACTGAATCGATTCTGAATCAATGTTTTTTAAGGCATAGGACCGCAGTGGGGCGAACATCCGAGCTTTCCCTTTTCTTTTATTAAACCCGACGCAGTCTTGAACGAAAGTGCCATACATCAAAGGGCATGAGAAACGCTTCCGGAAAAAAACTTTACTATTACTATTATTGACATTACTATTTTTCGGCGACTTGCTGCACGGAGCCAAGTAAAGGACTACAGAATTGTCTCCTTTTATGCAATTAGGTTACTCTAATCTTTTGCCTGTTTACTTTGCTCGATCAGCAATCAAACAGGGGATTCGCTTATTTACTTTGCTGAATGAGTGGAGCTGTTTATTAAGACAGCATGTTTGATTGCCGCATTCTGAAAGTTAAATGGGCATAGATTTGCAAGAACGAGTATTTGGCCATTTCCTGTGATTGTGATAATTAATAGCTCACATTGACGTTTCATCCGCTTTAATGTTTTCCACCTTGTGTATTTTTTAGATGCTTGAAATCCAGGGCGGTCTGAAAATAAATCTCTTATTATTATTATATTATTATCATTATAGATCTCCTAAAAATACTGCAATGAGAGATTAAATGCTGAGTTGGGATGTGGCGATGTTGAAGGAGTATTTTGTGAGTGTGATGAGCCAGCTTGCAGTCATGGGGTGTGTAGGAAGTTGCGTGTAATTTCTTGAAACATACACACCTGAAGCGGCTTAAAATGATTTAAAATGCCGTCGGCGAAGCCCGAGTTTAGATTTTGCGAATTGCAGGTGCTCTGCCCTTTCCTCAATCTGCTTCCGTGTACTTGGCCTAAATAACAATCAAGAAATTTTGCCAGTAGCCTATAGCGATTAAAATGTGATGGTGAAAAGCAGACAAACCTTACTGGGCTACGGTGTTAGATTGAAAGAATGCCAATTTGAATAATTAGAAACTGAATTACATCTCTCATTGTTGCATTTTAGGACATTTTTCAAGATTAATTTAAAACAAATTAGTTATAAAATCACCCTGGAGTTTTAGCGGGATGAACTAGCAATACCTGATAGTGTGGAGTGTTCTTGAAGTGAGTCTATTGTTAATTATAAAAATGAATGAGGACAAGTGAGGACTATTTTATGGGGATGTCCTGTTCCCCAACAAATTTTCATTTCTCGCTACGGCACTGGTTTTATTTAATTTACGACCTCCGCGCGCTCAAGAGATCTGATGTCTGGGTGACGCGGCAAGCTACCCCGATTCAAACACAGTGCACCGCCCACAACTTATAAATCTGATCTTCTTGAGCTGATTTAGTCATTAACAAATTTTTCAAAAAATACTCAAAAATGTATTTGAATTGTAGGGGTAGTGTACTTTTATTGGGTAAAAGCTGAAAAAAAGGGGTTTCTTTGCATTTAATGGTCATCTTTGCTCAACTTGATGGAGGGGATGCAAACTGTATGGCTTTAGCCAGTGAGATTGGGTGCTCATGGACACCGTGTCCCAAAAGTTCATGCACCACAGAAAAAGTCAAATCAGATTGTGAATATTCAGCAGAATGCCTTTATTCAAAAGCCAGTGTATCCCCCCTGCATCTTAATTAGTGCCCTCAGCCTGTGGGGCATAGAGTGCACTAAGTTGTTTAGAACGGAAGGCTCAAAGTTGCCCCACTCCCACGCAGCCTTCGCATTGAGCTGCTTCATGGTGGTAGGTGGTACAGATAAATTGATCTGCATTTACTGAGGTCGCTATAATGGCTATGATATGCATCTGAACGATAGGGAATATCTGGCCCTCATGCTGAAACAAATGAATTGAATAAAAATTATTCAAAATATTACTGAAAGAAATTGTAATGTGACTTATCGAATTAAATATGTAAGTGAATGTAATAAGATGAAATGAATGATTAATGTATGATTTTACTGATTAAATTGGGCCTAAATATAAATGAAATGTAACAGGATTAAATTAAAAATGTAATGAATTAATGAAATTCAATTTTAAAAAATCCAGAAGCTGAAAATAATTAAGAACAATAGGCCTAATTATGAGCGACAGAACAATGATGTAGGCAATGTAGGAATAGAGGCTACTGATTAACTGAGAAACTTAGCTGTAGATAAAGCAGGTTTTAACTTTTAAATGTCATTCCTAATTAGTGTACCAGGAGTACAGGACATAGTCAACTCAAGAGAGCACCGTTATAAACTTTAGACATTGAGGCCTCTATCTTGCACGTAGCGCAGTGGGGCGCAAAACATAATGCAAGCCTCTTCGCTACTTTACGACCGACGAAAATACCAATTTTCCGTCCAGCATCCATGCTGTATAAATAGCCAATTCATTTGAGCGGAATTGAGCAACTATGGGCGTATTGGTGTTAAAATGAGGTGTGGTCAGGCACAATGCTGGCCTTTTACCGTCTTGAGGTAGCGCGAAGCTCTTGCGCGATTGGCCAACAAAAACCAGGTCTACAGTCAACTGTCAGTTTTTTTTTGCTGCAATTTTAAGGGTGCATTATTATGATAGTATTATTTGCTTTTGTCGGCAAGTGCATTACATGCATGCACTCTGCTTGTCCCTACTACACAGGGACGAACTGCAGGGCCCATACAAGCAAACAATTAATATAATGTACAATGTGAAAGACTATGTTCAAGATATTTAAAAAACATGTCTGAATGGTGAGTGTGATTGCTCCGCTTACCCACATCAGAGCATGCAGTGATGCAGGCTAGTCTAATCGTAAGGGAGCCTGTTCCATGTGTTAATTTGCGATTTGACATGTGAGGTAATGCACATAGGTATTTGCAAATTATGCTGGATAAAGCCCCAGCCCCTTAATATTGGCAAACTGTGCTATTCGTGCTGTCTTGCACAGGATCCCCACCCCGGAAGCGCGGCCGTTTGGTGACAATGGTTGGCCAAAATATCAAATACATGGCATGATATGTCTGAACAGAGCATGGATTTTTGGTCTGTCACACGAAACACAAACTGTAACCGAACCAAACAGAAGTTTGGATACATCCTGCATGGGTAGACCTGCTATCTGCAATTATCTTGCTTGTTCTGTGCGCAATTTTTGATGTGATAGAAAGTTCAACCATGGCCCTGGGTTGAGCCAACACTGAAATGATTTTTAACATCAGGATATGGTTAAAATAATTTATATCAATGTTTCAGAAATATTTTGAAGATATCACTGATATCACTGTGATCAGGTGTCCATCGTTTGCTCATGCTTTCACTTCACGCACTAGCAGTCCTCAATCTGATGCAGTGAAGAGTTTTTGTTGATTCATTTATTTTCTGGTACTCAGAAAGTCTGTTCTTATAATAACTACTCGCCACCATACAAGTGCCCCTGTCTTTTGAAGGGAATGGGAGATGACACTCTGATTGGTTTATTCCATGTTTCGCCCAAAACACGTCATTGATTATTTAAGAGATCCAACCCTATTGCGGTGAGCGCCCACTATGCGCCCAGATAACCCGCCATTTAACTAGCACAAATGGATTTGGACACGCCCTAAATGCACTTGCGCTACGTTTCAGACCGAGCGCTTAGATTTTTAAAATAGGGCCCTGAATGTTATTAAATCAGCACTTAACAGAAATTAGCGAATTTTTTATTTTTTTTTGTTACTCCTCAGCCCTCAAGGCTGACGGGGTATTGCTATCCTTCGTGCGGTTGGGCTTGCGGGCGGCGGGCGGGCGGGCGTCTCCAAAACCTTCGACATCGGGCTGAGGGGCATTCCGTGCATTGCACGCCTATTTTAAAATCTTGGCTTGGCATTTACATGCTTGCAGATGATGTACATGCTTGTGCTATAGGCACAATTTTCTGATTGAGACTGTGTGTTGGCCTTGGAATTTTCACTAAATTTTTGTTCCCAACATCATAAAATTATGATTTCTCTTTTCATTCTTTGGGCTTTAAATTCGTTGACCAGATGCAGGTGCGGTAAATGGGGGGAACGTCGTGCCAACGGGGTGTATCCAGGCATATTTTGCAATTTCTTGACCGACACAGCCTGGTGCAAGTACTCATCTGCCCCACTCCTGTCCCTCCTGCTGGCGCAAGTGGCAAAGAGGGAGGAGAGAAGGCTTAAGTGGGTTTAACACAGCCGAGTCAAATCTTCACCAATCAAATGAGCTCCTCTCCTAACCTTTAAAATGTTGGAATAAAAAAGCCTCTGTTCTATATCTGCATGATGCGTTAATGTTGCATTTTACTTTGCTGCTTCAAGCATGTTTTGTGCACCGCATACGTCTATATTAAGCATTACGAATATGAGTTAGCGGGCTAGCTAGGGCATTCGTGAATTTCAAAGTGAAGCTACATCAGATCATTCAAACTTATGAAGTTGGAATGAAATACAACGGTTACTCATTTATTTCTTCTGCCTGTATCATTGGCAAGAGAAACGATGGATAGCATGTTCCTATTATTACACCCTGTTGCTTTGGGATTAATATGAATGGACAACAATGCAAGATACGTTACGCATGTATTTTCAATATGAGATCTTGACTCAGTACAAGATCATTGCAATCAGGCTGTATTCCTTTCCCCCACTAAAAATGATAAAACCTAAGTGACAATAAAAGTATAAAGCTGCTTGCACACTGGATTCAAAACAAATTTTTCGCATGGCTTATTACATTCAAAGTCAATGCAAAGACGTGTTCGCGTCTTTGCATCCGGTTTGAAAGCATCTGAAGGACACATACCCACATAGCCTACACACGCACTCACATGCACCAATCTCTCTCTCTCTCTCTCTCTCTCTCTCTGATCTGACATCAGGACGATCGATATAGATATTATAATTTATGTGCTGATTCAGATAGTTACATTAAATAGAACATTAACAGCCCTGTCCTGAGATTGCCCTTGGCATTGCATATCTCAAGGGTTATTTCATCAACACTGAAGTTATTTGCACTGGTTGATAATAGGACTTAGTGCATACGAACACTGCTTGCATGTAAAGTCAACTCATTAGCGAGCTACTTTTTTTGGGACTTAAAATTTGTTGTCAAGGACAAGCAAGTACTTTTGTACTTTACCAAACTAACTGCAGGCACTTACCTGTCCAACAGAGAACTAGCCAATTCAGAGTCACTCTTATACCCTATCATCTCCTGTAGTGCTTGCTCTGAGCCGGGTCAAAGCTAACTCCAGAATTATTCTCGTTTTGGAACCAACTTTTTCTACTTGTCATTTTGTCTGGCTATATCTCCTTTTGTATGTCCCGTACAAAGTAAAATGTGAAAATATATCTGGGGGACTGGGTCTGTAAAGGTATAGACACCTCCACAAACCTCTGGTGGGCCATAATTGAAAGGAATTAGTTTTGTACGAGTTGATGTATTTTTAAAGGAAAATCCTCCTCCCTATACCTTTAAGTTGTATTCCGCCCTTTAATGACTCACAACGCCATGTAGCAGTCACACATCCTTTGGGTGAGGTAACATTGGATTGGACTTGGAACTTAGACAATTCCGGCCTGAAGTGAAGTAGATATTTATTGACCTCTCAGAGACTTCATTGTGCTGACCATTTGAAAAACTTCATCAAAAAATGTACAATTGGAAAAGAGCATCTTGAATGCATTTAAACCACATGTGAACATCCATGTTTGTATTTCTTTGAAGTAAATTTGTCAATGAAATGTACCGAAATATACATACAAACACCCATGTTTGAATGTCTTTCAAGTAAGCTTTTTGTTCATTGTATGCCATAAAATTAATGTGTGTCGCATGGTTAACTATTATAAAATCTCCACAGAAATTACTGGTATGCTGATCAGTGAAATAGATGCTATGGTCATGCAATAGATAAATGCAATCCAAGAAAAGAAAAAAAAGAAAAGAAAAGCAGACATTAGAATAAATCTACTCCTGAACAGTGTAATGAAATTGAAGTTATTTTTCATATGGCTTTGGTAAAGGTGCTAACTTGAATGCTATCCTAAAGTGTCATATAGGAAATAATTCTAATTTATTCCTTTAATAAAAAGCGGAGGATTGTGTCTGTTTTAGACAGGGATTGGCATGTGCACCTGTCTTGACAACCCCAGACCTCTGATCTCACATGCAGGTCTCCCCTGTGGCTGTCCGGACCAGTTTGTGCCAGTTTGTGCCCAAAACGGACGCACATATCCAAGCGCCTGCGTGGCACGCTGCGTGGGCCTCCAGGACAATCAGTTCAAGTTTGGCTCCTGCCGAAACAGTGACCCCTGCTCCCCAAATCCCTGTCAAAAGAATCAAAGGTAAAGTGTGAAGCTGGGCTGAACATTCTCACCGACAGTCCTTTCCCTTTCCATAGATTTATTTTCTCTGGTTAATTCAAAACTCTCAACTAACATAGGTGAGGCAAACTCGTAACCAACAACCCCAACTCAGAGATGGTTGGGATTGTCACATCCTTTGTGTTTCCATAATTGTTTCTCCCTGCAATCCAGCTGTCTTTCTCTGTTGTGGTCTCGCTTGTTAATTGGTTCTCATTATTGTAACTCCCCGACGGCGATAGTCGGGAGACACTATGGTTTAGGTCCGGGGCCGCTGCCGCTGCCGCAGAGATTTTCTGTTCCAGGCTCTCGAGGTTTCAAAGTTTGTAGTACTTTTCTCTAAATTTGCCTAGTCAAAGATGTTCATTCGGCAATGCTTAAGATCAATTCTCTGCAATTTCCAACATCCAATATGGCCGCTGGCAGCCATTTTGTCAAAAATTTTTTTTGCAGATTTTGTGTTTTCTGCTCATTTTGATCCACATTTACGTACATATACATGTATAGGGATGAATATTAATGTCATAGCAGGAGTAAAAACAGTAACATTGCAGCTGTTAAAATTTGCAAGTGATCTGTCATGGGGATCGGGGAGATACACGACTCGGTCCCTGTGGCGACCGAGTTATCTAGTTTAATCATTCTCTCGATCTACTCCCCTCCCTTCTCGTTTCATTCCCTGTGCTTCACAAGCATTACCCACATTCTTGATTGTTGTATTTTGGTCTTTGTTTTTTCTTTGCTGGATTGTCGTATTCCATCCTTGGTGTCATCAAAGGAATTCTTACCTCTTTATTGGAGGTACCGTTCCCTGATTCTGCAGTCCTGGCGAGTCGCTTCTTCCAGTCTCTCCTTTCACCCCTGTTCAAAGGTTTGTTCCTGCCCAGGTGTTTCCTGGTTCATTTGGCTTGGCATCCCAGTAACTGACCTCAGACCAGTCCCTTAGACCACACATCCCCTGACCCTCCTGTTCGCCCCGCCTTACTGGGAACCATCCACAGATAATCTACAGCTTGAGCCTTTGAGTTTGTCGTCTTCTTCTTCTGATTAAGGCCAAATTTGGCATTATCTGTGATCTGCACCTGGTTCCTGTTCTGACACCAGTAACAGGGACTGTCCAGAAAATCCACACAAAATCAGAAAGCGGTGATTTGCTAATTTGCTTAGACAGGAATTGCAGTGCTGACTGTCTGAACACAAGATATTAAATTTTTTTTTTTTCTGGTCAACTTAATTGTATTTGTAAGTGTACATCGATTCTTGCCATTCAGGGCTGCTACTCATTCCAAAAAAGTTGGGACAAGGACAATTTCTGGCTAGTAATGCAGTACAAAAAAATTTGTGCAATGATATGTGAAACAGCTGATCTCAGCGGGTGACTGTAATCTTAATTTGGTAGGAAATCAGGAGAGGCCTAGTCCTACTGGAGCAAAGATGGGCTGGGATCACCAGTGTGCCTTCAAATGCATGGGAAAATTATGGAAAGGTTTAAAAGCAATGATCCTTACAGGATAGATGAGGAGGGAATTGGATTCATCACCCTCTGCTGTGCATAACATAATGAAAAGATTCTAGGAATCTAAAGTATTGTGTAAAAGTAAGGGCACAAACTGAAGTTAAAAACGCCCTATCTTGTATCACTCAGATGGCATTGCATCATCATTTACCTTTTAGTGATATAATTGCATGGGATCAGGATTATTTTGGCAAAAATTTGTCAAGTACTATAATATCTAGCTGCATCCACAAATGCCAGATAACAATTTGGTAAAAAGGTAACCTAATAAGCACCATCTGAATAGAGTCTACATTTTCCAAGGATGCCCCCTGCATATTTCAACAAGAAGCTGCAAATCCAAATTCTGCTGGCATGGCAAAGGCATGGTTGTGTAAGAAGAGGGTGCGGGTGTTGGACTAGCCTGCCTGCAGTTCCTACTTGTCCCCAATAGAGAATATGTGGTCAATTTTGTGACGCAAAAATGACAACAAAGACCCAGCACCGTTACTCACCTAAAGACTGAGCAGAGAGAGTACGAATGATTTACGCCTCAAACCTTTGTCACTTGGTGTTTTCCATCTCGAAAATTTTATTGAGTGTTGTGAAAAGGAATGGCATCATCTAGCTTTTTTGAGGGTTGTATCAACAATCAAAATTTGAATGCAGTTAGGTTCTTAAATATTTGGACCTAGACACATTGTTTTATTGCAAAGGCTTTGAAGGTCTCATCATTGACAGTGCATAACATCATCAAAAGATTCAGAGAAACTGGAAAAATCTCTGTGTGTAAAGGACAAGCCCGAAGACCTTTATTGGATGCCCGTGATCTTCAGGCCCTCAGATGCCACTGAATCACTCACCGGCATGATTCAGTCATTGACATTACTACATGGGCCCAAGAATACTTCAAGAAGTCACTGTCTGTAAACACAGTCCGCCGTGCCATCTACAGATGCCACCTAAAACTCTATCATGCAAAAAGGAAGCTATTGTTGAGCGTGATCCAGAAGCGCCGCTGTGTTCTGTGGGCCAAGGCTAATTTAAAATGGACCGTAGCAAAGTGGTAAAGTGTCCTTTGGTCATTCTTGTGGAAATCATAGACGTCGTGTCCTCAGGGCTAAAGAGGTGAAAGCCCACCCCTCCTGTTATCAGTGTTCCGTTCAAAAGCCGGCATCTCTGATGGTATGGGAATGCATTAGTGCATATGGTGTGGGACACTTGCATGTTTTAAAAAGCACCATGAATGCTGAAGGGTATATAAAGGTTTTAGAGCAGCGTATGCTCCCCTCTAGATGACATCTATTCCAAGGAAAGCCTTGTGTATTTCAGCAGGACAATGCAAAACCACATACTGCAGCTATTACAACAGCATGGCTTCGTAGTAGAAGAGTCCGTGTGCTAAACTGGCCTGCCTGCAGTCCTGATCTTTCACCGATTGAGAACATTTGGTGCATGAATAAACTAAAAGTCCGTCAAAGGAGACCCAAAACTCTCCAGCAGCTAGAGGCCTGTATTAAACAAGAGTGGGATCAAATTCCATGGGCTAAACTCAAGAAATTTGTCTCCTCAATGCCCAGACGCCTCCACTCTGTGTTAAAAAGAAGAGGGGATGCTACACCAAGGTAAACAGGTCCCTGTCCCAACTTTTTTGTGACCTGTAGCAGCCATCAAATTTGAAATGAGCTCATTTTGTGGAAAAACCGTGAAATTTCTCAGTTTTAGCATTTGCTATATTATCTCTGTTTTATTATGAATAAAATTCTGGCTGGTGAGATTTGAAAGTCATTGCATTTTGATTTTATTCACAATTTACACTTTGTCCCAACTATTTCAGAATTGGGGTTGTACAATCAATATGTGCTTGAAGTGCTGACTTTCAACTTCAATCTAAGAGTTTTTTTCATAAATATTGTTTGAACCATGTACGAATTATGCTCATTTTATGTAGAACCCCCTCAGTTTTAGAGACTCAAAAGTAATTGGACAAACTGTCATTTTTAGTAATTGGTGATAAACGCTTTGCAATCAATGACTGTCTGTAAATGTTCCTTTTAAAATAGTTTGATGTAAGAAATCAACAATTTTTATGTTTTCATGTCTAAATAAAAGCTGACGCCAAACTGAAGAAGTTACCCAGTCAAAGCAAAAATGAAGCTGGATAAACCTGATTCAAATTCCTGTATGTAGCTTTAGCCTGTATTGCTTTGAGATGCCAGGCAACTGATTAAAAAGACTTAGAATCAAAACAACTGGTGACCTTCTGATATAACTGCAGAACTACTCTTTCAGGCTCACTCTCAAACCTAATCCTGAACGTCAAACTAAAATGAAGAAAACCCATTTGTAAGACCTTTCACAACCTCTGTAAATTTTATTGTGAAAAAATAATCCAGCCACACTTTTTTTCCTCTCTGTTCCAACCCTGGAATTTATTACGTATTTTGGCAAAGACCTTATTACATTACATTACAGGCATTTAGGTAGTACAAAATTGAACACATTTCCTCGCATCCGCTCGACCGTGTGTGCCAGAGTACCTGTAGGGTTTTTGGCCAACATTTAGTTTTTTCGTAATTAGATCATAAAACAGTGCATTTTTCTACCCCACTCCTGATTGTTGTTTTTATGAATCCAAAACCAGGCCCTGAGGCAGAGAGGAAGGCAGGATGTCATGGGAATGAGGAGGGCCACCGCAGCTCTGAACCAGACTGACTTTGATCTATTATTGATGAGCGAAACTACTCCAACTTCCCCTTGGGAGTTGAACTCACCACTGCAGTTCAGGCAAAAGTACTTTGTATTTTGATTGAATTGCTCACCCCTCAAAACACACAGAAACCCAGCCATGCACACATAAGCACATGTGCACACACTGATAACTGTTTTTTTTTTTTTTTTTTTTTTTGTCAATAGAAATATTCTGTCAGGTCCCTTAGTATGTGGACAGTAAGATAAATGGGACTGCTAGTTAATGTCTGACCCCCACCCCCAGCATCCATCTCTGGCCCCTTAATTTTTCCCAAATTGGGCAAAATTCTCTGGCTCAGTGGGCTGTGGGTTTGTGATAGCCAGACACCAGACTATCCCTGTATCTTTTTGTCAAGACCACATTTAATGGTTTGCATGCAAGTTGGCTGACACAATTTTCATCAATCTGGCTCAGATCACCACCATAATTGATTCTAAATCAATCAAGATGTGCTCAGTGAAGTTTTGCTTTAATTTTGGTGTTTAACCAAAAAAGATCTAATGTACTAAGTTGGAATTAAAACACCTTTTGACTTGGCCATTGTAGACCATAATATAAAGAAGATAAAAGTACTGGGTTCTCTTTCTTTATATGATTTGTGTCACTGACTATCTGTCCTGTGAAGCTCTGTCCAAAAAGTTCAGAAGCATTTGGCTGAATCAGAGCTGATAATATAGCCCTGTACTATTCAGGATTCATGTTAGAGTAATACCGTCAATAAATGCAAGGGATCAAGTTCCGCTGGCAGCCACACACTCACTCAGATGACTCAGATAAAGTGATACGATTTAGATCCTTCTCTTTACTCTTTTCTTCTCATCATTCTGGTAAAAGTTTCTCTTTAATCTGTCTAGGGAAGGGCTTTTCAACATTATTCCGCAAGGGCCGGTGTGGGTGCAGGCTTTAATTCCAACCTGACACCACTAATCAACCCCAAGAGTCTTGGCTAAAGAGATTGATTAGGAGTATTAGGTGTGTAAGTGCTTGGTAGGAATGAATGCCTGCACCTACACCGGCCCTTGTTGAATAGCCCTGGTCTAGGGGATGTTGTTCCTGAACAGTGCAGGTTTAATGGATGTGTTATAGCAAACGTCCCCATTTTGGAACTTACTGCTGATTTGTATCTTGTGGTAACCCCCTAGTTGATGACATGAACTGCCCCTGAAGAATATACTCCATCTGGCTTCCTGTTGTGATGTTTTTTTTTTTTTACCGGGGAAGGAAATCCTCTCCTATTTATCTCGGTTAGTTTGTGTGGTCTTCCAAGCCGTGTGGTTTTCATCCGAACGTTCTTTCTTTTCCACCCGAGGAGCAAATTGATAAAATTTTGCCTGTTTTATCCACTGCTTCAAAAAAGCTCTGTATCTTAAAATGTATAAGTGCCAGAAACATAGTTCAGGGTTTTTTTTTTTTTGAATCATAGAACTTCATCTCTTTGACCAAATAGTCATTTTCCGCAGAAGTCTAATTTCTAATATTTATTTTCATCAACTTATGTGTAGAAAATATCTAAAAATCAAAATTGAATTCAAATTCTGAAGATTTTCAGTCGATGAGCTGCAGGTATGGAGGAAATTACATTGATTACAGAACATGCTTGTTCTCAAAATATTCTACAAAAAAGTATGTTAAAATCTTTAAAGATTCAAATTTTAGGTTAGGGCAGTTTTTCACAAACAGAAAAACTGCCCAATTTTTGCCTGATTTTGATCTAGTTTCAAAGAGAGCCCCCTTATCTTAAATGCTATAAAGGCCTGGAATATGGTAATGCTCTTGTAATACTTGGGACATACACATTTACCGGAAAATAGTTTGAATCAAAGTCAAGTATCTGATATTTTATTTCTTTGATGTATGTATATACATTTTTTAAAAAGACAAGAAGATTTTTTTTTCCCTGACGTGGTATAGCAATAATTGATAAAATTAAACTTTTTTTGTGGTTCCTATATATAATGACTTCTTGTGTAAAAATAGTATCAGTTTTTCCAACCAAAGAGATTGGGAATTTTTCTTTTCACATGAGCCCTTTTTGAATATTCTTCCTTTTAAGCCAGGCCCTTTTGGTTTGGTTATCACGGTGTCTTTTCAATGATTGATAATTGTTATTCTGAAAAAATGCTTTATTCCTCTTCTCTGGTGAAGTGATAGTATGACAGATAATACATTTCAGATGGCCAAATTAGTTTGAGCTTCTTGGCATCATTTTTAAATGTCTTTGTTATGTCCAGCACTGCGCTGGATTCCAAATGATGTCTTGATCTCATGCGCAATCGATTAGGCGTAAATAAAGCCTATTATTATCGTAAAACATATTGTAAAGCAGCTTGCACTTAAAATGCCCAATCAGTCAGCTTATATGACATCTAACCAGCAAAGACAGGACTGCTACTTCTTATATTCCCTGGAGGTTTTGTGAATGCTTCCGATGAACACGTGCATAGAAAGGGTTATAATATGACTGTCCATACAAAAGAAAAGGCAAATATTACAGGCAAACAAAACTAAAAAAACTTGCTGACAAAAAGTAAAGACACAACTGCACGTGAAGACAGTAAATTCTGGTGCATAGATGGCCACTTCATGGGCAAATCTACGGGTGGGGCCTGGTTCTCGGATGGGGCTCTTGGGACACTGGTCCTAGCTGAAATCTGATTGGCCCCTGAAATGTCCCTGTATCTAGTCATTTGACTTTCTTCAGGGCACTATTGGCTTAATCTTGAAAGAGTGTTAACAGCACAGTTTGTTTGAGAAGCAACCCGCAAAGTCCATTTCAAATGCCTCGTGTACTGGAGGCAATATGGTATTTCCCTGGATGGAGAAAGCATGAGCCACCCTACTCTGCCTCTAATTGCCTCACATTGATATTCTTTCCCTCACCCTGACCAATTTCACTCCTCCTGTTTAAACCTTATGAACACAAACAATAAATGCAAAGAGTACTAGACAATCAGAGGCAAAGTAGAGTGGGTCATACCTGCATCATCATATGAAAAATGAAACATTTGGCAGACTGAAAGTAGGCTTACAGAAAGCAGAAAGTTGGTTCATAATCTTGAGTGCGATTTGCATTGCGTCTACTGGTTACTTTTCGAAAATGATATCAAAATAAATTGCAAATAAATTAAAAATCATACTTTTTTTTTAGGCCCAATTTCCCACTAATTTTTCAAAATCAAGTTCTTAGGATTATTATAATCCCCATGCACTTTCCTGGGCTTGTATTAGGGAGAGACAACGATCTCAAATAAATGAAGAGTTTCTTGGCAAAATGCTATTAATGCCACTTTGGAAATTTTTGAACCACTGCTTCAGCAAGATCATCATTGGCAGTCTGGTGGTCATGCTCTGTTCAATCTTATGCATCACGGGATGTGTCCTTGTGGTTTTCATGCTGGAGCATCAGCTTTCATTCCAAAGCACAATAAACACCAGGCCCAATTTTTCCGCTAACTGCGATATATCCAAGCAGCTAATCAGCCATGGATCCTGCTCTGGCAGCAGGCGCTGATTACTTAGCAAGTCTTCGGTTAAAACAAAAATATGAGTGTCATTTCTATGCCGCAAGCTCTGCGGGGAAAAAAAAGATTCCTTAACTTTTTAATTGAGAATGTGTTTCCCATGAGTGGACGGTGTTGTCCCCATGCACTGACTGAGTTTTTGGCCGAATTAAGCTGCAGAATCGCAAAAAGGACAGTACTACACACGGAGGTGTATGATAAATTATTATGGAAACATGGAAATGTTTGCGTCAATTATATTGACTGGCAGGTTTTTGACTTCTAATTGCACCTTGGAGGATGTATTGTGTTTTGCCAAATAGTCGCAACAAAGTTCACTTTTTCACAAAAGTCATTATTATTAGATTTAAGTGCATTATGGTACAGTGTTTTATCTTGTTTTGCTTGACATGTTAACAAGTAAGCAAACTCTTCCTTTATTTTTCCCATGACAAAGATGCATTTTTCTAAAAATGCTTCAAAAGGATATATTGCATTTCGCACTGAAACTCTTGACATATACGTGAATGAACACTGCAGTTAAAATGGTTTGATTAAGGCTTTAACTTGATATTTTCACTGGATCAGTGACTTTGTTATCAAGAATGGATTCCTCCAAAGGATTTTGCGTGATAATACTGATGTGTTTTGCTCATCCCATTTTGCCTCAAGTTAACCCTTCCAGGGTAGTGATCCTTTTGTGAACTCCCTTAGACCACCCACACTCCTCTATTCCCAGCTGACCGTGAAACTGATTTTGGCAAGGAATCGCAAAACAACAGCCATGGCTATCATTCGTGAAATTTACAAGCTTTGTAGTTGCAGATGCACTTCAGGCATTGTTGAAGCTGTTGCATGTGTGTTTTTTTTGCTAATTACTGTAGGCAGTAACAAGGGGGGCAGTAATTTAGGAGTTTGTTTCCATTACGTTTTCCAGAATTGCTGCCTTTTGCAACGCAGCTGTTGACACAAGTTTCTATTGAGCATTGTGATCTGAGGAACATTATCGGGTTACTGATGATTAAGTTGTTAAACGTTTTATTTCCTGAATAAATACAGCTAAATTTGTGTGTCAGAGACACAAACATGCAGGGACCGCTGCTGGGTAAATTCTTCATTGAAACTGCTTCGCTACCAAATACAGTTGGAATGGTCCATCAGAAAAAAAGGCAGCCCATGAACATTACAGTGATACAATTATCTTTTGTCTTTTTGTGTGTGTTGTTTTATTGTTTATGTGCGTACATGTGTGTGTGTGTGTGTGTGTGTGTGTGTGTGCGCGCGCGTATGTCTGTGATTATGTGTGTTTCTTTCTTTGAGTATGTGTCTACAGGGTGCATGCAGATGTGTATGTAGAAGCATTTGTACGCGCAAATTTTTTGTGTTTGAGTTTGCATGTATGCTGTACCTATAAATGTATTTGTATAAACATGTGTTTATGAGTATGATTCTGTGGCTTGAGATTTGGCATGTATAGTCTTCATGTGAATGTGTGTGTATGTGTGTATGTTATAGAGTGTTTCTTTCCCTGTTGGAGTCATTGTGGTCTGTGAGCATGTGAATTTGTGCGTTTATATTTGTGCGCTTGCTCAATGCCATGGTTGTGACCGTCCTACCATGGGCTGTGACTTAGGGGCCTTCTCATGCTAATTCGAGCTGTTGCCATCTCTCCAGATGCATACCAAACCGGCGTGTTTGTCTAAGCGACACCAGCGACTTCCCCTGCGAGCAGTACGAGTGCATCAGCCGGCCAATCGTCTGCGACAAAACCCAGCTGGACCCAGCGTGTGACACGTCCAACATTGAGCACTCCAGTCTCTGCCTGCTTCACCAAAGAGGAAAAACCCTGTCCTATATGGGACACTGCCAGGTATGGGCCACCAGGGGGTGCTGTTCTTCAAGGGTAGCTGCACCAGCTTGCCTAATATGCAGCAAAGTCTGTATTTTGACATTTACAGAGCTTTCATCGGCTGTAATTCCTTCAGTGTGAATACAAGTATTCTCAACATAAAGTGCCTGCTGTCAGCATTGATATGAGTGTATGCAATGAACGCTTTAAAATATACAGCCCTTTAAAATTGTCCCAGTCCAAATATTTATGGAGCACACCGTACATGGGAAATTTCCCTTGTAACTCTCCTTATATACTAGCTGTTGCCTTGTACTCTTAAGTTGTGGTATTGCACACAGTAACATTGACATGTTTCAGGGGCATGGATCGTATGTAAATGTGTTACTGCTTATCTGTGTGACTGAAAGCTTAATCTATAGAAACACTAATCTATATGCAAAGGGCCACGCTGTGAATCACAGGGAGTGCAAATCTAGGTCACGGCAGTTTAGAGGGAACGAAGTAAGGGCGCTGTGTGATGTATTACAGATGTCTGAAATGGAGTGGTGCTCGCTCGTGTGTTTGTGTGTTTTTGTGTGTGTTTGTGCGCGTGCGCGTGTGTGTGTTCGTGTAGGGGGGGAAGAAGCTGGGCAGTAAAGCGACTCAAAAATATTCTGTTTGGCAGATTAGCCCGTAGCTAAGACTGCCATTTATCGAAGATGTGGCAGAAGGGCACTCAAATATTGGCTGCTTTCAGTGTTGGGACTCACGCAGAGGAAGAGAGAGTGATGGCTGTTGCATTTGAGTGTACTTGTTGATGTGAAAGGGGAGAGTGTGAGTGTGTGTCTGTGAATATTTATCAACGAGGGCGAAATAGCAGAGAAACCTCCTAATGGCACATAGTGGAAGTACACTTACCTACAGAATAGCGCAAGTACTCATGTACACAAAAATAAAAATAAGATCATAAAAAGTGGCAGCGCACATAACTTACTAGCAAGTAGAACACAGGCATACATGTTCAAGATGCACACGCAAATGTACTAGTACGGAAAGAACGAATACACAAGCATACCTGGCATTGCAGAATTGTGAACATGCATGAATTTCGTTAGCTGCAGTGATAAAATATGGTTTAACTTGTGACTTTTGCTTATTTCCTGAGGAAGTCTGAATTTTACTCAGAAATCTCCCTTCCTTTTTGACAAAAACAACATCCAATCCACACCGCCAACTGCACAATTTCACAGCCACCTTCTTCCACCTCTGAGAGGATTGATGTACCTTATTTTTCTCGCTCTGCTTTTGCGGGTGCATTTTCTGCCGCCGTTTAAATGTTGATAGACGGTTGATAAGCAGCTGGAAGCAATTTCATAACCTCGGGGTATGGGCATCATTATTGTATGAAATATTACTGCAGTCTAAAGAAATAAGGGAGCACCAAAGGGAAGCTGACATTTATATTTCTTTCCGAAAATAAGCAGTTTAATAACGTGGGAATATATGTAAAAGACTGGTTTTGCTATTTTTCTATGAATTATTTATTTGTTTACAAGATGCTCAGGAAACCAGCTCACACTTATCCATGAGATATTATCCATTTTATTCTGCCGGAGGTTTACTGGAGCAAATCGTACCAGAGCAAGTGTGCTGCTTAACGGCATTGCGCGCGTGTGTGTGTGTGTGTGTATGCAAGAAAGCTTGAGCGAAGCCCTGAGGCATGCGCATATTTGTGCATGTTCGTACTGCGGAATTTGTGTTTGAGTGGCTTGCGCTTTTGTGTTTGCGTCTGCATGTGAGTGTTTAAACCAGAGTCCATGCGCACGACACGAGTACATATTTGTACTCTCACATGTATTTGTCCGTGTGGGTGTGTGTTGTGTGGGTGTGCGTATTAGTGTACTTTAAACTATACCAGACTCCAGTCCCACCTGTCTCTATGCTTGCAGTTTACTCTCAGATCCGCACGCGTGGGGAATTAAGGTCATGTTGAGTTAGAGTGCATTCACTGACTGTATGACTGTAGAAGAAAAGGCTTTGAGGGTACCGCAGTGTCAATTAGCACCCTCATGCAGTAGGGACACAGTGGTTCCCTAATGGCAAAGACAGGACTGTGTTAGCCTCAGGTGAAGCCAGCACTTACTGATTAGTAGCAGGACTCAAAGCCTAATGCTTTTTGCACGTTGGCCCAAAATTTTTCAGGTGCAGCCATTGAAATGCAACCTTCTGTCTCAATTTATCTGTATAGTCTGTACCAGTGAAAGTGCATTGAAACTGCTTGACAAAATCACACAGTCCCAATGGTGGTTAGAACAAAAACCAACATAGACAGTGGCTCCCCGGATCTGATGTATAGATGTGCTGTAGTATTCACCAATCCTTTCATACTTTTCTCATTTCCTCTCTCCTTCTATTCACCAAGGTGTCCTTCCTTGCCCTGTATCCCCCCCTCTCTCGTACTCTCACCTCTTGCTCCTCTTTTTACTCTTTCTGTCCATGCTTCCTGTCTCCATGGAGATACCTCTCAACCCATTTAAGGTCTGGTAAATGGAGAGACAGTACCACAGTATCCCCTGCGCATATACCCTCTCACTCACCTTGCTTATACACAAAGGCACACACACATGCAGCCATAGTGATTGCTCATAAAAGCCCTGTTGTAGCTGACAGAAATGGCCTCGTCTCCCAGAGGTTTGAGTTGTGGTTGGGGAGGGTAATGCATTTCCTTATAAAGTAAGCATGTAGGCACCATCTTCTCCCCCCTAATATGTGCTAAACACTATCCATACAATCTGTGGGCAGCCTACCACAGAGATTGCCCCAGCCTCATACTACAAATAGTTTGTAGGCTGCTTACCAGAGCATTTTAAGGCTGCTCAGGGGACTGGGGCTGCTATAGGTATTAGTTTTTATATTGGCAAAGACCTTTGTTTGATAGTCCCTGAGACATCCCTTCTGATTGGTTGATTTGTCATTCTTTAACAGGATTACCCCGATATGAACCAATCGTAAGTTGTTTGACAGACCCTGGATTTACGCGTACATGCGTCTCTGGGGTTTCCCAAAATGGCGGTAGATGCGCATTTATGCGGCTGTGTGGCATTCTACCTTATCAGCTAGCAGTCCGTATAAGCGGCAGTGGTATTCTACCTCATCAGCTGGCAGCACGTATATAGGGCAGTGGGATTTCGCCGCATGGCAAATTCAACGCATATATGCGTCTGTGGTATGGATAGTGTTGAACCTAAAATCGTACACACGAATCCCGTTCGTATAATGAATGTAGTGCGGACGCGTTCCATAGAGCAACTGCAGTCAAAGATTCATCGAGCAGGATTCGATAATTGATTTTCTTTCGAGACCCAGTGTAGTGTGTCCCCGCTTTGGGAGTGTGTACATTTGGAGCAGCGGTTAGTATTTGAGGGCTCTGGGATCACGCTTCCTCCCATTGGCTTTTGCTGATGGTGCTTCACTGCATTCCTGTCGAGAGGCTCTAATGGGAAATTGCCATGTATCGGCAAGCCACTTAATGGCAATAGCTCGTTTAAAAAGTGCTCGCGTAAGGGCATGAGGTTAGTAGTGGAGGGAGGAACTCACAATCAATCCGAGCCACGCAAGAGATTGCTTTAGTTTTTGGGAAACTCATCAAAGGGAGAGCACGATTAGTAGCTTAAGGGGTGAACTATTCAGGTCAGGAATTAGCCATGCTGATGAGAAACTTACAGGCCTCTGCTATCTCTAACTCTGACGTCTGTGTCCGCAGGAGTTTGTTTTCCTCTGTTAGACCACAGGCCCGTTCCACAAAGCAGGATTACGGAGTCAGCCAATGTAAAGCCCCGATCAGCATTTTTTTTACTTCAGTTTTCGGAGGTTTCCAGGTTTTACTCCGTGCAGTTTTCCTGCTAATTTTGAAATCCCTCTTTGTGGAACAGGCCCCACAGAAACAGCAAGAACATTAAGAGGATTTCCTTGCAGTTTTTATTAATTATGAACATAATTTGGAGTCTATTTGCCAATGTCTTCCTGCCTATATGCCATTTAGAAAACTATTTTTCTATGTGTGTGTGTGTGTGTGTGTGTGTGTGTGTACGTTGGTGTCTGTGTGTCATCTGCAGGAAGCCTGCAGGAGACCCAAACCAGTGTGCGGACACAACGGGGAGACCTACGACACGGTGTGTGAGGCCTACTCGGACCGGGTTGCCGTGGACTACCCTGGGCGCTGCCACGCGGTTGGGGCCGTGTCGGAGTATGCCTCTGACTCAGGCTGCAATGCTGTCCACTGCCCGCCCCTCTCCACCAAGGGCTGCAACCCCGTTACTCCGCCAGGTGAGTGGGGCAGAAGCCCCGCCCTCCTTAAATGGGTGGAGCTCAATACTATCCATCATTTAAACTGCGTCTTCCTCACTAGGGTCTCGGGGAAAGTTGAAGTCTAGCCTAGCTGACTATAGGCAAAAGGCAGGGACACACCCTTGACGGCTTGCTTATCCATCACAGGGCGTGCATACTATTCACACGCCATTCGCTCACACATTTGGGCAAATTTTAGTCTCCAGTTAGCCTGACATGCATGTCTTTGGACTGTGGGTGGGAACCGGAGGACCCAGAGGAAACCCGCGCAGACACGGGGAGAACATGCAAAATCCACACACAAAGGCCTTTGGCCAGATTTAAATTCATGATCTTCTTACTGTGAGGCAGCAGCGCTACTCGCTGTGCCACTGCACCGCCTGCTAATTACAGTCATGTTCTTAGGTATTTGGCCAGCGATGCTATTTTAAAGGTCTTTATTTCCTTTGTGGCGACTCCCTATGGATATACCTTTCCTCAAATTTAAGTACAGATAGTCCTCAATTACATCCCTGTTAAGTGAATTTTTAGTACAGCAGTTACAGCTATATGTAATTGTATCGATGTCCAAATAATTAAGCCTCTCACTGTACGTTAAATAAAGATTGCTGAAATTCAACCAAGCACAATTGTTCCTTTTGAGTAACAAGTGAATAGATTAGTTCTGGAGATATACATTGAAAGATCAGTAGCCGTACTCCGTATGGGGTTTACAATGCATCAGTCTCCCCTAACTGCTCTTCATGTCACATTCTCATGTCCTCATCGTGGCCTAACGTAGCCCTGGCATTCCACTGTGAGAGGGACAACAGGAGCACACGCACAGCCTCTTAACTCCCACTCACAAAACTAATGTGGACTCGCGCACAATATTCCGCACATCTCGATCAGAGGGAGCAGTTGGCTGGTGTGTAGTAGTTTGAAATGAATTCTGCTTTGAAGTGCAGATCAGTGTCTTTTATAAAACAAGTCATTGCCATGTTGCTAATCATTCTGAAATGAAGTCCAAAAACAGTCAGTCAGTGCAGATGTTTAGTTTCAAAGTGCGATATGAGTGTTACTGTCACTCTGGACCACAAGGTGGTGCTAAAAACTAATCTGCTTTTGCAGGGTCATTCCAGTGCAGCAGAGACACTTTGCTCTGCAGTGGAGTTAAATAACTGTTCAGCATTGGCTGAATCCCTGTTCACTTATGCGTTGATAAGAAATAACTTCCAGTTTACATATATTTAATGTATGGTAGTTGAATGTATTTATCTTCAACTCTGCAATCCTATATGCAGGTTTTCAAATACAGCTGCTTTATTCAAATGTGGAAGTTTAGGCCTATTTTACTGTCAAGTGGAGATAATAAGGTTTCCATAGATCCAAATATGTCCTGCTGTATTACTGGGAAATGTATGTGAATAGTGACGCACAAGATTTAGTTGTTTTCTATTTCTTGTAATGCTGCAGCCATAAAAACAAGGCATCTCAGGGATTTCATTTAGTTGGTAGCTTCAGTGAAATGCCGGAACCAGCGGTTACAGAATGTGAATGTGAATGTGACATTGTCCTACAATATGGAAAAAATGCTTTTTATTCTAATTTTGAGCCTACTGCTTGAAATTTTTGTGAAAATCAGAGTTCAAGAGACTAATACTCCATGAAGGTAATATACTGATTGCAATTTAGTGTGTATGTTTAATGAATGTTAAAATCTGGCAAATGGTTGCTTTCATACTGGGATTTTTATTAAAGTATGGGGTGGATGATTTAATGTTGACAGTGTTTTCTGTGTGAGTACAGGAGCCTGCTGTCCACTGTGCGCTGGGATGCTGCAGATACTCTGGAACAAGGGGCAGATGGATGTATTTGCTGGGGTAAATGTTCCCCACCGTCTCTCTCAGTTTATTCCTATCTTTGGCTTTTGTTCTCTTTCATTCTGCTTGTCTCAAATTCTTTGATTTCTACTCCGTTGGGAATGAATGTTTTCAGTTGTATTACATGTGGTCTGTTTATGTATGTATAAGTGAGAATTTTGAATTTCTTGATTCTTTATACTCCAAAAACATTTTGTAAAAAACCAGCCAAAGGTTGATCATGTCCTGATTCCACCATAGTTTTGAATGTCCAGTTATCTGCTACTGCAGCTGAGTTCGTGCATGACCTTCACATCAATGCCTCTCCTTCTCTGAAATACATGGTGCCACTGGTCTGCCGCCATTTTACACTGCAGGTTGCAATTAAGCTTGTATACAATGCGGAAAGGTCGTTTATATGTGGCATTTGCACGTGCGCCTGTTTCACAGGCAGAGAGCATAAGATGGCCGCGAAACACAGACTCCTACCTAACTGAAGCCTTCCATGCTCTGGTCAATAGAATTGCTAATTGCGCATTGAGACGTATGGCTTTGAGCCGCAGATGATGTTAACATGACCAGGATTCAATCTGGACCATAGAGATCATCTTTAAGAGTGGTTTCCTTAACCAAATATGCCTCCTACTTGTCACCACTTTTTTTTTTTTGTTTAATCTTTGTCTCAAATATAATGCATTTGTCAAAAGGTACATTGTTTGAATACGAACTTCATAGAGAGCTTGACTCAGATTATTAATCGTTTGGAGCACTTGGTTTTAATCAGCCGTAACCGATTACAGGAGACGTTTCTGTGAATGGATTGCAGGAGTTGATGTGCAGAAATTGAGGTGGGAAAATGATTGCAGTTTCTGCATTGTTGTATTCTGATGAATTTTGACCTCAGCTATTGAGTTTTGATGCTCCTCCACAAAATAAGCAGACTTCTGTTTTTTTTTTTGGTGGCTTCTCCATAGAAGTGATTTATACCTTTTATTCAGTGAAAGCAGTCAGTCTGCGGTCATTTTTACTCACTGGTAACCTACTAAATTGTTAGTGGCTTGCTGTTTGATGTTCAGTGGGCCTTCAGTAACCTCACCCTGTACAGCATGATTACTCTCAAACTGTTTCCATTTTAACTTTGCCTGATTAACAATCAAACAACTTACTAGCTTAACAACCAAGGCTAGGAAACTAATTCACGCAAATCTGTATCATTTCATGAGCTACACAAGTTCAGAATTTACGAAGACATATTTCAATTTTTTGTCGTAATTTACGTGCCAAAGAAACTCCCTATAACTTTGTGAGTCAATGCACAGCAATGCTATTGAAAGCAAATTTGACAGTCATTCTGCCAATTAGTCTTAGCAACTGTGGCTAATCAGGCAAAATATAAAGTGCGAGAGTGTCCCCAAGCATTAAAAAATGCGGTCTCCGAAAGCCTTTGTTATCGCAGATAGACCGCTACTGCCAAATGATCATTTTGGTTGCTTCTGCTCAGAAGTGATTTATAGTTAATATTCCCTAAAAATAGTCAGCCCCTGGAAATATTTAATTAGTTGTAGTTATACCAAGTGGCCACAAGAGGGAATTGAATTTATCACCCCTGTAATGCACAGTTTCTGATTCTGTTGCAGAGTGAAAAGAGTAATTGATTAAGGGTGTGCCTGAGATTAACCAAAAGAGCAAAATTCTGGCTCAAGATGTCAGCTAAGGAGCAGGGCTTTTTGTTGATAATATCACATTAAAAGAGGATTAACAATAAAGCCAGAATCAGTACAATAATTCTCCCTCTAATCCCTCTGCCGAATTAACCGCGAATAGAAACTCACCACTCTCAGTCTTAGTCACAACAGGTTACATCCCGGAAGTTACTGCTAAAGCGAGAGCTACTGCAGTGTGCTTAGAGTGCTAATGATGGGATGGACACTGGGTCCATGTCAGAATGAATGTGTAAAGTTGAACTCGTGGAACTTGTTTTTACAGTTGAATCAGAACCAGCCGGTGACGGTTCATGACATCCTGAAGATCCTGCGCCTGCACATCTCAGTTCCGCAGTGTGATATCTTCGGCTACCTGAGTATTGACTCTGAGATCGTTGTTCTCATAGTGCCTGTGGACCAGCAACCCACACCCCTACAGGTATTGCAGAGGATTGTCAACATTTATTCTGCTCCTTTGGGGATATGTCATCCTTTACGCTGCCCAACTGCAGATAAATTAGAATTTACCCTCCTGTTTCCCGATATGTTAGCATGTACACAGCTCCCCTGCAATATAATAACAATCACGCTGTTCTGCTGTTGATACAGTGAGCACCATAATTCCCAGAATGGTGAAACATTTTTGTTATTTTGGTGCTGTACCTTAGCACTTTGAGTTTGAAAGGTTGAAGTGTAAACTGTCAGCTTAAATTTGAAGATGGTTTCATACACATTGGATGAACCGTTTAGAAATGACGGCACCTTCCGTACATCTCCCCCATTTCTGGGCGCACCAAAAACATGCAGACTGTTTTACATAATGTAAAATTAAGTATTATATTTGGACATTTGATTGCATATACTTTGCATGCAATGACTGCTTGTAGTCTGTGATGCAAAGACATCACCAGACTCTGGGTATCCTCCATAGTAATGCTCTGACACGCCTGCGGTGCACCTGTCCTCAGTTCTTGCTTGTCTGAGGGACTTTTTTCCCTTCAGTCTCCAATCCACCCTGTTCAGTAGGATTCAGGTCCAGTAATTGATGTAGAACCAAATGCATTATTGTCCAATTAATTATGGCATCCACTGAGTATCAGCAGTTAGACTGTTGAAATATAGAGATATCAGCATTCACTGTCTTCTACTGTTGAAATATCAGTTTTTAGACTGCGGATACTGTATACTGCGAGGACAATATGTATGCATTAGCATTACTTTGCTGTTTTGCCAGGATATCAGCATCCCTTGTACAGTGTTTTGAAAAAGCATTTGTCCCCCTTCCCAATTTCATCTATTTTTGCTTATTTGTCATATGTAAATATTTTAGATCATCCAATTAATTCAAATATAACACAAGCGCAATATGAGTAAGTAGCTTTGAAGTAATCACTTCATTTTTTGAAGGTAAAGAGTTATTCAAATCCTGTGTCACCCATGTGAAAAAGTAATTGTCCCCCTAAAACTGGATGTTCCTCCCTTGGCAGCAACAATTGCGCTCAAGATGTTTTCCAAGAGTCTTTTACATTGCTGTGGAAGAACTTTCCACTCTCATCACTCTCCCCGCTCTCCTTTGCAGAATTATCAATTCAGCCACATTGTAGGGTATTTTGGTCTGAGATGGCTGTTTAAGATTATACCATAGCATCTCAATCGAATTCAAGTCAAGACCTTGACTAGGCTACTCTAAAACCATCATTTTCTTTCTTTTGAGTCATTCAGAGGTGGGCTTGCTTCTGTGCTTTGGATCATCGTCCTGCTCCATAAACCAAAACGCTTGAGCGTTACATCAGAATGTCCGAAGGCCGGATATTTTCCTTCCAGAATTTTCTAGTAGGGAGCAGAATTCATGATTCTATCAATTAGGGCAAGTCGCCCAGGTTCTGAAGCAGCAAAGTAGATCCAGATCATCACCCCTCCAGCATTGTTTTTGACTGTTGGTATGATGATTTTATTGTGCAATGTCGCATCAGCTTTACGCCACATGTAGTGGGATCCAGTGGATTTAGTTTAACAATCTGAATCACTTAAGTGTGACAAATATGCAAAAATGGATGAAATCGAGATGGGGCTAATAATTTTTCACTGGACTGTACATTGTATCTCCAGTGGTACGGTATGAATGCTTGCATGTCTGCAGTGAAGCAATGTGAGTATTGATGAATCCGCTGAAGAACAGTGTAAAATTTGATATACTGTGCATATTTGCAGTGGAGTCAGGTAAATACTGATAAATGTGCTGTAGAGCTGTTTGAATGCTTGTTATATATTGAGATGCTGTGGCATGATCTCAAACAGGCAGTCAATGTTTGAAAACCCTCCAATGTGGCCAAATTCAAGCAATTCCCTGATGAGTCGGCCAAAATTCTTCCACAGTGATGTAAGAGACTCACTGCCGGTTATCACAAACATTTGATTGCTTTTGTTCCTGTCATGGGTTTCAGTTAGTAGGTTTTAGTCCCTTACATATGGGCAGATTTTCTTTGCCGGTTTGCTCGTGTGTAAGCGCCATCAAATTTTCTTTGCTGACGGATGTGACACAGAAGAAAAGAACTACAAAATTTTCTCTGGTAGGCTGGACCGTAGTGCTTTAGAGGGAGGGAATATTTTTTCACGCAGTTGTTATAATTTTGAGTCTTTACCTTCAGTTAATGAAATGATCATCTAAAAACTGTATTTTGTGTTTACGCGTGTTGTCTTTGTCTGAAGTTGGATGATCTCGAATATAAAAGTATGAAAACTAAGCAAAAATAGAGGAAATCGAGGATGGGGCGAATACTTTTTCACTGCACTGTATCAGCATTTACCTCCGCTCTGCATAAGATCATCTGAGACGTCTTTACTCAATTCCATTGCTTTCAATGATCTTATTTCATTTAAGCAATTTAAAACGATCATGGATCGCACGCATTACTTTCAACACCTGAGGTAACAGAAGCGTGAGAAGTCTAGAGTCATAGTCGGTTTCCAATTACTAGAGGTGAAATCCACCGTAAAGGACGTGAAACTGATAAACCTCCATTCACAAGGACTTCAGTTCCAAACAAGAATCTCTTACATACGCGTTAATTGAAAAATTGCTGACTTCAGCCGGGGAATGTAAATATGCCACTAAAACTCACGCCAAATGCATGAGAGTTGACAGGTATGTGTTATTAATAAAAACTGGCCACACCTGATAAAGTTGAGTTTTTCGGAGCTTCTGTAATAGTAATTTCAATGAATGATTGAAAACAGGTTGTGACCAATCATTATTTTTAAGGGATGGGTTGAGCTTCCTCTATTGCCAGTTCACTAGCCGCCACTGGTCTGCATGTACCCTGCTCTTGTGTGGCTGTGCCAGCATTTCCCTGGTTTTTCTAAGTCAGCACACACGTCAAAGTTCATTGTCAGGTCAAATCCGCAGGGGACTCTGTTGTCAATAGGTGACTTCCTGGGCTCATACGAAGCATGTTAGATGAGTAGCAGCAGAAAACAGTTCCACTTGTGCCTCTGATTTCAGGTTATCAGATCAGTGACATTATGGCCATGCCAGGTCACCCCAGGCAGTCTCAGCATTTCCTGTGACACCCCGCATCTCCCTCTGTTATTTAAGTCAATGCACCTTCACCTCCTCACCCTTACTGCTCTCCCATTTCCTCTTTCAGGTGGAAGCTTGCAGCAAGGAGGCGGAAAAGATCGACTCCCTCATCAACTACGGCAGCCCCACGCTGGTGTCGCACGTCCCCCTCTCCGCCTTCCTCACCTCGGAGGTGAAGATCTCCACACTCAGCTCCTCAGGACACCGCGCCACCTCCCCTTTCTCCATATGTTTTATCTTGTGTCTCGTGCTGGTGGCTAGCATCGGTATCGCAGGCACGTAGCTGCCTTTCGACGCTACTCAGCAGGAATCTGCGTCCGGATTCTGAACCGTACGGTTCTCGGGCATGACGCTTTCTCCTCAATTGCCGCGACAATCGTGACCGCGCCTAACAGGGTCGACTCCCTTTCCATTAAAGAGAGGAGCTGCTTTAGTTTCAGCTTTATATCACCTGCTTTCACTGCATTGAAAGTAGGGCTGCTGACAGATTTTCCCTCCATTTTGTTCACTGCAGTTTAATGAAAGCTGCAGTATTGTAGCACTTTGACGGGAGGGTTGAGACAAGATGGCCAAATTTCTCTGTGGGAGTGGGGTATTGTTGACAGTTGATGGCTCCAACAGTGATATTTGTTCAGGTCTCGAAGGCCCTGTAATTTTTTCATTCACGTTTCCAGGTTGTACACGTCTTATTGTAAATAAAAAAGGGTGGGGGATGTCAAGGAGATTTAAGTGGAGCACCCACAGGTGACGAAAATATTATGATGTATAAGCGCAAACACAAATAAGGGATTTATTTTGTTCCTATGTATAGATAATCATGAATATTTTTTTTTTCTGAAATGAAGAACAATAGCCATGCTAATGGCAATGACAATCATTGCACCTCACTAGGTATATCCACAGAATTCATTTATAAAGTAATGCAATAATTATTTTTTATTATTATTTTTTAATGTCAATAAGAGTCTTAGGCGTCCTATTTTGATATTTTAAAGGGGCAGGATGCACAGTGTGCCATTCCAAATGTTATTATTCTTGCATGATGACAATTATGAAGTGTTTTTACTCGCGAATGTATTAAGAGGTGTCTCTTTATGTGTGTTATCTCTGTGCCTATGCTCTCTGTGCCACATGAAGTATTTCCAATGATTCAGTATTACTGTGCTAGGCAGCTTTTGTAGTAGCGACCCCCCCCCTACACACACACACACACACACACCCCAACGCAGGCCCTCTCGGATGGGGCGTGTGAAAGAGGCTCAGTCCTCCTCTCTCTCCTCCGTTCATCCTGCTGTCTTTGTTGTACGGTTTTATTTTGTTTGGTTTTGTTTTTAAAGCAAGTAAGATAACGCCAATGCGTAGATCGTATATAAAGTCAGGCACTTAAGGATTTAATGTAAACATCAGTCTTAACGCATCGTTTTGCCTCAGCGCCCACATAAGCTCTGGGCAGTGTTCAAATGCCAGCAAACTGCATATGTTATTAAATATAAAATGAGAAACTCAAAGGGGATATGCGGTTGTGTTTGTTTCTCAGTGCGTGCCTCAATGGTGCGCCAGCGGAGGACTAAAACCAGGGTTTCTATGTGGTGCCAGAAAAGGTTTTATGAGGCCTTATTGATTTTGCAGTCACATGCAAGTCCTAAAAAGCACCAAGGGACTGTAAGCCGAGAGTGCGCAGGGAAGCACTTTAGCTTGTGAGAATTAAAAATAACGAATCCAGTACATCTCTTGCCTGTAACCCTCCCTAGAGAACAAACACGCTTTGTGAGGCAGATCTGAAGAGGTGCTAATGGGTCCTCTAATAAACTACAAAAAGGGCAAACATCCGCCTGCACAAAACATATAACAGTCCTGTTATGTTAAATATGCAAGTGGTGCTGTTATGCTAATCAAAAGTAGTAAACAGGCATTTCTAATATACGGAGTCATTGCTATGATCAGTGTAATGGACGTTGCTTATAGTGCTCGACATCTACACCAGTCAGCCAGAACATTAAAGCCACCTGCGTGATATTGTGACGGTTCCCCTTGTGCCATCAAGTCAGCTCCGTCAAAGCGGCGTCCACTTGAATTCGTGAGCCAGGGTTTCCCTGCATAACATCGCCAGAGCATCACAGTCCCTCCACCAGCTTGTCTTCTTCTCTCAACACATCCTGTTGCCATCTCTTCCCCAGGTAAATGGTGCATGCGCACCCAGCCAGTGCACACAATGTAAAAGAGAAGTGGACGTGCTGGACCAGGCACCCGCCTTCAGTTGCTCCATGGTCCAGTTTTCGTACTCCCATGCCCGTTTCAGGATTTTCCAAAAGCGGACTGGAGTTAGAAAGGAGACTCTGACTGGTCTACAGCCACAAAGTGCTTTGCACAGCAGAATACTATGTGATGCATTCCTCACATTTGTATTATTTAGATTCTCTCTGACTTATGCTACGTAGCTCTTCTGTCAGTTCAGACCAGATGAAATGGCCTTCATTGCCCTTGTGCTTCAATGAGCCTTGGGCGCCCAACACACTGTCACTGGGTTTGGTTTGTCCCTCCTTGGACCACTGCCGGTAGTAGTCACCACTAATGACTTCAGAGATGCTCTGACCCACTTGTCTGTCAGTAATGATTTGGCCCTCGTCAAAGTCACTCATGTCCTATTTCTCCCTCATCCAATGTGAGAAATGACTTTTCACTTACCATCTAAGGTCTGACTGCAGACCTTGACAAGTGCCATTGTTTAGAGGTGATCAAAGTTATTTGCTTCGTCTATGACTGGTTTTTTAATGCTTTGGTGCATGGGTGTGTTTGTTACACGTTGCAGATTTCATTGCAGCTCTAATTTTCTGTGCAGGATCATCTGTTTTCACATACGCTCTTTCATAGGTAGGAACCTTTTTTATACAAATATTGAGGTTGAAAAATGCCCCTGAATTAAGAACATGTTATGCGCATCCTATGGCTGAGGACAGATTTCTGTGGAGTGCTTGTATCACTTGCTAAAAATGCTAATTAAGCAAGGAAAAACTGTCAAAAAAACACTGCCATTGTTAATGAAAAACAACATTTTTAAACATATTTTCAAACGGAAAAAATTAGGACATTTTTAGAACATTTGAGGCTGAAATCCTCAAAAAAATGATGGAACAGTTACGTTCAGCACCAAAAATTGATGTTTTGTCTGAAAAACTTTTGAGACTGGCTGTGAGATGAAAGTGGGTACAGCCAATATTGGCATCTCCTCCATGTTAAATTTGCAGGTGTATGGGTCAACACCACCCTCTCATCATATATTGATTAAGCATCAGTGAGTATTGCCAATTTGCGTGTTATATTTAACTTTGTGATATAAAAAAAATGGGCGAATTTTCTTCGTCCCTGGAGTCGATTTTTTTCGCCCACCACCTTAAACTGAACGGAGCGCGATCTTATGACTCTCGTTCAATCGCACCGTAGCGCTTGCCCATTGCGCAGGTTATTGCAATCTCTGACCACAGGGTGGGAGTAAAGCGCATGTAGTGGAATACACACGGCCTTGTGCGCTGACGCCCTTTTTAACCAGATTCAGGCCTGTTTGAAAAGTTTTCTTCTGGGATACGGAGAAAGGAAGCGTCGCTGCTTTTGAACTTCTCTCCCAGTGAAGCTCAAAATTAAAGTCCTCCGCTCTGGGTGGAAAAAGACAAATGCCCAGTGCCAAGTTAAACCTTGCAAGGCTCTCTTTTGATCCATTTGTAATTTACAGGCTCAGGTTCACTGGTATTTACAACCAGTGATTAATGACAATACAAGACGCTCGAGCCTCAGTGCACTGACCACCGCTCAATGACACTTGATCAGAGTCTCCTCACTTTTCCCCAATAGCCGCAGTGTACAAAATTCAGGCCACAGGACCAACCATTGGACTCTTCTTCTGGGGGTTTTTTGTGAACGGCTATCAGGATTTTGAAGTTTGAATCCTTAGCTGCATCTGACTGCATTCAAACCTGCAATGGACAAGCCTCTCATCCAGAGGGAGCAGTAATACTCCTCTTTGCTTCATGCTATGGATAACAGAGTTAAGTGCTGGGCTAATAAGCCATGTTGGCTTGGGACAGACTTTTTCTCTCAACTGAGCCTTCATAAACTCAAACACTCAAGGACTGCAGCTGCACACATAGGTGACGCCAGTTGAGTCCATGAGGGTTCACGATGGAGTCTCTTGGATGGAGATTGGGATTCACCCGACAAGGATAAATAAGTGGAGGGTCTGTGGCTTGATGTTGTCAGGTGATGATTTCCAGGTGAGTGAAAGTCATGCACTGAACAATCAGAAAGACGCAGGCCTCCAACTACTAAAGAATCCAATGTCCTTTTGCGAGAGATGAATGCTCAATCGTTGAAAATGGAAAGTTTGCGTGAAAATCGGCTGTGGGAATAGCAAATGCAACATTTCAAAGAGCAGTTGAAAACACAGCAAGAATTTAGAGTTCAGGCAATATTAAAAGTAAGGTTGGTCCCATTTTTACTTCCCTTTTCATGGTCTGAAGAACAAAATAACAAAGGAAGCTTTGCAAATTGGTGACCGCCCTGACATCCGCTCTGCTGGTATTTTTGACTTCTGTTGGTCCTCTAAAAGAGCTTTATTTAAGCATTCCTTCACTCCACAACTGGTCCTGTGGAGACCACTTTTAGGTTCTTTAGAGTGCTCCGTTAGTTTGTTTATATTCCTTTCAAGACTGCCTTGCTGGTGACCTGGAACGGCTGTGTTTATGAACTATTCACAGAGCTGACATTCTGCTACTGTCACCCTCCACGGAAGTTGGTATGGCGAGTAATTAAAGCAATCAGGCATACAATTGGTGACGTTCATGAATAAGTAACTCAGCAGGTACGGGGAATTGAAATAACAATGCCTGTAATCTGAACGACATTGTTATGATTGTACTTAATTTACGCTTTCAGTCTCCCTTGCTTGATTTCAATGGTGTGGAGGCTTGCATTGAGTTGGGAACTGGGTTTCTGACCCAAAGGTACCAGGTTTGTCCCAAGCACTGTTGCACCCTCGCAGAGGATATTTCACCCCAAGTAGCCTGCATATCCCTTGTACAGAAAGTACTATGTATGAGTGTCACATAAAATTGTTATGGTCATTCTCATTGCTGTGGGTGGAGCATCTGCTGAAAAACCAGCTATGTCATAATTGTTATTATCTCTGAAATAGTGTGGATGCATGTTTGGGACACAAAGGTAAGATTCCTCTGCAGTCTTGGCAGGAAGTTCCCAGCTGTCCTTTCTGGTTGACTTCAATTTCGCAAAAGACCATCTGTGCATCCCCTCTCGTTAACTAATGGGGGAACTGAGATGTGGACACAGATTAATATCCAGACCTGCCAGTTCCCTGAGTGAAATGTAGCACCTGGCTGCCCGACACACCTGGCGCAAAAAAAAAAAAAAAATTAATTCATATTTTCCCCCTGAAACCTCCTGTCATTGTCCTCAGGATGTCCCTTATTTTTGCCCACTCCTCTCAGCCCATTTATAAATTGCTCGGTCCCTCCCTTGTCACAGTTTACAGTCTGTTGTGTTACCTCATACCATGCATTACTCTTCCTTAACATCGTATTCTCGACACATCTTTCTCATTAGGTACCCCTCCCCCACCACAGTTCTCCATTTCTTGCCTTTATCAACTGTCCAGGGTATTGTTCTCACATCATCCATCATTTTCCCCAAGATATGAGCATGTGTGGGCGTACACATACGCTCACACACACGCACACACAGCCTGCCATATTCCCTTTAATCGTCAATATTTATTAAGTTGTTGAGTGTCTTTAGAGGTGCTCTTGGCCTAAATAGTACTTTTCTTTGATAAGATTTGGCATAAATTATCATATGGGTTAATTTATCAACTTTCAGGACAGTGCTGTGGAAAGCACTGTGGAGTTCATATCTGACAGAGAAACAAATTGTATACCTTTCCATATACCTTCAAACTGCACTGCAAATTTTGGATTTCATCATGAAATATACTCCATAAATACATTGTGATTATAAATACAGTATAACAGTAGCCTTAATGTTGAGGTGAAGTCTGTATATGTTTGCACCTGGCTAATTCTAAATAATGGGCTACAATTTAGCCTGGTGAAAAGTATGTTTTCTTATGGAAAATTTTAATACTAGATCCTTGCAGCTCTTTTTAAAATAATTTTATCATCCCTAACCGAAAGACTATCAAACAATGAAAACCATGTTTTTTAATGCGAGGTTTGCACCATGTCTACTTTTTCAGGTGACTCGTGGTTGCTACACAGAGCACGATGTGATACTTCGAAGGCGGTCCAGAACATCTTAAGCATCTGAGTCTCTATGAAGTTTGGTAAAGTTTGTTAATGGGTTTCAAAATTATAGACTCCTTAAAAATAGTCCTGGATTTGTGTAATATCGAAATAAAAAAAACATAGATAAATGAACTGTGGTCAGAAGCTTAGTTAGCACCAGACAATGGGTTTATTGAAAATTTAAGGGACAGCCCTGGGACAAAGGACCATACTGTATTTTCCTCAATGACAGCACCATCTATCTGGCGGTCGGTAACATATGTCCATTCTGAGTCAAAGGCTTCACATTTTTTATCATAGAGATCCACGTCATTTTCATTGTATCTGAGCAACAGTATTAGGTAGCTAATTAGCTGCCTAACTGTGTAATTGGTTGAGGGCAGGCACAAGCATACATCTGGGGTGGGGGAGGGTTGTGATGATACAGAGAGACCTACATAACCAGCTGGACTGCAGTGCCTGGGGACCAGGGTAGTGCACCCCTTCTTTTGATTAATAATACTCTGCTGTATCCGTGAAATCATAGAAGATGCAACTTGCCACTGTGTATCTGACCAATTAGAGCTTTAAATGCAGAATATAACCTTCTGGAATTTGGTTACATTGAATTGCAGACAAATTGCTCTGAAGTACATGTTATTCCCAGAAGAGATCACATTTATATTTGCCCTACTTGCTACCCAGTATATTTAACAACCATTTAAAATTTGACTGCGCAGTCAACACAGATCATTAAAATAGCAGATTCAAAATTTTGAAAATTAGTCATGTAATAAATTGATTTTAAAGACATAAATGAAATACCCTGCTTCATTCTGGACAAAATATTACTCAGTCCAGATGAGAGTGGCACGGCAGGAGTCACCTTTAAGAGGTTTAAAGCAATTAGCATAGAATTTCTGTACAAAACATGCATTAAAACCCATATAAATCCAAAAAGTTGCTGATTTTGGAAGATATTGGAGTGCTTGATGGACTTTGGTGCCTGTGTTGCTAGGTCTCTGACTCTGCCTTATTTGAGACCAGTACTTCTCTCCTTGACTGTGAAGGTTTCCATTGGCTTCCCAAAATGAGGTGGAAATACTGACCAAATCATACCATTAGACACAGGATGGGATACAATGAACTCAACCATATTCGGTCGATGTTTGAACACATCCGCCCTTTGTGGACTCAATACCAGGGTTTTCCCTGTTCTGACTAGCCCCGAACATAGCATCTTGCTTAATTTAAAGTGCAGCGTTCAACATAGGTTTTCTCGAAAGGGAAATCTTTTTGACTGCAGTGCGCACAAGACGAGCTTCGAGAGCGGTCCCGGAGATCAAACAATGGAGGGTCATCAATCTCTGCCACCGTCTGCTGGCTGCATGGGGGAAGGGCGAGGGTCAAACGCTTTCTGCGTCGGATGAATCTACCCCGACAGCTGGAAGAACTAAAAATGATCATGCCCAACTTTTTGGAACTTGTAAATAAATAAATGTGGGCCTGCGTTTGTTGGTGTTCTTTCTCAGTGTCGTAAGGTCAGTCCATATGCACAATTAAATCGTCACTATCCTTAACAGCATAAAATAAATATCGTGGGACATTGACTAGGCCCATTGCAGACACATGAAGAAAGCTTTTTGTTCCGTTAAATATTTTTATATTAAATATTAATATTTAAATGAAAATTTCCAGTCGCCAGTGTGCAGCGCTTAGTATTTTAATTAATTTTAATACAACATCAGAATTACCAGATATAAATGGAATACGTGTTTGTCTTCTCGTCTTAATTCAACAATGGCCATCACTAAATCGTAAATGAATCCCCCAGAGGTCACAGGGCGACGGTCTCGCCTTCCCGGCAAAATTAAACCCTTAGCGCGTGCTCAAGCCCCGCAACACCAGGGCTGCTTCATTTGCGCAGATGCTCCGCCCACAGCCACTCGAGGTGCTTTATATTTGAGAGCAGTTGCCTTTAACTGTAACGCAAACTGTAAACTTCGCGTCGAGCAAATTTATCTGACTGATAAATGTCTCAAATTGACGAACAATGTTGCATACAGAAATTTACAGTACGCAGCTTAAAAGGAAACACAGGCGAAGGCTCTTGAAAATCCATTAAGTTCTAAATATCGTTCGAGAATTATTATTCCGCTATTAACCCGTATCCCTGCGCTGATTACAATTTACATGGTTCAGAAAGGTGGGGACCATCGGCTATCCAAATTATGTTGGATATATAGTGTATATCGTTTATCCCGTCTTCCTGTTAAGGAGTTCATTTGCAAACCAAGCTGCATCAGATACACCGTACTTTCGTCGGCTTGGTGACCTAACTTAAACTCTTCGCAATGAATATCATAATATCTTACATGTCTACTACCGGACCCCAATACACTCATGTTTACCGCTGCTGCGGTCAAGAGTGGGGCTGTTCAGTGTGGGCGGGGTGTGGTAGCAGCGCCAGCCAATCAGGCGGTTTTTTCCACAAGCGAAGACTAGAGAAGTTGTGAAACCGCTAGCTAGTCTGGAGTAAGTGTGAATCAGAATGGATGCGGTACACTGTTGTCTAGGACTAATGGTCCTGCTCTTATGGACCGGGATGCAGGAAACTCACGGTAAGCGACTGGGACAAGTGTTCAGATTTCAATTTCGCTCTCCGCCGCTCAGTTTTATTTCTGATCGTCCGTTACAGCTCTTTGTTTAAAGAAAGCGTCTGCTCAAACACTCTTTTCAAAGATGGCGCAGGTCAGACCGAGCCGCGCTATCTGGAATGTTTATTGTTAGCGATCCAGCCACCTAAGGGAATGTCCATGTGAAGACGTGGAAGCGGCGACTGAAAGGTCTGAAAGTCCTGCAGTTCTTACGGTGCTTCGGGAAAGTCCGAGACTAGGGTTGGCTGTGGAATGGCCGAGCAGCATGCTGCCGCTATGCACAAATTGTGTCCGATTGCTCTCCAATAGGGCAGGAATGAAGTTGTCATCCCGTTTGGCGATGCATCGCAAAGTTTATTGGCTTTATGACTGGGGGTCTCTAGACACTTGACAGTGTGATTGGGAACTACCTAAACGTGCTAATGCAGCCACGGCCTTCGTCGTGTGACTCAGAAGTTTGGCATGAGGTTATGCGTTTTGTGCTTGCAGACAAATCGAGTGGTAGTTGTCTGCTGGTGTTCTATCTCGCAGTTGCGCGATTATTTTAATGATCATTTTGTTTGATTCAGATTATGGTCTGTAAACAGTTAACGTTAGGCTTTCCAGAATGAAACTTACTCGCCGGCTATTACTTTTGGAGGCTGACTTGGCTGCACGCCACTTCAGTTAACGTTACCAAGTCTCATACTGGATCAAGTCCGTGGAACTATTTGACTGTGTGATGATGTGAGCCAGTTCCCTCATTTTTACTGCTGTTTTTGTGACTTTGTTTTCGTTTTTTTGTGGTAGTGGAGTCACTTGACTGTAGCTATTTGAGTTTAGAGCGCCATTGAAGGTAATTTCAGGTAACCAGTAATTCCTTAAGAATCAGAGGCTCTGAGGATGATGGGTAACTCTTCGACACATGGTATAAGTCACTAATTGCGCTGACTTCCGTTCTCTCAGTTCTGTTAGTTGGCTATTTGGCTAAAGTTAGTTGGTCGTCTTTGCGAACCAGTGTCAATTATATTATTGGCTCAAGTCATACAAGTGGGTTGTTATTCTTAACGGTTTTTTTTTTTTTTACTATCGTTGTTGATCACGATTTAACTGTTGGCTTGATCATCAGGTAATGAACCGCTGTAGCATTTTTTTCTCTCCCAAAGTGTACGAGTTTGTTACTTTTTAAATGGACTAACCGCTAGGTAGACATCTGGCTAGACTGACAGACCTCAACAAAGAGCTGCTCACATCCGCAACGTCTGATCAGCTAGCAAAGCAACGCTAGCTGTAGCAGCAATTAGAAGTAGTAAAGCTTCCTTGGAGGATACCTGAGTTGTCCTCTCCGTATTCATTTGTGTTGTGGATCGTGCAGGTTTCCACTCGTCGCCACATAATCACGGAACCAAATACAAGTTAGATGGCTGTCATGCTTAACGTTAGACTGCGTCGGCTGTCGCGCAAGTTACGCTGCCGAGGAACGGGCTCGGACAACGTGTAGCAAAATCTATTGTTAAGTTGGCTCGCTGGCCATTCGCGAACAAATGCTCGAACTGATCCTTTTCCCCAGATGTATTGTTGGACTTGATTGCGGATGTCGTGTTTCCATAGATATAAAGAATAAAATAAATCCCATGCATTGTCGCTACTGGAATATGTGATGGGTTTATGCGCAAAGTAACGCAATTTTAAAGTACATATGGCTGATGTATTTGAAATAGTGTTTCGGTGCCCTCGCATGGTAAATTTGGAGTGGAAATAATGCGCTTACTTTGAGAATTGGGGAAATGTGTTCATTGGATGGAGAATTTTCAGTTGGAAACGGGATTCACATGCCCAAGCTACATTGAGCAGAAACCAAGCGAAATGATTTGCATTAGAATGTACTGAAATCAATACTACCGATGCTCAGAAGCCGACGTTGTTGGCGAAAAGAAGCCTGGCAGGCTTTTGCACTAACTACACGTCGGGCGTGTGAAGGGGTTTTTTTTTTTTTTTTTTGGGTGTTGTATATGCTGTTCTCTAACGGTTTTGGGCAATTTAAGCCCATTTCATAACTAGATCTAGAAAATGCAGTCCGCCACCTCACAGTATTCAATCAGTTCTCCCGTATTTCATTCGTAATGCACTGCACGGCTTCTCCCATGGGAATTTTTTGAAGCGATGATGGAACATTTAAATGGCATGACATTGTAAAAATGCATGTTTGCGATGCATGTTCGTGTTTACCGCCACACGACTCACCTTTTTTTTAACGTTTGTGCTACCGTAAGATGTTACACTGAATGAAAGAAAACATGGTGATTCGCCAGACCCTTACCTCGATTTACCCGTTTAAGCTATTCGCGTTACCTTGAACCACATCTGGCGACGAGGTATATTTATCGCGCATTTCTCTGCAGTAGATTTTACTTGGTGTTCGCATGAAATTATACATGCTCCAAGCATTTTTTGACCTCCCAAAGCTTGTGGATTGCTTACTTTTTGATCAATGTAAAAGTGATGACCATCAAATGATGGAATAATTGACAAAATGTACTGACCATTTTTAATGACGATATAAAGATTTTGCAAGCTATTTACTTGCGTGTAACGTGAGTTACCAAAACGAAGTGAATACGATAAAAGCTTGTATTTGGAATTCATCTGCAATGGAAACGCATAAGAACACACTGATGCTCCTTAGGTCAGACTGATGGGGCTTTTCCGCTTTGGTTTCTGTGTTGTTTTTTTGTTTTTTTTTTTTTTTTCTAATGAGGAAATTAAATAATTGGACAACTTGAATATCATGGATCATGTAATGCATCAGCAATGAACTTGACTTACCAGTTTGCATAGGCATTAAAGCTATTGAGCACACCCTGTACAAAATGGGCGTTAGGCTTCGGAAACATTTTTTTTAATTCAAGTTGTTAACAGGTAGGTGTTAAAAGGAGTAATCCACTCAACACGATTTGAACTAATTCTCGTTTTTTAAAATTTTGTTTTTTTGAGTAACGTTAAATAAACTGACAGTTTTGCAAACCGTCCTTTTATATATCGTTTTCGATAGCCATGATTTAGCCTGTTAATTGCTTTGGTAGCACTTCTGACGAGATGTGCTTAAGACCGACGTGACACTGTCATAACCACCACATGTCACCAGTCGTGAACATAAAGTGACGTGATTGCTGTCATTCAGTGTCATTCGGTCAATTGTTATTTTTACAGCAAAGTAGACATTACTTGGGATGAATTTATTATGACAACTTGACATCAACCAAGACAACCTGTCAGTGACTATTTATGTTCATATATGCTCGGGGTTTCGCCCGTATTTCGAAAAAGACAATACTCTCATTGACCTGTTTTGCTTGGCAAATTAAAAATGAATATTCCATTTGTATTCCTGTTTACTTAAGTACCTCAGCCTTGCAAACTGCTGGTGACTTCAGTGGCTTCTAACCTCGGTCGTGGTGAACCCTTGTGTATGCTGGTTTGTTCGTACCACAGTTGCAATAAAGAATTTTAACAGGCTGCTAATATTTCTTGATTTTGTGCTTTTGATTTTTAGTTGGATTTCTTCTTATTGATTAACATTATACCAGAGAGATGCAGTACCACAGGGAATGTATTTAATTCTCAAGTACATAATGTGCTGCTTGCAAAATGGCAAGCAATTACTTAAAAAAAAAAAAAAAAAAAAAAAAAAAAAAAACCTGTAACATTAACCACTCAGGTAGTGGGCTCCTGATTTGGTTGGCGTGAATTAGTTTTCTTTCTCAAACATCAGTCCAATACAGGTTTGCCTCATGATCATTTACTTTGTCTTTGAATTGTTAATTATCTATCTGGTGGGTGGCTATGATTGGTGGCCAAGTGTCTGGACTTCCACTAATAATAAGCCTATTAGGTGTGTCTTCAACTAGCCAGCTATTTTGCGGTTAGAGAAATTATTTGATAGGTGAATTTGCATCTCCATTGGCCCAAAAGCCCTCCTCTGGAGAGCAGAGAAATCAAGATGCAACACACACAGTTGGCTAATTTTCGAATTAGCTAGCTATTTCGTGAACGAGACCAAGATTTATCGGTAAATTTCGCGGTCAAATTAGCGGGCAATTTTCATCTTCACTACAAAATAGCCAGCTAATTTGACATCGGACTAATTTCGAAACTGCAAAATGGCTATCTAATTTGAAACTTTGTTTAATGAAGACACACCTATTGATTCAGTTCATTCTCAGTTTGATTGGAGATTAACCTCCTATGCAAGTATGTTAGCCCAAAAAGTACAAGTCCTCAGAAATGTAATCGAATATATCATACAACACTATTTCTGATGTAATATGATTTAGATTTTAAGCAATCTTGCATGAAACGCATCCACTTTGAAAAACAAATTGCTTGATAAAGTAATTTAATTTCAGCGGAGGTTGGAACCAAGACTAGCATACACTGGGGGCCTCCAGGACAGAGTTTTGGAACCACTGGGCCAGTTAGTTTGTTTAGAATGCGCAAAGCTGACCGGGCTGGCAAGAAGCTGTGTGTCACAAACAGCGATTACGAATGCACCGAATACATGTCTAAAGCATTCTTCTAAAACCTGAATATTTTCAGCATATCCCATGTCTTAATTGGAAAAATCACCAAAAGCGCAAAACCTCCTATCTGCAGAATTTTTCTGATTGGCGGATTTCACTTTGGATGATGAGAACGAGGAAGGCTGCTCATCCAAAATGAAATCTGCCAATCAGAAAAATTCTGCAGATAGGAGGTTTTGCGCTTTGGCCATCACTATGTTGGTAGTAAAGCTAAATTGGGAATAACCTAATGGGGAATATGCGGTTTACATGACCGTATCAAATTATTAATATTGTTATATTCAGAATTATAATGGAAAATTGGTGTGCTTGGAAATATCACTATGTTTAATTATCATTTGAGTTGGGGGGAGGGATAATGGTAACAGTGATGAACATTCATAAAGACTCCTTAATTTTAGTGATTGGTGAGTTGTTGTTAGTCATATACACTCCTCTTCAAATGAAATGTAACTGCACCTTTGCAACCAGATGGCCTCTAGTAGCCATATTGTTGCTTTTATCCGTTAAAAACATGATTCTGCCATTCTAAGCAAACAAATTGCATGACAAACCACGTTTACACACGCAAAATGTATCTGATATGTCATAATCATTTCCTTTAAAACAAGTTTCAAAAATACCAGAAGTTGTTTGGACTCATTTGCCAGGGCTGCCAAAGACCCAACTTTTAAAAAGTTCTATCAAGTGCTGTAGTTTTGCATTGGATTTAGAGGCAGGTGAATTCACCACACACTGCTATTGTATTGAGGACTCCGATTTGTGGATTTTCAAAAAAAAAAATTATTTTTTGCTTCACAATATATCAATATTTGAGTTGTGATGATGGAATAATAAAACATGTTTGAGGAGTTGTTATAGACTGAATTTGGCCTGTGGCCTTAATATTCCTGCCCTCTTTGAACTGTCTTGGCGTGGCTGCGTCAATGTTTCTTAAAATTTCTACTGCGCAGGTTATTGCAGGACAGCTGTATTACCTGCATTGCGCACCATTTGCTCGTGTAATGGTGAATGTTCGAGCAACCCTTGTTTGGGGCTGGGAAAATATCTGCTCTCAGCTGTGCCTCTGGTCTGTCGCTGTGCATGGTGGTGTATGTGTGATTGTTCTGTGAATGCTCAGCGCAGATCAGTGAATTCATCATGGTGGATGAAGTTGCATCACTTTTTTCAAATGCACACAGTGGAGGCTAAGGGTGCACAATGCAGTATGATGAATGCACTCTCCTTTTATACTGTTTTCGTGGTCCGTTAAATTGACTTCATCGAGTGCTGAGCAAGCAGCCCATTGTGCTGTTTTTAGGGACTGCTCGAAGTCTTAAACAACTTGAGCAATGACTTTTTTTTTTTAATTTAATCGCTTCAAATTTTAATTTCGGCAAGGAATGCAATCAGGGAATGGGCTTCTCTGCTTGTGCGAAATATTTGATCTTGCAAGTGAATCGTATGCTCAGCTGTAGCTTCAGAAAGGCGCCCTGTTCCTCCATTTTTGTTGAGGCCGTGGTACTGAGCAACTGTTATTGATTCTCATTGACACGTGAATCAATGTGGCCTGCCCCTTTTTAAATGTTTTAAACCATGCCTTGCGGTCAGAATGGTACCTTCATTAGCAGTGTTGGCAATCTTCAAATTTCCATTACCAGTTTTTTTTTTTTTTTAACTATCTATTCATGGCTATCGAGACGGCAAACTTAATTATAGCAGGTTCTTGATCTTGCCTGCTTTGTTGAAAGGCAGTGTTGGGCTGATGGCCCCTTCTGAATTGACCCAGTTGTTTTCTGTGTGATTATTGCATTAGCACATGCTTTACGGAAAGTTATCTCGCTAGTGCTAGCAGCATCAGCTGCTCCTCTGGCTACTGTTCCTTTTCTGACCTGAACAAGGGATGTTGCAATACTGTTCAGTTTGTTTTCATGAAAACAAGATTGTAATATGCTTCACATGTGACCTGTGTGATGAGTAATGCTCCACATTAATTCTGATTATGTGTATGTTGAGGAAGACTTGAGAAGCTGTATGTGGATAGTATGCATTTCTAATTTCTCATGCTGATCGGTCTCTTCTAGAGACAGAACTTTCAGTCCATTTGGCGCTCCAGAGGTGACAGCTGTGTGTGTTTGGGGGTTTTTTTTTTTCTTTTCCCTATGAATTTCGATTAATTTCTGTTTTAATTTTTCCGCTTTGATTGTGTTTTTATCAACTTATTTGCATCAGGAAAATCACAACAGGAATCACTAGTCACTCTGTGGAAATTCTGAGTAAGCGGATGGCAAAATTACTTTGTCATTCTAGAGCTGTTTGTTCTGGCTCTGTCGAGGCCTACGAGTGTTGATGTTGCACTGTTGTTCCAGTGTTTCCAGTTGTCTGAAGTGGCAACCTTCATTTCCCTAATTGAATGGTTTCATGTTCCTCAGTAATGCAAGTATTTGCCAATTTGCTTCAAAATGGAATTTCTTGCTCAATTCATTGTCTGAGGTAAGACTGTCTTTCTGATTCTGAGATTCTACTGAGTAACTCATAAGCAGAAGGACACATTGCATTGTTCCACCAAGTAGAAAAGGAAAAATGGGCCCAATCTTGCTTCCCACTTGTTTCGACAATCAGTCTTTTGAGAAATTTTTTTCCTGAAAAGTGATTAACTGAGTGGCTGCGAAGTGCTTGCTGTGGTGGTGTGGAGAAGATTACCACGAATGGCGAGCGATCTCTGAGGTGGCTACTCCGAGCTCTGGTTGTAGCCGTCACGGAAGTCTACTTTTGGCTTGGCCCCGTTTACCGATTACCTTCCACTTCGATATGATGTCTGTTGTAGGCAGAGAAGCGGATTTGGCTGGGAGATCAGGCCATGACTCAGGAGAAGTTCTGGGTGGTGCAGTGGTCCAATGCCCTGATGTGGACCATCCTCTGTTTTCATTTCAAGCCTTTGAAAGCACATCTCGTACCACTGCTTTAGCCCTTTTTAAAGATTTACATCGAGCTACCTATAGTTTGAGTAAAGTGCTCCAAAATAGGGTTGTAATGAAAGCCTGCAGGATGTCTTGGAACAGGGTTTGATACCACTCATATGGGGTATTTACTGGGGTAAGGAACCACGTCAATGAAATAAGAATGCCATCCAACATTTCGGAAGCATTCTAAAATTTAGCCCGATCAATGAGCCCCTCTTGCCCTCAACGTTGCTTACTGACCTCGTATTTATTTTGTCCGTTTCGCTGCAAAGACGCCGTAATATTTTCGACAGCTGGCTCGACGTTTTAATTTGAGGGGGGGTAACACCAGGCTTGTGGTGCTTGAGATGGAGTACATGGAAAATGGCCCAATTCTTTCTTCGCTTTAAAAAAAAAAAAAAAAATCAGTCATAAAACCAGAGGCTGTAAAAATGCCTCGTATATTTCCTGCCAGTGTATCCTTTGAAAAAGCCTTAAGCTCGCAGATGTTAATTTGCTGAAAGCTCCTGGCATGATGAAGGGGCCATATCTGGACGTTTGGGAGGGAGAGAGAGGGGATTGGGGGTCATGACCAGTGACATCTGCCCGAACAAGTCTCTTCTCTCGCCGTCGCACCACGGAATGGAACACAAAGGACCTGCATTAATTGCCTGGGGGAAAAGGTGGGTCTGTGGGGAATAGGCTGTAACCTATGGAAATGATTCCAGCTCTCTATTGTGCGTGTGTGCTAGTGTGTAAGCTCATGCTCGTGTGCACGTACGTGTGTGTGCTTTTGGGGTGCAGTTTGCGCGATTCATGATTTTGTGATTGTACCCATGCGTGTCTGCACAGTTTCTTTTCTTTGATTTGTGTATGCGTGTGTGTGTGTGAATGCGCTTCCTTCCCTCATGTGATCTTAAGGTAACGACGGAGGGGAGCCAGCAGGCAGGGATTGCGGTTGCCAGGAGACGGAAGTAATTAATTCGCCCGTGTAGGGGAGGCGACGAGCACGGAGTTGAGGGCAGCACATTGATGAGGGGGATCAATCACATGACCCTCCCCCTTCCCCCAACAGTTACTGACAACCCAGCCCCCCCATCTCCTACACTGAAGCTCAGGCGAAAGGGATTCTCAATGCGCAAACCCAGCTGGGTCTGTGTGCTTGAGGATGAGGAAGGTGGCAGCTTGGGGAAACAAAGCGGGGTGCGGCGTGGAAGTTACGGCTGGGAGGGGGAGGGGAGGAGAGGGGAGGAGGAGGTGAAGCAAGGCGAAGGCATATCTGCGCTCGTCATGTGACGCGCTCGCACGCGGCAGAGCAGAAGGGGAGCTCCGCTCTTTGTGCACCGCGCTCCCTGCCTTTGTCTCCCGCCCGGCCCGCGACAGAGTCCCAGTCCCATCAGGACCGGTGCCGCAGAGCTCCAATCCATCCACGCGCGATCCTCGAATGCCCCCCTCAGCGGATTATCCTGGCTGCTGTGCCGCGCACGCTAGCATTACTGTTTAACTGCATTCGTTCTCTCATGCATCCGAGCCCCACGTTAGCATCTGTCTCTCTCGTTGATGGGGAGAAGAGTTTTTAAACGCCACTGAAAAGTCATTGATGCATAAATTTTATGCCCTGAGAGCAAAAGCAGGGAATATTAGTACAGGGAATGAGGGCAGATTCCGATACTCCTTTCCTGTCCTCCCTTAAAATAAGATTGGCACCCATGTTAAGGAATTTATGTTGTCTCTGTATTTTGAGAGAGGGCACGTTTGAAATGTTTTTGTGGAGTGCTTGAAAAGGTTTGCGTTTTTTTAGCAAACCTAGGCGTCTGACGCTATCTTTCACGTGGAAAAATACTGTTTCTGCAAGAGCCGGAGTCACGTCTTCAGCATCTCCTCGCATCCGCGAGTCTCCTTGTACTTCCGCTGCCTTTAATAAAATATGGATTTATTAGCGGGGGGAGAATTTTTTTTCTGCCTTCGGGGGCAGAAGATTCGTCTCCATTGAATAGAAAGGTGATGATTTGAGCCGTGCCCGACTTCGTGTTCGTGAGTTCGAGCAGGTAGCGCGGCTTCGTTTGTGGCTGTCGGCGCCGCCAAAAGAAGCAAGCACACGGTGTTCCCTTCATACGCGGGCTGGAGAGACCTTGTGCGACCCCAACTGCTGGAGGGGAGGTGGCGAGAAACTAGAACAGCTAACCTCCCCTTTAAAAATCCACCCATTTTGTGTCATGTTCTGCCTGACTGGACATTGGTTGAAGAGGTTATGGGCTCCGCCATGCCTTTAAGTGCAGCAGTGGCTTGCCAGAATAGCTTCGGGTCGCTAATTTAGTGCAGCGGGAGTGCTTCCCACTGCTCTCCTTTTCATTTTAATATTTTAGTTTTATGAGCATGGCCAGTGGAAATTCCCCAGTAAGTTACACAAAAAGGTTTGGTTTTCATCTTGTAATCCTTGAGTTTTAAACTCCCATCACCACAGAGCTGTATGCTGCTATTGAATGAGGGATAATTCAATTACTTGCATTAGAGGTCACAGGCCTGGCTCCCAAGATGAGGAATCCAATTGTTATTGATTTCTGAAATTTTAGCCATTGTCTTGGTGTGCCATGCTCTGTACTATTGAATTAATCATCTGAGTCTTTTCATTTGCTATCTCTTCAGAGCCCTGCAATGCAACAGGACCTTGAACCCTGGTTCTCTCTCGATACAATCGTGCTGCTGAGCGGCTGTGTGCCAAGATGTGAGGTGTTCTTGTTCGTGTTGAGGAGCTCCAGGTTCCCACGAAGCATAGCTGAATGACCTCAATCAATATGTAATTTAAAAAAAAAATGTATATTTTTATATAACATATTTTCAGCATTTTTATTTGAGAGGATTGAAAATGGTGAGCAGTGAGTGTTGAACAGCTGCAGCAGATGGTAGATTAGGCTACATACCTGTAAAACATTGAAATGGTTTTTCTGTTAAAAGTATGCATCAGCCTGAAAGGAAGATTACATGTATGGAGGGGAACATGTAATCGGTTGTCATAGACTTGGTGCTCATTTGCGTGGAGAAAGCGGTCTCCTCTATGGTCCCTTAATTTGGCTGGAAAGGCGAAAGACGAGTACCTCTACTTTCTACTGTTATAGACTTTGTTTGTCCACTAGATAATTTTCTCCATTTCGGCTTCTGACCAGAGGCACTGCCTCTGAAGTGTAGTGGGTTTTATGCTTGTTCTGTTTGCATGCTTGTAAATGAAGTGTCAGTGACTTGACCCAGTCTGCTGTTGCAGCTAGTGGCTGCAGATCATGTGATGTCCCTCATATCTACCAGCTGATGGTACACTCAGTTCTTATCTGCATAGACCTCAGAGTACTGCGCACGCTCACAACTTTGGATGAAATCTACTCGACTGCAAGATGAAATCTACTTCAGTCCTTGCAAACCTATCATTGTTATGTATTGCATTTTATAGATTATAGGTTTCTTATATTAAGGAATTTTCTATGGAAATTTTAGGATTCATTGCACTATTGTAGCGCTTTAGCCAAAGGTCGATGTAAGCTCGTTTTCTCACTGCGAGTAATCATAGAAGAAGACAAGACGGGTGGTTTTTTTTATTTTTTTATTATTGACTATGGCAAACCAGCTTGCACTCTGTTTCCTTCAGTTAAAGCGCAAAAATAGTGCTTTGAATCCTCACATTTCCACACAAAACTCCTGAATATTAAAATCATAATTCCTGAGTAACTATATAAATACAATGGAAAATGAAGATGAATTGGCAAGCATGTAATCAGATTATGCAGATCGTATTAAAGTCTGCAGACTATGAGGGCTTTTCAAAATCCTTGTCTTCTATTTTCAGGTATGCTTTAGAATAAATTGCTGCCCTCTTGTTGAAATAGCCCCTTCAGCCTGTTTTGTTTGTGCTGATCCTGTCCGTGAATCTGATTCTCCACAACGTCACAAACAATTTACTTTATGAACATCTTGCCTGCTAGAGGATAAAAATATTTACAAAACTGATGTCATCCGATCCTCAGCTCGACCACTTTTTTGGTTCTTTTTTTGTTTTGTGAAACTGTGTTACATGGGTTATTTGACTCGGCTAGCTCGTGAGCTACCTTGCTAGTTAGGTAGATTGCTTGCGTTCCCATTATCTCAAGCAACTAACTGCAGGTTGAATATGTTGCTAGATGGCCTTGCTAGCCAATGTTGCTGCTCGTAGCAATGATGCTGTTTAGAACACTGCTCTACTCGTGCAAATTTTTTGCAAAAGAATATTTTTAGGTCAAGCAAAATGCAAATTAATGCATTCCTGCACATCAGTTTTGTCGCATCTTCTGTGTGATTTGCCATACCCGGCGTGAAGTAGAATCTTTTTGCGTGGATTTGTATCTTTGCATTGACTTTCAATGTAATCTGTCCCTACGGAAAATTTGTTTCCCGTTCTTTGGAAAGGCAGCATAAGAATAATGTGTGACTAGCATCTGTATAGTGCCTAACATTGGCTAACATTCCATTTATTGCAAATGGCTACACTGCTCTCTCACAGAATTCCATTGAAAACGGTCACTCATTCTGTCAGTTCCTACGAAAGTGTCCTATACATTGCCTCTGGCTAAACTAGCGACAGTTTCTGAATTCAGTTAATTGATAGCTAGGCAGGTTGTAAACTTCGCAATAATTATGGACCGATAATGTGTGAATACTAGCCAAGTAGTTTTCATAGTAGCATTTGGCTAGCTGGCAACATTGACAACCAATCCGTACAGCTTTATGTTTAGACTGAATTCCAAGTTTAAACAGAATTTGGATGTGCTTACTTGGCTAGCTGTAGATTCTCCTTGAAAATACAGCCACCATTTTGTGTCTTCAGGAATGCCCCTTTAATACAGATGTCTTTGGCAGTCCCTCCACTGTGCTGACCCAAGTTGGTAGTATGCAGTCGGATAAAAAGCAGATGGCACGCCCATATAGGCTTTTGCCTATCGAAGCTGAGATGTCGCCATAATAAAAAAATACGGCTATATCCACTCAGCTTGTTGGTCCTTTGAGGCCGGGAATCAATGTTATGATCTGTGTGGGTCCTTGCTTTGCACTTCACCAGGACATGATGCCAGTGGGTCTGAAGCTTACAGAAAATTGCACACCTTCTCAAAAGTAGCTCTGAAACAATGGTTGGAGATTTTTAGATGAAGGATGGAATAATTCTAATCAGCCTGCATGTGACTTGATGGGAGCCTCATCCGAATGGCATGCAAATTGCCTTTTTTTTTTTTTTTTTTTTTTAAGGCAGTCCACACAAAAAAAAAAAAGAATCGGGTTGTCTTGTTTTACAGTGTAGGTTGGTGGGGACTTTAGATACTCGAATATATGTGCACAAGCACCAAAAATGAGTTTTTCATAATCTGTTCTTTTTAATGATATTCCTTATAATGGTAATTCCTAAGTGGAAGCATTTTGCCATCTTCTAACCTTCCGTTCTTTGAGCATCAAATCTTTTAAATATTTATTTATTTTTCTTCTCTCTGTTTGGAAGACCTTATGGTTTGAGGGTCAATGCCATACCCTTAGATATTGAGCTGTGGAAAGTGGCTTTAATTTAAGGCCAACATACTCATTGGCAATCTGTGATCCTATAAGTATTAATGGATGTACTGGAAGGGTGCCTAGAATTATTCACATTTTACATTTGCAGTTTTCATTCTACCAAGCTGTTGCATTCAGCAGTGAACCCCATGTTTGCTTTAAAATAAGCTTAAAAGTCATCTGTACCCTACTGAGATTGCGTTACAACTTTTTATTAAAGAAAGTTTTTTTTTAATATAAATTGGAAGGGTACCCAGATTTTTGCATTTCACTGTCAGTGCCCGTGTGGCATTCTCATTTGGTTACCCTTGGCTTGAGAACAGGTACTTTGTTCATTTTTAACTTTGAGTGAATTTATGCCAGTGGGTGTATTGGATTACTGGCTACAGACAGTTGAGGCCGCATGGTTCTTTGTGTTGGAAAAAGCTCTCGCGGTCATGAAGAAACTGGTCCGAAGTGAATTCTTTTGATGGATTGCTGAATGCCTTGCAGTGAAACCTAAGCAGAACACATTCATGGCCAATTGACTGTGAATTGATTATGCTCCCTGAGGTACAGTTTGTGATATTTCAGTATGTGTGTGTGTGACTGTGTGCTTGTTTGTGTATATCAGCAGACGAAGGCTTTATGAGAATAATTAATTTTTTCCCTTCTTCGCTCAGCCCTCCCCTGCAATCTGTACAAGGTGCTTTTCACATTCAGTGTAGACCCAACAGCACTGCCCGCTCATTCCATGTAAAAATAATGAGGATTCAATTCTACATACTCTCATTAAGGCTGGTTCACCAGCCAACTTATTACTGCGAATGATTTGTAATGAAGACTCTATGAGCCTGAAGCAGTAGTGCACTGGCTGTGGTGCGGTATTACAATTTGGGGCTGGGGCTTTGTAAGGACGTCATTGAATGCCTGCCCCCCAGTCAGTGAGGCCCACCTTGACCCCTGACCCCAGCCACTGTGCAGCTGCCCAACAGCGCATCCATCCCCTTTACGCCTGATGGCACTATATACTCCTCGGGGAAAATGGACTCAGGGAGTGGTTTCTGAGGGAACATGTCCTGCAGGCCAATAAATGGACGGGTAGTGGCCATCACCGGGTTTGCGGGTGAAGGGATCCCCTTCACTGTAGCCTTCAGGGCAGTCTCCATTTTCATTGAAGCTCATTACTCATGAAGATGTGATTGGCTGTCAGCCAGATGGTACTGTTGTCTGCATTTGATTGCAAAATAGTTCCCCCTGCATTCCCTTCAGCTTTCATCCGATTTATGTTCTCTCTCTACCCTCTTTAGCAAATTTGAACTTGAAATTGGTCGATCAATTCATTTTTATTGGGGCCATTTTGGTTGTTAGAGAAGCTGTATCCTACTTTATGCGTGCAGTCTATATGAGCCACGTCACCCCAAATATTTCTGACTATTGTAATGAACGGCTTTGTGATGGAATATAGAACCCTTTATACAGAAAAGCATGCACAGTTACAGTCCATACACCTTTCATAATGCTGCACACCTTTCTCTTGTCAGAATTTTATGTTAAAAGACAACTTATTCCTGAGTTTGCATGACCTATGGTCTATTTTGGAATGATTGCTGCTGCTGAAGTAAATGTCAATTCTGTTGTTGACTTAATTTATGAGAATCCCATTTTTGCATCTTGTGGTGGCTAATTGCAAGGGGTTGCATTGCCCTACCTTGGCTTTAGCTGAAATATATATTTTTTTTATGGTTCATTCCTGGCTAATCTCTCGACTGTTGAAATTAATTTTGAGCAGAGAATGAGCACGCCTATGTAAGAGATGTCTAGAATGCCTTGATGGGGATTTAAACATTTCACATCAATTCTGAAAGGTGAATATTCAATGACCAGTCTTTGTTTCATTAACTGCATTGCTCACGTTAGCACTACTAAACATCATGCAGGCAGCTCTTTTCCATGGTTTTGTGACTTGGCAGATTTTGCCCTTCAGCGGTGCTTGTCATCTGTCCACTTAATTTTGGCGGCCAGACAGACATCTCAGTTTCCTGGCCCCATCCGAAAATAGTTTTTGCTTTGGGGCCACAGTCCTCTCCGCTCTTTCAAAAGCCGCCACCCTTTCCAACACTTGCAATGTCCACCCCCAGCCCTAGTAGCCTGCCTCCCCTCCTCCTCCCTTTCTTCAGAACGATGTCAATATTATTAAAGCTATCACATTCAGGCTTTAATGCCGGTTTGAGCTCTGTTTCCAAACAAACCCCGTCACTTTTTCTGTCCTCATACAATTGCCTCATTTGTGTTGTCCTCAGATCCCGGGCTGTGTTCAGCGAAACTTGCAGCAAGGCTGGCAAGCTTACGCCGTCTTTCCCCTCCATCCTGGCTCGCTCCGTCCTGTCCCGAAACTTGCGCTGAAGGGAGTGCTCGGCTGCTCTCCTTTTACGATGGGAAAATATTTTAACATGTGGTGGCTGCCAGCGGCGAAAAAGAGGGAGAGCTAGCCGCTGTGTTCTGCCTAGTTACTTTGCCAGGTCGATTTGTCGTGCTGCACAACTGCGCTTGTAACAGAAACGTGCATTGTTTCACTAAAGCGCGAAAGCTTTTGCCGGTTCGCTTACTTCATCAAAACTGCGCGCTCGCATTCAAAATGGTTTTTCTGAGCCCCCTGAAAGAGACCTGATTTAGCGCCCAAGCGCTGCTATTCTGGATCTCCGAGAACTTGGAACTATGTAGTCCTTTGAGAAAAATACTCGGCAATCACATCCTGCCTTATGTTGGTCTTATCTTGGGGTATAGCGATTATTGGAATGGAATCGTCTTTAGTAAGTGTCTTTTAACTTGAAGCAGAAATGCACTGTACTCGCGATGTAGTGCCTTCACGGTTTTTTTTATTATTTACTTTTTTAAATGTATGTAAACCAGTTATGCAAGCGGTTCTCTCTCTCCATATGAGCGAGGAGTTCAGGCATCCGCTCCGTATGCAGGTAGGTAGGGAGGTCCCCTGCCTGGACTTGCGCCAGCAGGTCATTTTTATCTTCAGCCCAGGAAAACAAGGCCGCATCAAAGGGGGAAGGCTGCTGGAAGGTTAACTCAGGTCTGTGATGAACCTTAAACTGCCTCATTGCAGTAGCGCAAATGCTCAGCATTGCTGGGGTGGATTTAAGATTTTAATGCGAATGCCGGCTCCGTGCTTTAACGCGCACTCTGAAGTGCACGCAGTATTCCCCTTTTGATATCGGTTGATAAGCTAAGCATAGTATCTGTTTGTCAGAAATCAAAGTCATACAGCTAGTGTTTTTCTCGGGGAAAAATACAGCAACACTGCAGACTGGGGCATTGTTATATTTATATTTTTTTTTGTTTTTTGAGTAATTAATTATGCTGTTTGGTGCCAATTTAACTTGAATGTACAGATTTCTTTCTTACTATTGTTTGCTGTGAAGCGAAGCCTCTAGTGTGTGTGTGTGCGTGCGTGTGTGTGTGTTCCTTGCAACCATGAATGTAAACCCTTTGTGAAATATCATTAATATTATGAAGCAATTTAATTGGGTTCATTCAGTTGGGTTTACATAATTACTCAAACTGCAATACATTATCTTTTAATGTATTTTGGCCAGCTACTCATTACTCGCTTGCCTGGAGCAAACTGGTTTTTGAGCGTGACGTGGTTGTTTTGTGGAAGGTAACAGGCTTTGCTTTTATAATACAGAGAGGGAGCATCTGAATTGGTCTGTTTACTTTTAATGATTGTTTCTCTGGAAAATGGCTGTTTTTTTTTCTATCCAAGGTAAAGCGTAGGTGCAGGTTATGATGACTGGGTGGAGTCAAATGCTACTATATGCAGTATGCCTGCAGTTTTATAATGAATGCAGATCTGTTAGATTAGATGTTCTTGGATGAGTCACAACGAGCTGAAGAGTGGATTGGAGGAATTGTGATTGAATCTCTGATTACCTGACATTAAATGTTTTCAGGGATATTTGAAATCCTATAGTGTACGCTGATTTGATTCAGCATGGTAGCCATGGTAATCAATTGTGTTTTATTAAATTATTATTATTATTATTTTTTGAAGTGTTTGATGTTAGTTATTTGGACTCTGAACTTGTTACATCAAGTGTCAGTCGTGACTGTAAACTCTTTAATATTACCTGAAAAGAATGAATAGGACTTGGGACTGAAACGGTTTGCAGTTTATGGCTATCTTTTCCTGTTTTGTTTTATTTTATTTTTTAATACCCCGCCTGAGTGGGTTTCTAAAGCAGTTATGGGACATAAATTCAGTTCTTTGTGAAGGTGCTCTAATGTTAGGAGTCCATCACCTGAACCTGTCCTTCGTTAAACAGCATTATTCAAGAGGCAAGAGCAATATGGGATTTGCGTTACCTTGTTTGATGCGTATGGCTATCGATAAACTTTCCGTTTCATCATTCCATTTTCTCATCAGCTATTCTTTGATTAATATTCTTACCTTGTTGATGCAGTCTCTGCTTCCCTGGACCTACAGTATATGGTCAATATTGGCTAAATGCTGCAGAGGAATTTTGAAACTGGCCATTGGCTGTACTTCAGTCAACATTAACGCTTGTACTTTACTTTTTTTAAAGGACTTTGCCCAATTTCATTTGCTAATGTCAGGACCTGCTGCTCATCTGGCTGTTGCTGTGGTTCAGGGTGACGAGAATACATTATTTCACATATGAGCTAAGCTGATGCAAGTCATATTAATCTGTTGGTTTCCCTGCAAATTTTACACTCTGTAAATGCCAGGTCTTGCGAATCGATTTGAATATCTTTCAACTCCAAACTGAATTGAATGTCGCTGTACTTGTGACCAGATATAGGCTACCTGTGATTTCAGGGCACTGAACACATTTTCAGTGAGCAGAACCCCAGCATTAATCAGGCTGCTAGTTCTGCATTGTGGCCAGTTGCCAAAAGCCAGTTTTATTTCTTTTCTCTTTCTTACAGAGGGGAAACAAAAACAAATGATTAAAACATTTTTATACTTAGGAAGTATTATTTGTATTATTGGCATTTCTTTTGATAGTCTCTTGGACATCTAATGGTGATCCATTAAAAAGGTAAACAAAATATTAAGAGACCGTTCCCATATCTTGTTTTCCAACTTGGAGTTCCTTCCGTCTGGCCGGCTGCATCTGCTGCTGTTCAAAACAAAGAGTACTGGACAATCTTTCATACCAGCCAATATTTGCCTGTTCAACCAGTTTTACGGCTGACATTTTAGCGCTTGCTCTTACCCACGTGATATTTATTATTTTTTATTTTAATATTTTTATTTTATTTTACTTGTTTTTATTGTATGTTATGTAATGACTTAATCCTTTGCTGTCATGTCTTTTTATGTTTATTAAGATCTCTGGTGATCTGCAACAAATTTCCTTTGGGACAATGAAGTGTTATTCTTATTACGGTATTATAGGAGTTCTGGCTTTGTGATTGGTTCCCAGTGCTTCTTACCCATCAGACTGGCGTAGTTATGCAGAGTTCCACTGAATGCCATTTCAGAAATGGTTGTGAGTGTTAAGCAATTCTAACGTTGATCATCGTGGGACTATTATTTCCCCTCAGCATGCTGCGCCTAAGTAAGCCTACCCACTGTTTACACACGGGCGTGTCGGACATGAGTTTCAAGGCTCCATTTGGCCGCCGCTGAGTGCGACGAGCCCAAATTGCAGTGCGTTTTGTTCGTCTCCGCTTGGCCTGTGTAATCACAGTGCATGTTTAGACCTCATTGTTCGTCCCGCGCTTCAGTCGCTTCCTCAGCATCTTTTACCAGGAAAGTCTTATCCGCTGTTAAGCGCTGAGCAGGGGGTGCGCCCACCAGCCACGCATGGTGGCTTCGTAGCCTGGTTACAGCACGGAGCCCTGAAAATGGGCCTTAATACGGAAAGCTTGCACACTGTCCAAGGAAGGACTGGACCCAACACCAGCATTCCCCCCCCCACCTTGCAAATGGTTGCAATTGACTGTGTGAGCATTTGTGGCTTGAAACTCTCACGCCCAGCTCTGTGCCCCATTTCCCCCGCCCATCAGGAAGAGTGGGCTTAGCACCCTTACTATGTTGGATAAGTGCAGATCATATTGTATGACACAGTTGACTGGTCTGGTCTTCCTGCCCCCAGGCTCTGGAACACTCCGGATTCACCGTTTTGGTATCAGTGGAGTATAGTATTGATGACAAAATCTAGCCCTCAAGGCCTTTCCACTCCTAAAAGTAGGGACTTATTCAAACCTGGAACACCGGGTGGGCATGATCTCTGGGAAGTCTAGCATACAATGGACTGTCAAGATGTAAGCTGGCAGTATTGCTGCCGTTGGACAGATTTCACAATCTCAGAATAGAGATGATCCCCTTGGTCTTTTTATTCTTTGCATGCCTGTTACAACAAGGGAATGGAACCAGCTTCCTTCTGAAGCTTTCAAACTAACTCCAGTGGTTACAGGGGGTATTGGATAGAATTGAGCCTCTGGTGCTGAAAAGCAAATTTCTCCATTTGAGGTCTGTTCAAAGCCATTTTAACTTTTTGATTTTACTTAGGACTCTCGCCCCATCAACTGCACAGAAGCTAAAACCATTGCTGCTCATCTCTTTCCATTTAGCTACTTACTCCGTGGGCTTTAGTGTGATTGTCGTGTTTTAAATCCGGTCCCCCCACGTGTCTTTTGTTGCATATTGTGCATCAATTTACGTCAAATCGCGTCATTTGAGTCATCTGTGATTTGCGTTGTAACAAGTATTCTTGGAAATAAATAATTCATTGCATTTCATATGCCAATTCATAGCATTTTAAGGCAAATGTAATTATTAGTACAAACATTAATGGATGTTAATACCATTGTTTGCTTGTACTTTAGCAAGCTAACTAGCTCGTTACTTAAGTGATAACAAACTCTTTATTGAATAGCTAGCACACCAGTGTAGCGAGCTAGTTAGTTGCTAATTTCTACTTTGATACTCAATAGCCAGCTTGCAGGCTAAAGTTATAACGAGCTCTTTATTGAATAGCCAGCACACCAGTGTAGCGCTAGCTAGCTTGCTAATAAGATTGTACAGTTTGCTTCTGCTGTAGTAATGTCTAGCTAGCTAAAGAGATAACAAACTCATTAGTGATTAGTCAGCACACCAGTGTAGCGAGTGAACTGCCTTCCTAATAAGGTTGTACCGCTAGCTTTCTTCAATAATGACACACTCTGTTATAGCTAGCACACCAGTGTAGCGAGCTTGCCAGCTTACTAGTTTGCTAATAAGGCGACAGTATACCACATGCCCGCAGCCGCAATTGATTTAATTGTACGCTATTTCAAGAGTGAGCTATTCGATAATCTCGCAAGACGCGTCATTTGACGCGCATCATGTGGCGGAAGTCACGTGGGGGAACCAGATTTTATGGGGGGGCCAGATTTTAGATGGTGGGTGGATATGCCCCACAAACATTGTGCCTGCAGTGATTTGCCACTTAGACCCTTGGGACGCGATTTAGATTACCCTGAAATTTAAACCCCGTTTTCCGAACATTGGAAGGTACCAACTTCGGCCTTCAAATTTCATCAACTGCATGGGTGCACGTGGCTCGTGGCCACCTATATGGAAACTGCATGGCTGCGCCAGATGAAAAAAGTGTAGGACACAGTCTCACCTTCCTATAGATTCCAATTCAGGAGAAATTGATTTGGTGCACCCATGCAGTTGAAGCAATTTGAAGGTCAAAGTTGGTACCTTCCAAATTCCAATGTTGTAAAAAATGGATCTAAATTTCAGGGGCGTCCAACTCGGGTTGCAAGGGTCTGACTGGCAAATCACTGCAAGCACAATGTTTGCAGGGCATACCCCCCCACCACCTAAAATTTCAGCCAAATCCAGGGGGTCACCAATTCATTGTATGATATTGTCTGAATCTCTCATGCAATGACTCTTAAACGCAGATAAACCTTGTGGCCTTCCAGTTCATACGCCTGTGAAATTTTTGGTGTTTGTTTTTCATTTTGATAACATCAATAAAAACATCAGGTTCATGTTCAAGAGCCTTGGATTATCTGAACAAAAAGTATATTGACTCCAGGCATCAATAAGAAATTCTAAGCAAGTCTTGTTCTATTCTATCTTCGTGGTGAATAGTTTCAGGGGCGCCATTGAGTCCAGGAGACATGATATTGCTGGATGCACTCATTAACCTACCGTGGTTACGCGTACGATGCTCTTATGATTCAAGTTCGTGAAGGAGAAAGCAAAGCCGGTCTTTGTTTTTAATGTTCATCATCGGGGAAGGGTCATGTGCCTGTGCCTCTGCCTTTGTGAGATGTCTTTATTTAGAATTTTCCAGGGACCAAGCTTCTAGTCCTGAACAACTGTCAGAAAACTGACAGGTTGAATAAAACCTCCTACCTGCTGTCCGTGTTTCAGCAGTGCACTTCTGCACTGTCACCACATGGCCCCATTTCATCTCCGTTTTTCTTTTGTTCTCCTCTTTCAGATTTCTGTATCTGTCCTCTCAGCCCTTCTTAAGGCTTTTTTTTTCCATCTTGCAATTCAGTTCACCAGGTTAGCATTTCTTTTCTCCCTTTTTTTGCTGGAAGTTTGTCCTTCACATTTCAAAATGACTTGTTCTTTGTTTTATTAAATTAATGTGTCATACTGATTCATCGTTGATTCAATTTGCTGCTCCTCTTGATTTAAATTTAAAAAAAGAAAAAATCCGAATCAAGGTTTTACCCAGAAAGAAAACTACCTATACTCTACTCATCTTTGCTTTTGATGGCCACCTTGAATTGTAGCCTTTTGGCAAAAATTGAAAAAATATTTTCAGTTGAAGTAGGCTGAAACTCCAACTCATAAAACACTGAGGAGATGCGTCATCTTAAAATGAAAGCTGAAAGCAGTGATTTGTAAATTGTATTTGACCTGTATCGCCTTAAATAATACTGCTGGTCATTATTTGATTTGGTTCTATGAATTTATTTTCTTTAAGGGATTGTTTTGAGCTGAGAACAGTTAATGATTCAGTGTCTACCTGTATAATTTTGTGCCACATTTCCTGCAAATAAGTCTTATCCTGGGCAATGGTACAGCGTCTTTGTCGCATTTTGATAATGCTCATTCTATATAAGGGACAAGTAGCGAGTCGAGACCGCAGACGGGCTAGTCCTGTATCCCCACCCTCTTCCTATGCAGCCATACTTTTTACAATTTTTGAAGAATGCAATTTTCCATTGTCTTGTCAGAGTAGGCAATGTTGTCTTGAAGGGTGTGTGTGTGTGTGTCATTTGCAATTTCAATTTCACTCTCAATCATTTATGATGCCCTCCCTGAAGTGCAAGGTACCCTTGCCATAGACACGGACACTTTCCCATACCAGGACAGAGCATGGCTTTTGAACTTGTCTACTAATGGTCTAAATTGTCGTTTTCTTTAGTCCAGAGGACAATTCATCCATTTTTTTCTAAAAAGACCTGAAATATTGATTTGCCTGACCACAACACACATTTTCACTGCAATAGTTCATTGCACATTCCTTCAAGCACAAAGCAGTTGACTGCATTTCTGGACAGTATTGACATAACTTCATTGTGCAAAAAGGAAGCCTTAACTGGCGGTTGTGGATGGAACTGTGTATTGTAGTACTTGATAAGGTTTGCCAGAGTAATCCTGAGTCCATGTATTTATACCAGGAACCAATATACAATAGTTATTGATGCAGTGCCCTCTGAGTTATCGGAGATCTCTGGTATTCAGCTTAGGAGCCAGCCCTTTAAGTACTGAAATTCCTCCAGATTCCTTTCATCTTAACTATTAAACAGAGTAAAATGATTGTATCCCTCCCTGTCTTTCTTTGAGGAGCATTGTTTTTAAACATTTGACTGAGTTAAAAAATTATATTACAGTTCTGTGGTTGAGAAAAATACTTCTATTTGGAAATTTAAAATTCGTCTAAGTTTACCTTTTTTAGCTGAAATGCTACAAAGCGCCTCTGCTGTAAGATTGAAAGCGCACATGCCAAATTGTGAATGTTGTTGCAAATTTCTCTTGAACGTCCATTGTCAGGCAACATGCCCACACAACACAAAGTTCCCACAAAGTTTCACAAAGTTTCGAGGAATTTTTGTCCCCAGACTTTGCGTCCTCCATGAACTTTTCGTCCCCGGACTCTGTTTTAACCATGGGTTTCCATGGAAACGGCATTTCTTTCCACACTTCTTAATTGAAAAAGGAATTCATAATTTGGGTTATCTCTCCAACTGTACTTAATTCACCGGAGTATAATGGAGGCCTACACTTACATGATTAAGTCCTCGGGGACAAAAAGTCCGTTTACTGTTTACAGAAGGGTCTAAAGCCTGGAAGACAAACTGCCTGGAGTCGATGCTATTAACTGTGCCACCATGCCACTCTTATGGATTTGTAGTTTTTTGTTTTATTCTGTTATTTGTGTAAGAATTGCTAAGCATAAGCAATTAAGACCTGAAAATGTTGGTGTAGAACCTTGAGTTGGGCCCCGGCTTTCAGAATACACAACTTTTTCTCAACTTCCGAAATGTATGAATCTAGTCACGTTTCAAAAAAAGGTCCTCCTGGGCTACAGTGTTAGAGTGAAGGAATGCCAATAATTTGAATATTGAAAAAAATCTTCCTCTGAATTGCATCTCTTTTAAGCGTCTTAAAAAAAACACAAGGTGGAAAACATTCTGAAAAGCGGATGAAACGCGAATGTGCAATATAAATTATCACAGTTGCACGAAATGCGTGGCAATGGAAATGGTGTTCATGCTGTGCTGTTCTATGGCCATTTACATTTCAAAATGCAGCAATCAAACATGCTGCCTTAATAAACAGCATTTATTCAACATGGAGAGTAAACGCATCAACCATTTGATTGCTAATCAAGCAAGTAAACTGGAACAGGTTACTTTTCTTAGAGTAGCCTAATTGGTTGATGGGAGACAATTCTGTAGTCCTTTATTTGGCTCCGTGCAGCATGTCGCCGAAAAATGCTGATGTCAGAGTCAAGTTTTTTTTCTGGAAGCATTTCACATGCCCTTTGATTATTGGCACTTTTGTTCAACCTGCGTCGCGTTTAATAAAAGAAAAGGGAACGCTCGGATGTTCGCCCCATGGCAGCAGGTAGTGGTGCTATGCCTTAAAGAATCGATTCAGAATCGTCCCAGCCCTATTGAGCACATTGAGCACCTTTTTTTTTATTTATTTTTTTTTTTATTTAATTATTAAGTTTTGTGATCCATCATGCCTCATTAAACTGTTTTTGGCATATATCTCGGCATATTCAGTAGTTTTTGTGGCAGTTCCTGCCCATCTTTTTGGTGTGCGAGTACTTCCTTTGCTGACTTTAGTTACTTGGCATCCAAATTCTTTCAGCACTATGAATCAAGTGTCTCTGAACTTGCTTGTTGAAGAGCAATGTTTGGGTGCTTTGATGGAGTCATTGGTGAGCTGTTTAGTGACTCATGCATCAGGCGTACCACTTTTGGACACGGACTTGTCATAACCAGACTCGAGAGGTCATGTCTGGCAGCATGCCTTCTCCAGAGCAAGCCGAAAGGTGGTTACCGAAGACCACTGTGTAATGTTTCTTACTGTTTGCTCTGTAAAAATAAACCACCTACCACATCTCGGGGTGCCAAATATAATGAAATTTACTTTCATTTTGAAATGATTTTCTTGGCCTTCATAAGCCTTTCTCAATTTTTGAAAAACCATACGTGTTAAATTGTGGTCCACAATTTTTGGATGCAAGGTTTTCGCTGGGAGCCAAGAGCTTGTTTCCTCTTTCTTTTCTCTAATCTCGGTTTTTCCCCGTCTGTCTTGTGATTGAATTTGCCTGTTACTTGAATGCCTTAACTGTATCACACATCCGAGTTCTACATGGTACGTAGACAGGGAAAGAGGAACTGTTTCCCAAGCAATAAGTGGAAGTGAACAAGGTTATAAGACATATGGACATTGCTGCAGAAAAAGGCATGATTACGAAAATGTCCACCAAAAATTTTCTCTAGGATTCCAATTTTTTTTTTCTTCTCTTCCTTTCCTCAAATAGGCCTTCCAAAGTACTAGTCTGTATTAAAATGGCAAAGCTGGGTTTTGGCTGGTTTCATTTTTTTCTACAAACTTAGATGGCCAGGTGTCTTTACCGTAATCAACAATTACGGTTAAGAAGTGACATACAGTGCTGTGAAAAAGTATTTGCCCTCTTCCAGATTTCTTCTTTTTTTTTTTTGTTTTTTTTTTTTTTGCCTATTTATCAACCTTAAATGTTTCAGAATTTTAATATTGGACAAAGACAACCCAAGTAAATACAAAATGCAGTTTTTAAATGATGATTTTGTTTATTAAGGGTAAAAATCTATCCAAATCTACCTGGCCCTATGTGAAAAAGTAATTGCCCCTAAATCCTAATAACTGGTTGTGCCGCCTTCGGCAACAACTGCAGTCAAATGTTTGCAATAACTGGCAATGAGTCTTTCACATCACTGTGGAATAATTTTAGACCACTGTTCTTTGCAGAATTATTTTAATTCAATCACATTGGAGGGGTTTTGAGCAAGAACGGCCTGTTTAAGGTCATGCCCCTGCATCTCAAAAGGATTTTCATCTCAGTAGGATTTAAGCCTGGACTTTGAGAAACTACTCAAATCTTTTTTTTTTTTTTAAGCCATTCAGAGCTGGACTTGCTGGTGTGTTTCAGATCATTGTCCCGCTTCATAACCCAATTGTGCTTGAGCTTGAGATCACAATCCGAGGGTTGGACATTCTCCTTCAGGATTTTCTGGTAGAGAGCAGAATTCATGGTTCCATCAATTGCGACTAGTCGTCCAGGTCCTGAAGCAGCAAAGCAGCCCCAAACCATCACACTTCCACCATCATGTTTGACTTTTGGTATGATGTTCTTTTTATGAAATGCTGTGTATGTTTTGCACCTGATGTAATGGGTCACACACCTTGCCAGTCCACAGAATATTTTCCTAAAAGTCTTGGATCATCAAGATGTATTTTGGCAAATGTGAGACAAGTCTTTGTGTTCTTTTTTTGGTCTGCAGTGGTTTTCGCCTTGGAACACACTCATGGATGCCATCTTTTGTCTTTTCAGCGGTGTAGTATTACAGGCCCAGTCCCTGCAAAGGGAAATAGCTCATGACCAGATACATGCAAAGCCGCATGCTACACAACATGCCGCCTACATTTAAAGCTTGGTCACTAGGAGACTGTTTGTGCAGGGTGAGAGGCACACAGTGCTAATTAATATGATCTTCTCTATACCGTAATTTTGATGTTTTTGCCGTAATTCCAAAAGATAATGGAAAAGACGCCGGTAAAGATGCATAATGCAGCCCCATTGAAATTTGCCACCAATGTGAGGGCTGAAGTTTCCATTATTTTCTACCTCTCTGTAAAGGTTTCTAATCAAGCATAAACTCATAATACATTTTTCTTGCAAGCACTTCTTTTTCATGATTACGGCAAAGGCATTTAATTTGTGTGACAGAAAAAAATTTTGATACTACCTGAGCCTTGGCACTCAGCCACCACACCCGAAAGGTTTGTTGTTGTGTGTTTTTTTTTTTTTTTGTTTTGTGTTTTTTTTTGTTTTAGGGCAGGATTGACATCTGGTGGACAGCTGTAGAACTAAAATAGTTGACCGATTACAGTAAAGACAGGAAAAACCAAACTTGAAGGACACCTGCTTTTGGTCAGGGGCGGAAAGGGTTAATCCCTTTTTCCTGAACCGATAGCTATTCTAATGTAACTATAAATACTAAAGAAGACCTTTTCCTGGTGGCAAATCTGAGTCATCAGTGAAAAGGGTTTTCTTTTCAACTTAATTTTCTGTTGGCTCAATTTTGAATGATAATGGTATGGACATTTGCGTCATCATCTGACCTTGGATGTCAAGGTCATTGGAATCGGTGTCCCTTTAAAAGTTGCCCCTAATTGCAAATATCTTGCCCAATATTTCTAGCCCCCAAATGAATAGGAAAGCTAAGTTCCATTATGGAAAAATGGGTGGACTGACTTCACTGTAATTGTGCCCTTTTCTGTAGAAACACCCATATCAATATGAAGAGTTTTACAGAAAATAAAGAAGTGTTTTTTTTTTTTTGTTCTACATGGTACATGGACTGGGAAAGAGGAACTGTTTAACTGCAGAAAGTCCCAAGCAATAAGTGGAAGTGAACAGGTTTATTAGACACATGCAGGGCTTTCAAAAGTTTTTAGAGTAGGCGGCTAGCAGAATAGAGTAGGCGGCTATGGCTGGTGGCGAGCATGTTTGTGCTGATGTGAAGTCTTGTGGGAGTTTTAAGGAGGCTCCCGTAGAAGGAGGCTGAGCTAGTCGATAGGCCTTTATTCAAATGTTTACATGTCAGTGAAGATTGCGTTGTTAAAATCTTGTCTCATTCATCAACTATCAACCCTGTCATTTTCGAATTTGAGAAATATTGCTTGTGGGGTGTATTTCAGGCTTTAATTTTTTGATAAACTGAGTCGACCTAAGGGCAGCAATGCATATTGGTATTTACCACAATATAACGGCATCTACTGTTTTGGAATACCTTATCTGGATGAGAAGAGCGCATTGCAAAGTCCTTAAAAAAATTAAGTGCAAATTTAAAATGGATATGAAATATTCCTCAGTGCTTCTGATGGTGAAGGCTAAAAGCAAGCAAGGCACAGATGACGTAGGAAAAAAATTGAGATTCTCCCTGATGCGCAAGCAGATACTGGCCTCTAAACATTGGACCTGGAGCAAGTCAAATGGGCATGGTCGGCAAATTTCAATCATGCATATCTTGCAAGCCATTTCCCGTTTTTTTCTGAAATTTTGGTATATCACTATTGGTCCTAAGGGCTTTTCGCAAAAGAAATTTCATGGATTGGAAGAGGTCGGTGGGGAGCTTTGTTCAGTTTGGCATGGAATGACCCTTTAAAAAGTGTCTGCCTATGACTGCGCTGATTTATAGCCAGCTTTACGTGGGTTTTAATTGTTTTATTGCCTGGACAAAGCACTTAGGATCATGTGCAACATAATTTGTGGTCAAGGGAATAGGGAAATATCGGATGTCTGGCAAAAATAAGTTTCCACTGCAGGAATGATGAACGAATAATCATGGAGCTAGAATAATGCAGTTGTTCATTTCTTTATCTCTGACCATACCCATAAATATTTAACGCTTAAGTTTTTTTTTTTCAAATGAGCTATTCAGGTGTTTTTAATGCAGTTTACCAGCTACAGTTGAAAGCAGAATTATTGAACCCCCGAGCAAATTCTGTCATTCACAAAACTGTATGACAATAAAGGACTTTTAATGATGCTAAATACTCAGAAATGGATCAAATACTTTATTCGAGCTCATAAAACAACAAGTTTTAAGAAAAAAGAAAAACTACACAACAATAACTGATTATCAGACTTGCAGAAATATTGAACCCCTTACAGTGACTGTCTCTAATATTTAATGGCACATCCTTTGGCATCAATAACCTGCTTGAGACGGGTCTGATAGGTAGAAATTAACCTCTGGCAACGTTCCTTGGGGATCCTGGCCCACTCTTCTTTTGTAAAGGCTTCAAGCTCTGTCAAGTTTCCTGGCTTGCATCCCGCAACCGCCTTCAAGTCCCACCAGAGATTCTCAATGGGGTTAAGGTCAGGTGATTGCGAGGGCCATTCCAACACTTTCCAGGACCTCCTCTTGAACCAGGCTTGGGTGGACATTGACCGGTGTTTTGGGTCGTTATCTTGCTGGAGCCACCAGTTACGCCCAAGCCTAAGCTCTCTCACTGAGGGCATCACATTCTTCTCCAGAATTTCCTGGTACTTACAAGAATCCATCTTCCCTTCTACACGTTGGAGATTTCCCATGCCTGAGGAAGCAAAACATCCCCACAGCATCACTGAGCCTCCCCCATGCTTCACTGTGGGTGGGGTGTTCTTCTCTGCAAAGGCTTCATTTTTCTTCCTCCAGACATAGCGCTGATCCATTGGGCCAAAGAGTTCAAGTTTAGTCTCATCCGTCCATAAAACAGAATCCCAGAACTTGTGAGGCTTATCCAGGTGGGTTTTGGCATACTGGAGTCGACTTTCCTTGTGCTTTGAGGTTAGGAGTGGTGTACGTCGGGGGATCCTGGCATGTAGTCCTTGCTTGGGCAGTGTGCGCCGTACTGTATCAAGAGAAACATCAGTACCCGCTCTCACCAGGTCTTCCTGCAGGTCCTTGGCAGTTAGTCTGGGGTTTTTATTCACTTGTCTCCCAAGCCATCTGGCAGTGGCAGGGGTAAACTTCCTTTTTCTCCCACGTCCTGGTAAGTTTGCCACAGTACCCTTGGCCTTGAACTTGCGAATGATGTTTGCAACTGTATCTCTAGGTACATCTAATGTCTTTGCAATGGTCTTATACCCTTTCCCCTTCTTGTGGAATTCAATGATCTCTTTTCTAAACTCTAATGACAACTCTCTTGACTTAGTGTGAGCTTAAGCAGGATAGTCGCTTAAATAGGGCAAGGATTAATTCTGAGTCAGTCAGTCAATCAATCAATCCAATCAATCAATCAATCAATTAAGGTTGGCAATGTTTAAAAAAGGTCAGATATTGAGTAAAAACAATTTATGTTTGGAGGTCACTGTGGGGAGGGGGGTTCAATAATTCTGCAGGTGGAAGATTTAGTGTTATTGAATAATGTTTACAAGTTTTGAAAAAATACCTTCTTTTTCAATACAAAGGATTATTTAAATCAGTTTTCTTAAATTAATGCAATGATTGAAACTGAATTTTATCACTAGTTTGACCCATTTAGCAACATTTGCTTGGGAGTTCAATAATTCTGCTTCCAACCGTAGGTTAAACCCAACACTGAAATGATATGCAAGCATAAGTGCAAGCACAGTGTGTACGTGGCAGTATCAATAAATGCCTAATAAAATGGTGTTTTGACCATATTTTGTCATAATGAACCTGAAAGAGACACACACACACACAAACACAAACACGCACACAAACACGCACACAAACACGCACACAAACACGCACACAAACACGCACACAAACACGCACACAAACACACACACAAACACACACACAAACACGCACAAACACACACACGTAACTCCATTACCAACCAGTTTTCACCAAAAATAAATCAAAGGATTTATAGCTTTGGAGCCATGATACAAAACACGCCAATTTTGTAACTGCCGTGTGACCTGGCCCAAAAACGAATGCCCTCAAACTTCAATGAACTGGAGCAATGTTGTGAAGAAGAGTGGGCAAAAATTCCTCCACCATGATGGGAGAGACTGATGGAATCATATAGAAAATAATTGGTTCAAGTTATTGCTGCTAAACATGGTTCTACAAGCTATTGAATCATGGGGTGTAGTTACTTTTTCACAGGTGATTTCTGCATTTTGTAATAAATAATGGCATAGAGGAATTGGCTGTTAGATTTTACCTAATTTTTGGACCTGATAAGGTCCAGCTGATTTTAATGTCCTGATACATAAAACTATTAAACTGAAAGAGGGTGCACTTTCATTTTCTTTAAGGGCCTGATTTACTAAGACCTTGCATGCAAAATCTTTTTGCCCGTGCAAAACCAGACACCTTGCCACTGAGTGGTGCAAGGCAAGTACCCCTGGCCAATCATGGGCAATGTTATTGGTTTTGAATGTGCGAAAAGATTTTGCATGTGCTAAAGGTCGTAGTAAATCAGGCCCAAAGTGTGCCTGTCCCACCTGCAGCAAGGCACCCCCACAATGTGATACTGCCACCCCCATGTTTGACGATTAGGATGGTTTTCTTCAACCTGCAAGCCTCCCCCTTTTTCCTCCAAACATTACGATGGTCATTAGGGGCTAGCAGTAAAATTTTTAGAAACTTTAAAAAAGGTAAAATTCCTTAAAAATGTTCTTCCTTGCAGAGCGGCCTTGGTTTTGTAAATATCGGACTTGTTTCACTGTGGATATAGATACTTTTGTACTGGTTTCCTCTGGGGTCTTCTCAAGGGTCTTTGCTGTTGTTTTGAGATTGATTTGCACTTTCTCGCCAAAGTTCGTTCATCTATATTGCACAAAACTCGTCTCCCTCCTGAGCAGCGACGTGACGGCTGTGTGGTCCAATGATGTTTCTACAAAACCAGTGAAGTTGGCACGTTGTGTAAATCGTAAATAAAAACAGAATACAATGATTTGCAAATCTTTTTCAACCTATATTCAATTGAATACACTGCAAAGACAAGTTACTTAATGTTCGAACAGGTCAACTTTGTAATTTTTTGCAAATATTAGCTCATATGGAATTTGATGCCTGCAACATGTTTCAAAAAAGCTGGCACAAGTGGCAAAAAAGACTGAGAGAGTTGAGGAATGCTCATCAAACACTTATTTGGAATATCCCACAGGTGAACGGGCTAATTGGGAACAGGTGGGTGCCATGATTGGGTATAAAAGCAGCTTCCCTGAAATGCTCAGTCATTCACAAACAAGGATGGGGCGAGGGTCACCACTTAGTGAACGAATGCGTGAGCTGATTGTCGAACAGTTAAAAAACAACATTCCTCAACGAGCTATTGCAAGAAATTTAGGGATTTCATCATCTACGGTCCGTATTATCGTCAAAAGGTTCAGAGAATCTGGAGAAATCGCTGCACGTAAGCGACAAGGCCGAAAACCAACATTGAATGCCCGTGACCTTCGATCCCTCAGGCGGTACTGCATCAAAAACCGACATCAGTGCGTAAAGGACATCACCACATGGGCTCAGGAACACTTCAGAAAACCACTGTCAGTAACTACAGTTCGTCGCTACATCCGCAAGTGCAAGTTAAAACTCTACATTACAAAGTGAGAGCCATTAATCAACAGCACCCAGAAACGCCTCCGGCTTCGCTGGGCCCAAGCTCATCTAAGATGGACTGATGCAAAGTGGAAAAGTGTTCTGTGGTCTGACGAGTCCACATTTCAAATTGTTTTTGGAAACTGTGGTTGTCGTGTCCTCCGGACCAAAGAGAAAGAACCATCCGGACTGTTATAGGCGCAAAGTTCAAAAGCCAGCATCTGTGATGGTATGGGGGTGTATTGGTGCCCAGGGCATGGGCAACTTACACATATGTGAAGGCACCATTAATGCTGAAAGGTACATACAGGTTTTGGAGCAACATATGTTGCCATCCAAGCAACGTCTTTTTCATGCACGCCCCCGCTTATTTCAGCAAGACCATGCCAAGCCACATTCTGCACGTGTTACAACAGCATGGCTCCGTAGTAAAAGAGTGCGGGTACTAGACTGGCCTGCCCGTAGTCCAGACCGGTCTCCAATTGAAAATGTGTGGCGCATTATGAAGCGTTAAATATGACAATGGAGACCCCGGACTGTTGAACAACTTAAGCTATACATCAAGCAAGAATGGGAAGGAGTTCCACCTGAAAAGCTTCAAAAATTGGTCTCCTCAGTTCCCGAACATTTACTGAGTGTCGTTAAAAGGAAAGGCGATGTAACACAGTGGTAAAAAGGCCCCTGTGCCAACTTTTTTGCAATGTGTTGCTGCCTTTAAATTCTAAGTTAATGATTATTTGCAAAAAAAAAATAAAGTTTCTCAGTTTGAACATTAAACATTTTGTCTTTGCAGTGTATTCAATTGAATATAAGTTGAAAAGGATTTGCAAATCATTGTATTCTGTTTTTATCCATGATTTACATAACGTGCCAACTTCACTGGTTTTGGGTTTTGTACTTGCACATTTTCGTTTGTACTGCCGATGAAGGTGGTACCTTCAGATGTTTCAAAAGTGCACTCTGGTATGAATCAGACTTGTAGAGGTCCTCTTTTCTGATTTTCTGACATTTTTCAGCAAAGTGGCCCTGAGTTTGAGGGTAGGCCTTAAAATCCATAGGCAGGTACACCTTTAATAGATTTGAATGATTTAATTATCCTGTTATAAGCTACTTAAACTTATTCTGGAATTTTCCTAGATGTTCAAAGACGCAGTCAGTTTGAGATCTGTCCCTTTGGAATTCTTATACAGTGAGTTAAAAATGAAATCGTTCTGTTAACAATTACCAGGAAAATTACTTGTTATGCGCAATGTAGATGTCTTATCCAATTTTCCGAAATGCCAAACTATGGTTTGTTGGCATAAAATCTGAGGAGTTAAAGAATGAGTTGGAATGACTTCAGCCGAAGTCCATGTATTCTTCTGACTTCAGTTGTATAATTGTAGAAATTTGGCAGAGCAATAACAGACTGTGCTTGTTGGTTAATGCCTTTTTTCCCCCTACATTGAAGCCATTTGAAAGGCAAACTGCGACAAAACTTTCAGTAATCCCAGATGTAGGCCAATACTTATGACTGTTAGTCAACTGATGACTACCAATTAATCAAATTTAATTTAACTTCAGAAATCTAATATGAAATTGCGCCGTTTTGGTTGGTGTTTTGACGGATTTTTGAAATGAAAAGTTGCAGTTGACCGAGTAGGTCACATTCTTACCATTGAATACCATCCTCATTTTAAGCCGATGAACTGCTTTTGAAAATTATGAACTAAATGGGAAATTAATTTTGGGTGCAAATTTGGAGTCAGGACTAATGTGTATCTTTACTCTTCCAATTCAGGGGCATCCTTTTGTCACTCCGTAGAAAAAAATTATTGCAAGCGTATAAAATGTGAAATGCATCTTCACTTTTGGTAATGGTAATTTTGGTAATTTGGTAATGATTCATCTTGTTCCTGTTAGTTCAGACTGATTCCAATTCAAGGTTGATATCAAATTAATTTTCGGATGCATAAATGCTAGCATTTGCCAAATGGAATGTTTTTGTACTCTAATAAAATGAGTTTGGTATCATTTTCTCTCTCTCTCTCTCCCCCAGCCTTACAGTGCTACTGCCTTCATTGCTTGAATTCTACCTGCAATACGGATGGACTCTGCTTCGTGTCAGTCAAGAGAGTAGGGGCAAAAATCACCACCCAGATGATGATGTGCTTATCAGAGAAGGACCTTATCCCCCGAGACCGCCCCTTCATGTGCGCGCCCTCGACGAAAGATGCTGGTGTCTACCCTATATGCTGCCACACTGACTTCTGCAATAAGGAGCCTAACATCACAGGTTAGGAGGCTGTTTTTTTTTTTTTTTTTTTTTGATGGAGGTCCGCAGTTCATGAGTTGGGAGACGTTTCCTGACTATGTTTTTTAGCTCACTGGCCGATAGCCAGGCTGCGCTATTGGGTTCAGGTGGCATCCGGCGTCGTGTTCATGTTCCGTTTGCATATTTGGTAGAGGGTCAAATCAACCAAATTTTAGGAATTTTCCCACCAAAAAAAAATTATTTTTAATATATTCCCCACAGTGGAAGACTTATGCATCTGGTGTGAAATGGTCAAATAATTAAGTTCAATTATAGCCAGTTCCTGAGATCTAGCTTCTTATAGGGAGGAGGGGTCAGTTTTAAGAAAATTGCCATAATTTTGGAGTAAGTTTGAGGGACGGAGATGGGCAGTTGCAGAGCAAACAGAGCCATAAGTTTCATTTTGTCAGAATAGTTGCTGAACTCTTGGCTTAAGATACTTTTCTTAACTCTGTTTGTTTAGTTTACCTGTACTGTGGCCTGGAAAAAGCTTAAAACTCCAATCGTACAAATTTTTTCCAGATTTAAGAGCCAGGGTCTGTAACTATGAACCAGGGGGTGATATATCATGTTCCAGTAGGCCACTGAAGATTTTTGTGGGCACAGATATATTGTCCAAACTGACAAAAATAACTTTTTTTTTTTTTTTTTTTTTTGTTTAATCAGAAGAACCCTTCAGGGTGGAAATTACAGCCCTTTTAGGGTAGGGGTCAAAAGGGCCAAAATATTGACATGGTCAAAATCGATATCCTTCTAATATCTTTGAGCGCCCTCTGTAACCCTCCTTGATCTTATGTTATCTGAATGAAATGGGTAGATTTCTTCCAAGTAGCATAATAATTTTCAAGATTTACTGAGGGCGCCACCCATGGGTGGCCCTTCAAACCATGACTTTCGGCATTTTGGGCTACATTTGAGACCCTCCCTGGGCCTGGGCCCCCATTAAACCTTGCTTATTTATGTGTATTTGGATTCATTGAGACTAGTTTCTTCCAAATTTGCATAAATGGTGGTGGCTTAGTTAGGGCGCTTTTGCATAGGTGGCGCTTTTTTTTTTTTTTTTTTGCAAGAACGCAATTTTAGCTAACCCTTTACATGTCAGAGCTTGACGTACGTCGCAATCAAGCACCACCTACGAAAAATGCCCATTTTTGTTTTGGTCCCCACCAACCAGTGGGGAGAATTATTTGAGTGTTTTCAAAGCATTGAGGCAAAAGAACTGATTCCTAAAAAGCAACAATTTATAGAAATGTTAAAACTGAAAAGTCAGGAAAACAACAATCAAGGCACCCATAGGTGCTTAGGATATTTAGGCCTTAATGGACGGCATCTTTCTGTTGGTGTCACCACCACAGAATAATGACTCAATAATTCTAGAATTGTTTAGCATGGAATGAAAGCTATACAAAAATTGTACCAGTAACACAGGCTTCTGCGTTGGTATTCCTGAAATAGAATGACAGGCAGTCATTTATTTCAGACTAACGAAGGGACACTCTCCTCAAGAGGTTCTCTGGACAGCAACTGAATTGCACATATGAGCCGCCTCTTGGAGCATTGGAGAACTAACCTTTTGTCTTTCTCGATTAGTGGAATGTGATCTGGTATGAACGTTTTGGCACAAAGAGGGTTAAAGAGGCAAAAAACTTTCTTGATATTTTCATCATGAATAGCAGAGATGTGGAGAAACACAATAAAACAAGTTTCACTGAAACCCATAGGGGGCGCACTGAGATATGGCCAAATGAAAATCGCCTAAAAAGGAAGAGTTTTACATCTCTAGTTTTTTTAATGTTGGACCCAAGGCCCATGCCTTCAAGCACTAAAAATATGACCTCTATCACTTTTGTCCCTTTTGAGATATCTACCCACTTTAATGACCCAAAATATGCACTTTTCATTCTGAAGACAACTTCCAAGGTCATTAAAACATTAAATACAACCATCGTGACTTTGATATTTTTTGTGGTCTTCAGAAAGTTTGCAGTTTGACAGTTTGCATACCACGTCTTAGGGCTCTTAATTAGTTACAGAAGAATAAATGCATTAAAGTTTGAAAAAAAAATTAGTATGATTGGTGTTTTTTGCTTTTTCCAGGCCACGGTGCAGATAAAATGAACACAGAGTAAAGAAAAGTGGCTTAAGCCAAGAGTTCAGCAATTATTCTGAAGACAAAATGAAACTTGTGTGTCTGCCAGCTCTGAAAATCCATTTTTGAGGCCCTCAAACTCCCTCCACAATTAAGGTGATTTTGTTAAGATTGACCCCCCTTCCCTAAAATGGGCTGCATTTCAGGTACTAGCAATAATTGAGCTGAAATATTTGACCTCCGTACTGCCAATGCATATCTCTTGAGATGTGCAAAGTTTTATCAAAATCAAAATTTTGATGTGGGGGGGCTCTGGTTGAATTGACACGGAATAACCCTATACCACTTCCTTGGGGCAATGTCACTGAAATTTGTTTGCATTTTGACATTTTGTTTTGGATTTTTAAGAAATGCTTTTTCGATTTTAAATTTTCTCCATTTGCAAAATATGCCTGTCTAAATTATATTTAAAAGTAATGCAGTTATGCTCTCTAGTGGCTGCTCTGTTTGCTGTGACAATAGTTGGCTGCATGTTGGCTTTGCCCAGACTGATTTTTAGCCCGCTTGGCGTCTAGGTGTGCGGTTAGATGCCTCTGTGGTGGTCTGTTGTGCACCTGTCAACTTTCTGCCTTGTCAGAGCTCTAGCACCTTCAGTTTTTTTCACAGATTCTTGTCATATTTTATATGCATGTATATGGGATGAAAATCTAGGCCAAGTTCGATTTTGGCCATGTTTGGCCAAGCAGGCACAGTGGCTTTGCCTCTATTTGCCTCTATCGGCCCTATGGTCTTGGTCTTGGTCTTGGTCTTGGTGGACTAAAGTCCTGAAATTTCGACCAAAAGTCGACTAATTGGGGGCGGCGGGAATCCAAAAACTCCAATTAAATCCAATTACTATTTTTAGATTAATTAATTGGGCAGTAGCCTTGTCGGCCTAAATGAATTATAAAGAAACATAAACAACTAATATTTGCAGTATATAAAATCATTTTTTGACCTAATTATTTGGCACTGAATGGCACACTTGAGTTGGTCATCAGCGTTGCATCACGTGCACCTATGCAATATCATATTACTATTTTCGGAAATCATAGGCTATGTCAACTAGTGACATGGCACAAGAACTGTTGAGGTATATGCAACATAATTATATCGCCGAATGGCATTCCGGGGATATTATGTTTTTGGTCTGACCGCCGATGTGTTAACGCGATAATTTCTTTAATATTTCAATTACAAATTTCAAATTTCGCACATAAGTAAGTATCATAAAGAGGAAGAACTGATTTGATTTTGGACAATTTACAATGTCTAGATTGGCCACCAGGGGCCAAAAACTGATTTAGGTATTAAAGTGATAACTGCAGTAATATTTCAATTAGAAATTCCAAGTTTTGCACATAAGTAAATATCATAAAGATGAAGAACTGATTCAATTTTGGACAATTCACGATTTCTAGATTGGCCATCAGAGGCCAAAAACTGAAAAAGTGACTGTTTTTATCGTATCTCTGGAAATATTTGTCCGATTGACCTCAAATCAAGTGCGAATGAAAAGTCATGACCAGAGGATGTGTCCCACGATGACATTATACCTGTTTGGTTCAAAATTTTGACACAAGGTGGAGCTTTGTCACACAAAATTCACCATTTTTGCTGTATCTTTGGAACTATTTCTCCAATTGAAATGAAACTATGTGCAACTGCAAGGTCATGACCTCACAATGTGTCACATGATGACATCATACCTGTATGGTTCAATATTTTGCCACCAGGCGGCGTTTTGTGATAGAAAATTACCATTTTGGCCATATCTTCAGATCCATTTGTCCGATTGACCTGAAATTAAGTCCAAATGCAAGTCTATTCAAGGATTGGGGAATTGGAGGATTGGGGGTGTTCGGGGATATACCCCCAGCCGTCGCCTCTGACGGCATAAGCCTAGTTTAGGCAATTGTTTTTGTCACAGAGCGAGGCTGAACATCAGAGCTCAGCTTCATGGCTGAGACAAGAATAAGCTATCAACTTCAAACTTTTATTCTTAAACACAAAAAAGGCAAGTACACTTTTTAGAAAAAAAAAAAAAAGAATATTTATTAAATAAACCAGCTCAAGGCGTGAGCAATTGCTTATCACAGTAGCATGTACAAATTACACACAAACGGGCTCAGCCTTTTGGACTTTTAGTAACTCAAAAACATGAGAAGTCTGAACTTTTTGAAACGTCATAACAGTACTACGGGTTACGTTTAGACCAAAACGAAATGCAGTGCATAACTGAACTACAAAGCATAGGCTCAAACAAATACAAACAGTGAGCACAGCGCGACTGCGCACCAAAAAAAATGAAAAACTGCCGAAATCCAATAAAGAATCCTAGAAATAAATGTGCATAATTATAGAATTGCATTGGTGTCCAAAACGAAATAATGTCAAAACAAGGGAATAATTAGGCTACAAAGATAAATAAGGTGCACAATAGGTAAGCAAGGAATCATAAGTTTCAATCCAGTCTCTCGGGAAATGCGTGAAACTGTCACATCTTTTAACACTAGCTCCGCCGGAATTCTAAATTCCTCTAGAACCGCGGCTGTCGCTTTTTCACGGCAGTGCAAATCTGAGGCCATTTCATAATATTGTGGGATTATAAAAAGCTGAGAATCAACATTATACATTCTTTGAACGAATTAAATAAAGATTGCCAATAAATACATGTGAATTTATTACCCACAATTATTAAGTATGCTCACAAACGCATTATATGAGAAAACGGCAACTTGAGTCAACACTTGCCCAATTGTGCAGCCCTACTGCAAGCAGAACGAAACCGACAAGGGGTGCACTTGACAGCTGTGTAATAGACTAGGGGTGTCAACGTTTACAATTTTTTCTACACGTGTACACGGGACTACTAACCAATGTGTACCCGGTTACACATTTGGAGATTAATGAGCTTTTTCTATTGCAGTTGCGCTGTATAACCACAAAGTAAAACGAGTTGAAAATAAAATCCTCTATCATTTTGACAGATAAGAAAATGTACAAGTGAAAGCTGAATAAGGTTTAACCTTTTATGGCGTCTTATGGTTAAGGTAATCTGGAATTAGAGAGAGAGAGCAACTCAAAAAGAAGCCAAAGTAAGTTGAAGTGAGAGGGAAAAACTTCACCTTTATATCCACAAAGTTAAAAAAGTAGAGGGGGACTGTTTTCTTCCTCCTCTTTAGACGCGAGGATGTGAGATCTGGTCGCGAAAAGCCGACAGAACACCAACCAACAATATAATGTACAACAACACGTAACAATATAGGCTAAAATAACAAGCCATTAACAGTTTTTGTTTTCAGCTGCACGACATTTGCACATGGAGAAGATGATGAGCGCAGCGCTCTTCTCAAGTCCTCCGCAGCCTATTCTTGATGTGGCGCGACACTGGCTGTGGCTGCGGGTTTTTAAAAATTTTTTTTATATCATGGTAACATTGCGCCCCATGCATCTGTATGCGGATAACTGCACTCATGGGAACATTTAAGTGTATTGTTAGTTAATGTTGTTATCTGAAGCTTTCAGGCAACATTATCACCCCTAAAAATAGGCGACTATATGTACTGGTGAAAAATGAATGATGAGGGAAAAAATTGTGTACACACTGTTATTGATTTTAAAAAACCGTTATGAGTTGTTATCAGTGTAACCGTTTACACTTGTAGATGTTGACACCCCTATAATAGGCTACCTTTAGTAAGCTAATAGTACACAACAATAAAAGTAATAATTATGTTTAGGTAAATGTAGCCCCGATCAGGCTTGTGTTTCTAAAGCCGCGTTCTCACTGGACGCGAAACGAATTTTCCACACGATAGATTACATTCAAAGTCAATGACTTCTATCATCAAAGCTATTACAGATGGAGCTTAGGTTTGTATTGCGGACATATAGGAAGTAATATATGAAGTTTCATCGGGTGACCTTGAACTTGACCTTCAGTGACCTTGAACGGCCAAACTATACAGTGAAATTTCAATGACTTGTATCAGCAAAATCGTTACAGATTGAGTATTGGTTTGTATTGGAGAAGTATAGAGAGTCATGTATGAAGTTTCATTTGGTGACCTTCATATTGACGGTCTAACTTGACCTAGAGAAAATTCAATGACTTCAATCACTGAAAACTGAAAAGGTCACAGATGGAGCCTAGGTTTTTGTGACTGACATATGAAGTCACATATGAACTTTTATTTGGTGACAGCTTGAATGTTGACGTGAAGGTCAAGCTTGACATAATGGCATAACATCTATCTTAGATGTGAAGCCTGTCACCTCCTTTGAGCAAAGGACCCAAAACATGCATGCAATGTTGACTTGTTTGTGCATTTGCACTCGGTGCCCATCAAAGTGCACCAGTGTGACTCCTGAAGTCTCAAATGGCTTGGAAGCAAATTTTAAGGTACAGCTACTCTAGAAAACCTCAGGAACGGTTTTTAAAAAAAGGAGTTGATTTTATTTGGGGCTCAACAGTAGGCTACTTGCTATCAGTAGGCCTTACGGTGCCCTTGTATTTGAACAGTGGCTTCGGCCAAGTGCAATTTTGTTTTTTGTGACTAAAAGCTCATAACAGGAGATCCCAGTCATTTTCTTGTTTTGTTTTAACAGGTCAATGCCTTTCAAATGCTGTCACTTGTTAATGAATTCACCCTCAAAGTTTTGAGAAATCGGGTCCTGAAAAGACCTCTTTTTACCCTTTTTGGGCCCCTTTTTCTCCCAACTTTGAGGGTGTCCCACTGAAATAACAGTACAAACCTATCAGACACCTCCCAAATGAACAATACCTGCAATAAAATTTGTGGGATACCCTCAGAGTTTCAAAATAATGGGAGGCCTAATTTAAGCCATTTTCAGCCCGGAGCGTTTTGAGCGCCCCCTATTGGCCAAGTTTGAAGGTGTCCAAGTAAAATAACTGTATTATTGTATTGTACCCTTCATGTAGTCTCCATATCAAGAAACTAAGAACATGGACACCCTCAAAGTTATGAATTAGAGGGGTGGGAACTTGTAACTTTTTTGTTACTGCCCCAGGGGGTCCAAAATAGGGGGCGCTGTAACTTTGGTTATAAGTGGTCAACCATGGAACGGTTTGGGTTTTGAAGTTTGAGTACCATAACCATCTCACAAAAAACATTTCAGCCCAATCCAGGGGGGTCAACAATCCGGGCTGTCTGAACCTTTGAAAAATTGGTTCTTTCATGCTAAAAACACATTTTTATTCTTTCCTAATGACAAATTACAAGAGAAAAACAACTCTACTCTCAAAGTAAAACAAATAATTATCAAGAGGCATCAATTTTACCTGGAACAACCTAACTTAATGCAGAACATGCTTCCCAGTGAAATTTCTGTTAACTACTTGTAATCTGCAGTACAGCTGTCTTCTCTATACCTTACTGTAGCATGTGATGTTAACACCTGATCAGAGATGTTCCATGGGAAGGATCCATTCCCATTCAAATCCAGTCACGCAAGGCACTCCAAGTCAGTCACATTTTGACATCACATCATGCATTTGAATTGTCAGAGATCATTGCACATGTTTCGGGAGAGGCCGGTGATGAACTTGATTCCCTAAACCACCAAACAATGGGAGATGTTATCATTTTCCGATGCAGATCCATCTCATCTGATCACTGCAAACAATCCAATCACATGCAGGTTTTCGCTGGCCCTTACAAGAAAATACCCCTAAAATTTCCCCTGCAAAGAGCTCCCCCCGACTAGCCTAATTGGTGGACAGGCTTTTGACACATGGTACAAGGACAGAGTAACGACAAAATGGGACTTTTGATTATCTTTATCACGATTGCATGCCACACTTTTGGCAACATGATGTGAACGAATATATCAGCTGCTCATAGTGAATGACTCACCGTGCCCAGCTCATTCATGTGTCATAATTACACTACAGACTTCTTGTCGGACAATCACTATTGGCGTAATAAAATCTTATCATTCAAGCTAATCAACACATTTGATCATTTATTATTCCTACCGGAAAAATTCAGTGATGGAACGATGTTCCTTTTTCGCAAATTTTGCCACCTGCTCAAGTCTTCTATTACGAGTTGGTATGATGATCGGATCATTGTTATGCTAATAACATGAAGAGTATGGTGTAATTCTGGGAAACGACAGAAGCGCCACCCCTATGTGCAGTGGCAGACCAAACTGAGCGCAATCTGAATACCTGGGAATACACACCACATCCATAGCACTGGGTTTCTGTACATGATGATTTTCTGTGAGCGCGGTTGAATGGAGAGATCAGCTACGGCGATCGTGAAGCGCGGCAAGTGACGAATTCAGGGGTGGAGCAGTTACTTGGAGTTGTGGAGGAGGCGTGGCAGACCTTCCTTGGGAAGAAAAGGGCCACTGTGGCGAGTTTTACTCTGAAAAAGGCAGCTATGGCGAGAGTCAATGAAAAAAGAGGCAGCTATTGCAAGAGAGAATCGGGCAAAATGTCCTTGTGTTAGTTCCTATGATTCATCTGCATTATTTACGCCTGTGCGAGCAGTTTTTATAGCTACTCTGCGGAGTAGCTTGCGTTGCATAACCTTGCTTTTCAGAGTATGCCTGTACCTGTAGTACATTATTCATTTCATGTACAAGTGCACATTATGTACATGCAAGCAGGACATTGTTCCTTTTGCATGATATCAACAGTAATTCATATTTAAAGTGTATTAATGCCCATTTTTCACCCATGCACTCACCCAGGTGATATCAATCATTAGTTACATCACCTGATTGAGGAATTGTTAGTTGGTGAACCCAGCTGTTCGTGACAATGCTGGGGAGTACTTTAAGTTCCTTAACATGGAGTCTCTTAAGCGAACTTGTGGATGCATTCATTCCATTGCCTCATTGTGATTCATGCATAAAAACTGTTGGTAGTAATTACATTGTTAGCCGCTACTATTTCCTGGATGTGTGGATATGGAGATGTTCTGGGTCGGTTGAACTTGAGCTGGTGTTGGTGCCTTTTCCCTGGCAGCACACCTACATTTTGTTTGCTCATTCCACAGTCTGGCAATCACTTTCATCCAGCAAAACCCCAGTCTTCTAGTCTTTTTGAGGACTGTGGAATTTCTTCACTTGTTGTCTTGCCTGGATTTAACAAATCTGCTTGGTAATGAATTGGGGGAGGGGAAAAAGTGATTTTATTGCAAGCTTCAGTGGCTTGCTAGCTACTCTGATTAAATACAGGGAATGGTATGGGCTCAGAATTTACGATAAGTGGAAGTATTTAGTGGCAATTTTTATTATAAGATGAGCATAGTTTTGGCAGAAGGTAGAAACTCATCTGTTCATATTTCAGTTTTGAAGTTCTTTGTCTGGAATAAAATCACCCATTTCTGCTCCAGTTAACCCCTCCTCTACAGCATAGGCCATGACCTTTTTAAATTTTCTTTTTTCTTTTTTAACAAACCTGTTGGCCCATGGTTTTCACTTTTTTTATAGGGCACAACTATGGTCAGGGTACACCATCTCTGCTAATAAAATTAGTGAGCACGTATTTCTGCCAGAAGCCACTGCCACATGGATTACAAAAAAAATGAACTGTGCAACCAAGATATTTGGCCCTAGCTCAAGACAGAATAGAGTGCCCATGGAATTTATGACTATTTTCCATCAAGGAAGTGTCTCTGAACAATAATAATGGCCAAATACCTTGGGTCACCCATTCTGCGAGGAGAAAACGGGTCTCGAACTATAGATCATTGGCGCCCATGTTTGGATCACACCCATTTCCAACAGAATCACCATCCCCTCAAAATTTAAGTGTAGGTTACAGCTCTCTTAATTTTTAGGTGATATTAAAAAATAAAGTAAACCCATAAAGAATGCCATTTTAACCTGTTTTAGATTATTAAGTTTCACCACAGCATTTTCCATCAATTGTTTTTAAAAGGTGCATTTTGTCGCATTCTCCTACACTTCAGACAGCAGCCCCGGGCCGTCACACTACCACCAGGGTGTTGGACTGTTGGTATGATGTTCATATTGTGGAATGCTGTGTTGGCATCACGCCTGATGTAATGGGACCAATTTCTTCCAAAAAGTTCCATTTTGACTCTTAAATCCACAAAATATTATCCCAAAGTTATTGAGGATCTTCTAAGTGTTTTTTAGCAACTAAGAGTCAAATCTTTGTGTTCTTTTGGGTTGGCGGTGGTTATCACCATGCCCCTTACCCTTGGATGCCATTTTCGTCCAGCCTCTCTCTTGCCGTGCTTAAACTGCGCTCAACTGAGGCAAGTGAGGCAGCTCCTGAGGTGTTTGTGTGGCTTTTTTTCTGACCTCCTTTATTTAATTGGTTGATTTGGTGACCAAATTTTTTCTTATCGGGCCAGGTAAGGTTGCATAGTATTTCTCCTTAAATAAAATTATCATTTTTTGTTTACTCTGGATATCTTCGTCAAATATGAAGATTAGTTTTTAAGATGAAACTTTAAGCAGAACAAATATGTAAAAATGGAAAACTGGGAAGGGGACCAGTACTTTTTTTAAATTTTATTTATTTATTTTTTTTTTAATACAGCCATCTTGGTAAACAGAATCCTCAGACAAGCCTCTTAACCAGTCTGTTGTGACTAAAACTGCAACTTCCTGTCATTAATTTCTATTAGCCCTTTACTTCTGAAAGAGTGGGGTATCTGATTTTAGGAGCAAATTTCTGTCCTTTCTTATTCTTGATTCTGTATTCACTTGGTCAGTTTGATTCTGCTACTGCCTGGATGACTTTAATGGATTGTGTATTTGGGCAGAGATCTTTTTATAAAGAGACATCTGTTTGATTGCAAGCCAAGTCATGTTTTGTAAATTTAAATGTAGATGAACTGACAGAACATTTTTTTTTGGCTGCCTTTGTAATGACCATTGAGCTACAGGATCAAATTTCACGCACTGAAAAAACGTTTCTCGCTTTAAACCGCAGCACCTACAATGAGAAGTGATTGCTTTCCTCCCTCGCAGTCCTTTTGCAGAGCTTCCGAGGCGGCCTCTGTTAATTAGGGACTCTCTTTCCCTCCGTTGCAATTATAGGCTTTTCTGGGAGCAGGTAAATAATGATGTTTTCCTGCTCATTGGAGGTGGATCTGTCTGGATGTGCCAGCAGCCCCGGCCACACGAAGGGATTAAACATAATATGTTCTTGAGGCAATGAGTGGGCTATGATAAAGCTGCAGAAGTGGCTCTGCAAATTTTTGGTAGCATTTCCCATTCGTCACAGTCACTCAGAGCTTCTGCTTTCCCCGTCAATTTTTATTTATTTATTTTATTTATTTATTTAGTTGTTGTTCAGACTGTCGGTATGTAACCAAGATTTTATGGTGGTTAGTATTTGTGGAATGGTGTTAGATTTGTGGCACTCTGCTGACCGTATCGTGCTCTCTGGTCGAGGGGGAGGACCTGACCGTTATTCTCTGAGAAAGGGCTTCGACTTTTGGGACATGAAGCTCCCTTTACGCTCTTTCTACAGCTTTATTTTTGTTCCCTACAAGGATGTGTTTTACCAAGACAGAGCCCCCCCCCCAGTATAGACCCAAGTGACTTCCTTGACCACATCCCCACCATTCGAGATGGCAGCACTCTCCTCTCATCAGCACTCAGAGCGTTGACGTGGGTGTACTCCTCAGCTAAGCCTAATTTATAGTCGTCCAGCTCTGTCAATGCGCTGACACGCAGTTTTATCGATGGAGATGTGGACCTTTCCGACTTCTCCGTTGCTTAATGGGTGTTGTAAAGCAGTTCACCGCTAGGACAATAGAGGGCGTAGCTTTTTTTTTTTGGGGGGGGAGACTCGGCGACTATTTCATGACGTCTGAGTGCCATGTGCCATTCCGGGAATGATGTAGTTACCTGACCAATCGCAGGCTTGCGCTATCCATGGGCTCTCCATCGTTTTGACGGATGGTTAGAAAATTTGGGAGGTGTCCATCATGCGTCTGAGAGCATGTTGGAGAGGGTTTGCGACGTAAGGAGAGGGGCTCTGCGTATCTGCGCATTGACGGAGTTGGATGACTATAAATTGGGCTTTAGTGTTCACCCGGGGATTTTGCAGGAAGCAGTAGTGTGCGCCCGTGTGTGCGCCCGTGTGTGCGCCCGTGTGTGCGCGCGCGTGTGTGTGTGTGTGTGTGCGCTTGTGTGTGTGTGTGCGCGCGCGTGCGTGGAGATATAATCTTTTTTTATTAATGGGAGCAGAGGGTGGGGCTGTGCAGGGTTGATGGTTTAATGCAATGAAATTGATCGGCGTTGTCCCATGGGAACCGGTGCCGTTTGCTTGATTGCCTCACGGCATCATAATGAGATTAAATTCTGAAGATTAGCAAATCCTGCAATTTTAGGGAATTGCCTTTATGGTTGTTATTGATAATGAATGAATTGTGCTAAAGACTGTTGAGTGACAGGGATGGTTACCCCAGTACTGGTGTTTCCAAGTGTAGTTTGGTATATTTTGTGGAATCTTGATGCTGCAGCACTAAGGGTCATTTCAGTGCTGGCCAAAAATATAAAGTTTGACTCATCGAAATTTATAGTGATGTTACTGTATAAATATAGGATGTCTTTTTTCGTTTAATTCTTTATTCAAGGTTAAATTAAATCTGCTCCACTTAATGAGGGCTAAATTGTGAATTCAGTGGTATAGATCTCCAAAACCTCTCATCTCTACCATGCTCGGATCAGAAGTCCTCAAAGTTTGTGTTAGATATACAGGGCAAATTTGGAGTATTGGAATCAACGGCGAATGTTATAGTAATCTTAAACATGCATGGAAAACTCCAAATTATGAGCTGTTTATTGTTTGCCATTTCAGTGCGGAAAACTGTGTATTACTTTTTTCAGTACTTTCTGATCAGCAGTAAGGGCTATTCATCACACGGGATTTAAATCCTAGTTTAGCTGGCAAAATCAACTGGTGTTTGGCTCCTTAAAAGAACTGTCCAGTCAGACCATTCATTCAGTCAGTGTCTGTTCAACCAACATGAGGTACACGTTTTTGAACACAAAGAAAATGTTGAAGTCTAAAATTTACCAAAGAATTAAATTCTCATATAGACTGCAAACTTAAATTGTCATGCTCAATCTAGATTAACTTAGTCAGGTGTTGTCACGCATTCATAAGTTATGTGTAATGTAATGCTTCTCGTAAGCGGCAGTGGCTGTGCTCGGTAGCTGAACGGCCACAAACTGAAGGAGCTTTAGCTTTCGGCCCATACCTGAGAGTTTCAGGACGTCTACTTTAGAGCGTGGTGGATGTGACTGCTTTTGATGGAAACCGCTGGATGCAAGGGCAGTTTCTGGATGTATACATACGTACATGCAGAATATGTGGCCATTTATCTTTTAGATTCTAGGTTGAAGATGACGAGGTTTCATTTCAGTCCAAAAAATGCAAAAGTTGGCTTAAAACTGCAGGAATTTAAAAAAATAATAATCATAATACAAGTTACAAAAATAAAAAATACAAGTTTGCTTCACGGACTGTACACCAGCGGAAAGATGAGCATTTGCTCATTCAAGTAACATTCACCAATTCAATATTCACTTGTCCAAACCTTAGAAATAAGGATAGAGAGAGGTAGGCTCACATAAAAAATCGAGCGAGGATGGGACTGAGAATGGAGTGGCTCTGAACAGACTTGGTCATAGTTTTGGTAACAAATTCACACTCTTTAATGAAAAAAAGTGTTGAAAAAGAAGTATGGATTTTATAATGGAACATGAATCATCATTTTAAATGATTCAAGTGTGAAATTTTTTAAAATGTTAGACCACTGCAGGGGAACTGCATTCTGACTTTGACTTCAGTGGACAAACGCGCTTAAAAAATTTAAATTCGTGGAGCAATACAAATTACATTTTGGTTTAAAAAAAAACAAAGAAGGAAACAGGACTTTTTTAATGCAGTTTTCAGTGTGTACTCACACGCACACACTCCAGCCGTACTGAATACTGCCTTTGTTTTACACCCTTTGTGTTCCTGTCTGTGTGCACTTCATAAAGACCTGTCCTCGTGAGCCAGTGGTTAATGAAGCTTAAACATGTGGCCCCCGTCAGCAGTGTCCGGCCTATGCCGATCCGCGAGTTTACTTTTGCGTAAAGCCCCCCTCTTCCTGCATGCAGTCCCCACGCCCATACCAAAAAAAATAAACATTTTTTTTTTGAACATCCTACCCAGTATGTGGCTTAAATTCATTTTGGGGAATGAAAATTATTGCGGACGGCATTGTAGTTGATGGTTCCAGTGTAGAGCGGACACTGTCATGTCACTCAATAATTGGAACCTTTTGAAGGTCAGTTGGAGGTAAAGAACCGTATTTTACCATGGAAGGCTAAATTGGGCGCACCTTGTACCTTCGTGTGATGCTCCAAAAAATACTCATTCCGTTATTTATTTGAACCATTTGAAAATATCAGGTGAACGCTTTTGCATTTGAATGCAGATGTCCTCAAATTAAAGCTCTTTCTTCAAATTTGACTGCATTTGACTGTCTTCCTCAACCATATGGTTTGGGCTTTTTTTTTTTTTTTCTTTTTGTTTTTGTGCATCAGGTGAACATGCAAGCCATTTCCGTTTCATTTTTTGATCCTGATAATGTTCCAGAGACTTGATCCCTTGTTCAACTTGTTTTGGTTTATAATCATTACGTTTGGCGCAAGGCCAGCTCTAACATTAAAGGGGTGAAATTTTACATTTCAGTTTTGCAGCACTTGGAGGTCTTGGAACACGTGCTGGCATTTGACCGTCGTAAATAGATTGTTATAACTGTGATCTTGTGAGTACTTTTTCAAGCATCCACTCTGTCATTTACATCATGGCTATAACTCATTCCCATTACTGTTGCAGTAGAAAATGCATTTTAAAATGGTGCATACACTGCCCGGCCAAAAAAATCGTTGCGCACTCAATTATTTAGTTGGAACCCCTGTAGCTTTGATTACAGTGCATATTCGTCTCGTCATTGTTTTTACAACTATATGCAATGCCAGAACATTTATTTTCGATCAGAAATGCCATAATTTTTGGCCGAGATCTTGTCTTCTCGACATAATGGTTGAACCACTCAGTGGTCTTTCTTGAGCACATCCCAATAACTTTTAATGTGTTTAAGGTCAGGACTTTGTGGTGGCAAATTTGTTTGTGAAAATGATTCCTCATACTTGTTTTTGTCATTCATGGTTTTCTTTGCTAAATACAGGCCAATAACTTGCCTGTTCTGAAATACTGTAACATCTTTTCCACGATCAAGGGATGTGTCTTCTGACATGATTTTTTAAGAAATGAGTAGCGACGCACTTCATCAGTCAGGGTAAAAAAGATTATTGCCAGCTGAAACATATTAATAACCGCAATAATGATCCAATTATAGAATTTGTTCATTTATTTCCAAATGGTGACTTTTTTTTTTGGCCGGGCAGTGTATATTGGGCATGGAGCTGCCTGGCTCTGTTGTGGTTCTAAAGGCAGTTGGTCTGATCATCCAAATCACAACCCTTTCAGATTTTTCTATTGAGCTTATTTGTCATTTTTTAATGTTTCAGATTATCCATCCATCCATCCATCCATCCATTTTCAGCTGCTGATTGATCTGGGAGAGGGTTGTGGGGGTAGCAGACAAAGCAAAGTGGGCCCTGGTATCCCCCTCCCCAGCCACCTCCTCCAACTCCTCCTGGGGGATCCCAAGAGGTTCCCAGGCCAGCCAGGAGATAAAATCCCTCCAGCATGTCTTTGTTATACCTTGCAGTCTCCACCCAGTTGGGCATAGAAAACCTCCGAAGGGAGGTGTCCAGGACACATCCGAACCAGATGCCTGAACCACCTCAACTGACTCCTCTCAGCATGGAGGAGCTGCAGTGCGACCCTGAACCCGTTCCTGATGTCCTATCCCTAAGGGTCAGTCCAGCCATACTACGGAGAACGCTCATTTTGGCCAAATGTTTTCACAGTCTTGTCCTTTTGGTCACTGCCCAAAGCTCGTGACCATTAGGGAGGGTTGGAACGTAGATCATCTTGTAAATTGAGAGCTGTGTTTTTTGGCTCAGGTCCTCTTTCACCACGATGGACGGATACAACCCATCACTGGAGATGCTGCACCGATCCTCCTGTCAGTTACACGGCTTCACACTCTGCTGTGAACTGCTCTAGTCGGTGTCGGTGGTCACAGCCCGTTGAAGTCAACAGGATCACAGAACAACTGCAATGCAACTCTGAGGCAAAGAGACACCCCCCAAACCATGGCTACACCTTAATAGCATGTCCATGAAATCATAAACAAAATTGGTCACAAGGCACACCCTAGGTAGAGTTTAACACTAACTGGAATCAAGCTTGAGTTGGTGCCGAGAATGCGGACACAACTTTGACTCTGGTTGTACAGAGATCGGATGTCTTGAACTAACGGGTTCGAAGCCCCATACTTTTGCAACACTAGTGGTGGGTCATTTGTCAACAATTTGCACCTTCTGAATGAATCCTTTGGGTGAACGAGAAGAACCTATGTGGCCCCCCCGCCCCCAATGTGAGGATTAGTTCCTTTCGTTCAGCTATAAATAAATAAATAAAAATAAAGTCAGGAACTTTTAATTGCAAAAACTGCTGCAACACCTCATTTATCAATTTAGTTGCACCATGTCATTAAAATATTCTCCTTACCATTAGTTAACCGCAACATTAAAGGGACAATATCATCCAATACAACTTGCTGATTAAATCACTCCCAGATAACTACATTCAATTTCTTACCTTTTCCATGTGATTCAACCCCCATGTAATTCAAATATTGAATATTGTGGAATGCTTTGTCAGCTTTATGGCAGATGAACAGGATCATTGTCTTCCAAAACCCTCAATTTTTGACTCTTCAGTCCACACTGAATATTATTCCAAAATTCTTGGGGGTCATGTAGATGGTTTTTGGCAAATGTGAGACAAGCTTTTGTTACCCCTCAGCCCTCAAGGCTGACTGGGTATTGCTATCCTTCGTGCGGTTGGGCGGGCGGGCGTCTCCAAATACTTCGACATCAGGCTGAGGGGTATTCCGTGCATTGCATGCCTATTTTTTTTTTTTTTTTTTTTTTTTTGGTTTGCAGTGGTTTTTTCCTGCTCTCCCATGAATACCATTTTTTGCCTAGTCTTTTCCTTGTTGTGAAACTGTGAAAATTGACCTTAAATGAGGCAACTGAGGCCTGTAGTTCCTGGGTTCCTCCCGGATAAGTTGTTGGTGTGCTCTTGGAGGAATTTTGTTAGGCTGACCTATCCTAGGAAATTTTGCCACTGTTCCAGGTTTTCTCCATTTGTAGATAATGGCACTGTGGTTTGCTAGAATCCCAAAGCCTTGAAAATGGCTTTATAACCCCTTTCAGACGGCTGGATATTAACAACTTTGTTTCTTATCTGTTGTTCAAGTGTCTTTAGATCGCGGGAACATGTGCTGCTTTTTGCCACTTCATGTTGCCAGATAGGTTCTGTTTATGTGATGTTTCGAATAAACGGCTGGCAGTTATCATGACTAGCTATGTCATGAAATTGAACCCAATAATCAATTAACTTTGTTAAATTGGTTGATTTAGTAATTAAGAGAGCTATGGCTTCTTCACATGGGGCCAGGTAGAGTTGAGTAACTTTCTTTCCTTCAATAAATGGAATAATAATAATAATTTTAAAACTACTGTTTTTGTGTACTCATGTTGTTGTGCTATATTAAGATTAGCTTGGTCTAAATTATTCAAGTGTGACACACTTGCAAAAATAGAAGAAATCAGGAAGGGGTGAACGTGCTGCAAAAAAAATTGTCTTCTGTCCTCCTCTCCCTCAATCTCTCATTCTCTCTCTCTCTCTCTCTCTCTCTCTCTCTCTCTCTCTCTCTCTCTCTCTCTTTATCTCTCTCGCTCTCTCTCTCTTTCTGTGTTCTTCTATAATACACTATTTCACAAAAGTGATAACATTATAACATTGTCCCTGTAGAAGATATAATAAATTAATTGTCGAAATGTGAGGGATGTACTCACTTTTGCGAGATCCTGTACATCTGGCCTTAGGATAGCAGGAGACCCTCAATATTCTTTCTATTACCTTACCCACTTATTCCTGGTCATGGTACTTGAGGGCTTTTTGCGGTCTGCATTAGGCCTCAGATGCGAATACGTGAGTAACAGGCTCACAGAAGGCCTCACTGTACATAATGGCTTATGGAGGTGGAAAATCTTCGTTTTCTAAAAATTCTTCCCCAGTATTTTGTTCCAGTCATTTGCTTTTGCTAATAGCTTCTGTTCCTCAGACAGGAGGTAACGGCATTCGGTGAAATCGGCCGGCTGAGTTAATGGGTTGAAGAAATGCACTGCAGAACTGACTCCTTGTCTTTTCACCTGTTCTCTTTATTCTGTTGGTATAACCTTGTTTCCATAAGGCTCATCCAATATATTCAGAGTGCTTGTTTTACATATTTGAAATGCTAATGTATGTTGGAATTCTTCGTACAGGAATTATGGTCTCGCAGGCTCAGCCCCGTTTAAAATTCATCCCTTGACGAGTTCTGTGCGTCAGCGATTTTATCCTGTGTTTTTTCTGCGCAAGATGATAAACGAGTCCGCTTGACTTGAGTCGCGCCTTGACTTATTGCGTGTCTGTGTTGACGAGCCGTTGAGCGGCGATGATGTGTGATGTTCTCCCTCCACCTTTGACCCGCAGCTCTGCCTCCCCTGGTTCCCCCGGAGAAGCCCCTCCCGCTGGGGCCGGTGGCGCTGGCGGCACTGATTGCGGGCCCCGTGTGCGTCCTCTGCTTCGTCCTGCTGCTGCTCTTCTACGTCTGTCAGCGGCGGCCGGTCATCCACCAGCGCGTGCCCAACGAGGAGGACCCCTCCATGGACCACCCATTCATCTCGGTCGGAACCACACTCAAAGACCTCATCTACGACATGACCACATCTGGCTCTGGCTCCGGTATGTGGTCGGCGGGGGATGGATTGTGTGTGTGTATGTACTAATGGAATGACTGAGTGCGCTTGCGCGTACAGATGTATGCGTCACTGGAGTGCGTTCGTGTCAAGGGTGGGGGCTCGGCCATGTGTCTGCGATGCACGTTTTTGGTTGTTCAGGGAGAGGAGTGACCTCTGCTAATACACCATAATTGTGTGATCCTGCTGATCTGAACGCCCTTGAAAACCTGTCCTTTGCATTTATTTACCTCCGCCAAGGAGGTTGTGTTTTTGCTTTTCTTTGTTTTATTTATTCGTTTGTCTGTCATTTAGCAGGATATCTCCAAAACGGCTGCATAGATTTCAACCAAACTTTGCAGGATGTTATAGTAGCACAAGAGGAACAAGTGGTTAACTTTTGGCATATCTAGGCCAAAGTACAGCGGAGATGTAGGCCAAAGTTCAAATCCAGCTATTCTGGCAGAGGTATGAGCTCTCGCAAATCCAGCTGAAGTTGCTATTGTCACTTCCAGTTGCAACAACCCCAGTTATGGTAACCATCCCTAATTTTTGAGGCAGCATGGTGGGATTTTTGTTCTGATATTTTTGACGTGTGGAAGCATTTTTAATGAGATGTCAAGGAGAAATTTGATTATTGATCTCCGTTTTGGAACATCGTTACTTTAAGCGGTTTTTGCATTAAGCGGTTTATAGTCCCCCAGTGGAGAACGCCTCAAATTGTAAATGCATCGTAGGCAAAAGACCAAATGAACTGAAGTAAAATGCTGCATGCAAGAGACAAAGTAATGATTTTTTGTGTATGTTGGCCCACATGTGCACACACCTGAGAATTCACCGTGGTAATGTTTCTCTGCCCCCCCCGCCTCAAAAGAAAAAAAAAAAAGAATCATTGAGTATGGGCAGCTTGATGGGCATCGCAGTTTGAATCAGTGCAGAATCAATTTTCAGTTAAATTTCCAATCAGCGCTGGCCTAATCTATGAATGCTTTGCTTTCTCTATGCCCAGTGCCCATTTGTGATTTTAAGCCATTTGTGCGACGATCTGTTTTGGATACTGAAGTTGAGCCTTGTGCTTTGGTCTAATGCTCGGCGTCTGCTTTTTCTATTTATATCTTGTACTTAGATGACTTGCATACTTCTAATTGGAGAGTATGTCAACAATCTAGTGTTTGACTGAATATAATGATAATTGTGATTATAAGAAAAATGATAATCACAGCTAGGATAATGGTTTTGAGTATCAAAAGGGTAATCGCTGCCATAATAATCATAATAAGACTGTGCGATAACAGCAGTAGCAAAGGCACTCGCTGGGTAATTTCGTTGGTGTTTGCTTGCCATGTGCCTGTGCCTGGTGCGCATATCGCACCGTACTTCGGCACCCAGAAACTTGCCCACGGTCTTGTTTGAGTCGGGAAGATATGTGCGACCTGTAACGTGCTGTTTGGGGCATATAGATTGTGACTTGGTTGTAAAGCGGTGATGAAATTTAAATGGATAATGTGGCCTTGTTTTAAATGGCAGTTGGAATTGAAATGGATTTGGTGACATGGTTGTAAAGTGTGTGAAGTTTGAATGGATAACGTGACTTGGTTGTAAAGGGTGTATGGAGTTTTATTGGCTTCGAAGACTTGGTTGTTACTTATAGGTGAAGTTGAAATTGAATCAGGTTACCTGATTAAAAAGTTCTGGTGTAGTTGAATGGATATGTACCAGCATATTTACATTCTTGAGTGATTTTTTTTTTTTTTTTTTTTTTGCCTCCTGCATGCTTAATGTCTAATTGTGATTCTTTTTTTAGCCCCTTCTGTCACGCTCTGTTTTGGATACTGAAGTTGAGCCATCTGTTTAGCTGTAATGCTTGCTGTCTGCTTTTTTTGTTTTGTTTTCTGGTGTTGAACTCAATGACTTGTGAGCTTTCAATTTGAGAGCATGTCATCAGTCAGTTGTTTGCCTGAATTTAGTGATAATTGTTGTTATTTGAAAGATGATAATCCTTGCAATGACAGCCAGGAAAAAGGGCCATGAGTTCTAGAAAGGTAAACACTACCATAATGAACATAAGATGAGCATGGGATGATAGCAGCAGGAAGAGCACTTGCTTGGTAATTTGTTGGCGTGTCGGTGCTGCGTTCGGGCCTCTCATCTACCCATATATGGGGTGTGTCTGCAAAATACAGAAGAAGGAGTGGATGTGGGAAAGGGATTTGATGGTCTCCAAACAATAAAGAAAGGATAAGTGTCAGGAGATGAACAGACCAGGTAGAAATTCATTCTCGGTTGTTAACGCTGCGGTTCGAACCCACCCATACAGGCCAGTGTCTTTGCAGTCAGGGCGTTGTGCGTGTGTCCGGTGGTGTGAATGTTTGTCACAGTGCATTTAACGCCCATAAGCCTCGCATGAGTCAGGATAATGCATACGGGTGCCATCCCCTTCCACCTGCTGTTACAGAACTGCAATTGCAGTGCTAGTCTTCCATACTGGGGCTTTGTTGCAGATGGAGTTTAATACGATTAAGTGTAGGGGGGGGATAAAATGACACTATGACTTGGTTGTTAAGTGGAGATGGCGTTTCAGTGGATACAGTGACTTGGTTGTGATTTAAGTTGATTAGATGACTTTGTTGTAAAGTGTAATGGGGGTTTATAAATGCATTAGATGACTTGGTTGTGGAGAAAAGGGGGGGGGGGTGGGAGATAAAATGGTTATTATACTTGGCTGTAATGTGTAGATGAAGTTTAGATGCGTAAGAAGACTTGATTGTAAAGTGTAAGTGGAGATAAAGTGGATAATATATGTGCTTGTAAACTGTTGGAGTTTAAATTTATTATGCGACTTGATTGTAAAGTGAAGATGGAGATAAAATTGATGCACTGACTCGGTCGTGAAATGTAGGTGGAGTTCACAGTGACAGGATAATGGAGAGGTTTCCCTCTTGCAGGGCTCCCCCTGCTGGTGCAGAGGACCATCGCCAGAACCATCATACTCCAGGAGAGCATCGGGAAGGGCCGCTTCGGGGAGGTGTGGCGGGGAAAGTGGCGTGGGGAGGAGGTGGCCGTGAAGATCTTTTCCTCCCGTGAGGAACGCTCCTGGTTCCGTGAGGCGGAGATCTACCAGACTGTCATGCTACGTCACGAGGACATCCTGGGGTTCATCGCTGCTGACAACAAAGGTCAGACGGACGAAGCCATTGCGCTGAAAGGCTGTGGGAGGTGTTTACAGATGAAGATTAAGCTTAGCATCGAGAACTAGGCTTGATCAATGACTGATGGCGAACCCAAGTGTGCCTTTTTAGCGAGTCAAGCTTTTGGTAATTAGGGTTAAATGAATGCAAATCTGTACAATATATTCATTCATTCGTTAACTCATATGCTCCATGTACTCCTGTGTGATGTACAAAGCTCTCCAATCCTGTTCCTGGAGACATGACACGTTTTTACTTCAACCTTAACAAAGCATACAACGCTGATGGATACAGATCTTTGTTAGCTGCCAGTTGGTAGAATCTGGTATGCCAAATTTCACTTGGTATGAATCTTTGCTAAGATAGATCTTCAGGAACATGATATGGGCACGTTGCTTTATAAAATTTCCCAACATGTCTTCGAATGTGCCGCGCTGTGTTCGGATTGCAAGTTTTGCGTGCATAACCAGTCGTTGTGAGAGTTCTGTTATTCTCATCACTAAAGTCACACCAGTGCTGGACCAGCTATCTGGTGTTCAGTGCGCCCATATGAACGTTCACGACCTAGAACCCACCCTTAAAATGGTCTTCCACGCCTCCTCCACAGACAACGGTACGTGGACGCAGCTGTGGTTGGTGTCGGACTACCACGAGCACGGCTCCCTCTTCGACTATCTGAACCGCTACACTGTCACCGTCGAGGGCATGATTAAGCTGGCACTCTCCACCTCGAGTGGGCTGGCCCACCTGCATATGGAGATCGTGGGCACACAAGGTGAGTGAACTCAAAGGGAAATTTGATTTAGAATTCCACGTTCGCCGAAGTTAATTTCTATACACACGCAATCATTGACGTTTGCCTCATATAATCAAACGAGTGCAGCGAAGAAGCTTCACCGGAAGTTGAATTTGTAAACAAACATTGTCATGGGTCATGGGCGATAATTGAGGTATTTAACAATTTGGCCGTATGTTTGCGTGTATATATGCATGGTGTATTGGTTCAGAATAGAAGCATATTTCTATGAAACTAATAAGGTACCGCCCACATAGTGTTCAAACTTCTAATTAACCTCTTTCACTCGAACTACTAGTTTTTTTTTTTTTTTTTTACACGCCTAATATTGTTGTTTTCTTCGCCCGCCATTTTGTTTCGCAGTCTTGACCCTAGCTCATTGGGGATTACGTGCCGTGGCTAAAACTGACACGTGACCATGTGATGTAGCACACGAGAACCTCGTTCGATACAGGAAAATCCTGTGTGCTGCGCGTGCGGCGCACATAATCAAACTCAACCGAAGGACCTGCAGGACCAGTTGGAAATCTTTGGGCGGCGGGGTGTGGGGGTGGAATGGGGGATTGTAGTGGGAGTGGTTGACATGCTTATATTTGGACTCGTTTAAGGAGAGCATTCTGCAGCATATCAGTTTCTGATTGATGTCACCTGCTTTCTGTCATGCACTGCCATTCACCAATTGGCTCCTGGATGTAGAATGATTTATTCCCTCTGGTCTGAGCCAGGTTGGGCTATCTGCCGTGGGGTGTAATGGAGCTATTTATTTCTTCAGTGGAGCTGTCAAAACGGCAACGAAGCCCTCTCGTTAGGGCAGCAACACTGCGCAGGAGCTGTGTGCATACGTGTCTGGGAAGAGATGGTTGATGTTTTTAGCCTGTAGACTGGTTTCACTCTGTAGATTTTCCTCAGATTTGTGACCTGTTGTCTTGCTGCAGATACTCCATCGTTGGTATTTAGCCAGCACGCTTGCTTTAGCTGGTAGGCAACTTCCTTGGTTTGTTGCCTGTAAGTTTGCAGCAGACTAGATCCTCTCTCCCTCGTGCAAGTCGCCCAGGATGCCGTTGTTGTTTTTCTGGGACAGTTGAGTCACAGATTGTTTGATTGAGGGTTTGATGTGTAGATGAAAGGATGGGTGAATGCTCTTCTACAAGTTTCTCATTTATGTGTTGATGAGGCTTGTGTTCTATAATGAGTTTTTGCTGCGCGACGGACCATAATTTTTCGAGCTTCGAGTCGGTAACTCCTGTTCCCTCACTGCAGGTAAGCCTGCCATCGCCCACCGTGACCTCAAGTCCAAGAACATCCTGGTGAAGAAGAACGGCACGTGCTGCATCGCCGACCTGGGTCTGGCCGTCCGCCATGACTCGGCCACTGACACCATTGATATTGCCCCCAACCACAGGGTGGGGACCAAGAGGTATGTTTCCGCCAGGGGAATTGAATAGTGCAACTAGTGTCAGGCTTGCCTCTCCTGGCCGCCTGTGTGCTGCCGTCGCGGGTGGTGGCAGTTGGGGCTTGGGTGGGTGGAGGGCGGTTTGGGGTTGGGTAGGTCTAGGGGCAGGTGCAGGGCAGGTGGGGGTGGGGAAAGAGTAGGGAGGTCGGGTGGGGGCAGGGCAGTTGGGGGTTGGGTGGTTGGAGGGCAGTGAAGGTGAGGCGGCACTTGGGCAGCACTGCTGTCAGGCGAGGCATTATTAGTCATCCTGAGTGTGCTTAGGACAAATGAACACCCCTTTTTCTCACTTTCTTTATTCCCCACAAATGCCGTCCAGTAATCTGTAGCCCAGGTTGTTTGACTCCAGAATGCAGGTTCCCTGTTTGTAGTGTTTGGTCCCAGTGTATAACATGCCCTCTCCTATGATCACCATGCAAGTTACTCTGCAAGTTGGTCAATGACGCCCTCGCGTATTCAGCAGTTGCTCTGAGTATAACGGTCTTTTATGCAGCCTGGATAAGTGCTGGATATAATTGCACTCGAAGGATGAAATATGACTTGGAGGACATTATAATGTCATATAAAGTGCCATTAGTCGCTCTCTGATTTGAAACACTGAGTGGGTATAAAATCGCTGTGATTGGGCCGGATTATGCTGTGCCTTGACACCACAGCCCCTCCCTTCCTCTTTCCAAGGTGCCCAGAGGGCTCTTGTGCTGGTCTGATGCTAAGCCAATGTGACTGCAGGGTGAGAAGATATCAGAGCATATACCACACCCCTCTCCTCTCTGTCTCTCACTGACCTCCATTTCTTACTCCTGAGGGAAGCTTCTAGGCTTCTGAGACTTACCATTGATTTGCGCTGAAACCAGATGCAAAAATTCTCAAATTTGAAATTCAGAGGCGTTCAAATTTTCATTTTTAGTCTGTGTCGGCACTTGATCTTCTCTCTCAAATCATTTTTTTCTTTCTTATCTCTGCATAGTGAACAGAATGTTATTTTAACAAATTATTTTAAGAGGCAAAATCTAACTCATTGAAGTACATTAAAATGAGGTTGGAGAGTGTCTTGGATAGATTTTCGAAAAACTTTTCAGACATTTGAATCCTTTGGGTATGTATACTCGGGGTGAAATACACTTGGCCCTCTGTCAATTATATACCTGCGATTATGTACCTTGCTAAAGAGAAATGTAACAGATTGTCTTCAGTGTATAGTAGAGCCCTGTGAAATCCAATTATATTTTTTCCAGATTCAGTTTTATTTTCTCATAAATTCTATGTATTAGAATTCAGAAAAAGTGAAATTTTTTTTTAGTATTTAAGCGCATTTTCTCATCAGAGAGTGCCTAATCATGTGGTGTATGAATGAAATTTCAACAATTCAACTGCAGTGGACCGTGAAAAATGTTTTGTAAAGAGACTGGACTGATTTGTGCGATTATGGTAAGATTAATGAAACTGTTCTTCGCTGTTAATAGTTGAGGTGTGTCCCTCCTACATTAGCCTGAGGGTTATGGTCATTTTTTTTTTTTTTTTTTTTTTTTTAACTGGGTGATATTGGTTGAAAATGTGTGTTTGTGTTGAAAACTTGTTGCAGTGACTGACAATTGACTATAAATTCTTGGTGGCATTCAGATGTATCAAGTATAACATTTGACTAATTCTCCAGCCTACATCTTTGAACTTCTATTCTCGAATACGAGAATTGTTTTGACCAAATGATTGTGGCGTTTTATTCACATACCTGATATTCGCCCTCGTTTGCCTTCTTGTTTTGAGAATTAAAGCACCGAGGGGAAAAAAAAAAAATTTAATGTAGCAAAATTATTTTAGTCCATCGACCCCGGCAGCAAATCGTTGGAACATCACTGATGAGGAAGTTTACATTATCACATCGACCATTGTTGGTGTCAGAAGACACTAAAAGAAACAAAGAAACATTCTGCGATTTCAGTTGGGCAACACTGTCCCTGACCTATCAACTGGCCTTTGCACGCTGCTGGGAAAATACAGATTTTTAGCTTACTGGCTCAATGGGCCGATAAGCTATTGTCATGGTGTGGCATCCGTTGTCTGTCGTCTGGAACTTTTGTCTGTTTCATGGGCCCTTGAAATTTTGGCCCCAATGTTGAAGATGGGACTGAGAATTTTAAATTATTTAAAAAAAACTGGGTGATTAAATTTTTTTCCAAATCAGGCTATGGACTTACCTTGGTACCGTCAATATACAGTGCAAGCGCCATTTTGATTGAATCGACGGAAGTGGGTCTAGTGGGGGCGCTGTACTTTATGAATATGCAAGATGGCCTATGGAGGCCAAATGGTCGCAGAAAGAGATTAAGTTTATATTATCGACATATAGGAAGTCATATATGACCTATATTTTAGCAATATCAAATTTGACCACAGATGACCTTGAAAGGTCAAACTCGCGGTCAGGGAAAATATTATCAATGTTAAAAGATATGACTTGAGATTTCAAGAAAAAAAAACCTCTCAATAAGTGTCATAAGTGTCTTGCGTGCCCCCCCCCCCCAATCTGGCAATAAACTTGCCTTGATACACTCTATGTACAGCGCGAGTGCCATTTTGATTGAATCGACAGAAGTGGGTCTAGTGGGGGGGGCTGTTCTTTAACATTGGGTCTTATGGAGGATGGGCAAAATCGCCTGTGGAAGCTTAATGGTTGCAGATCAAGATTAAGTTTGTATTACTGACACAAAGGAAGTTATGTATGACCTATATTTTGGCTCTGTTAAGTTGACCTCAAATGGCCTTGAAAGGTTAAACTTGAGGTCAAGCAAAATGTTACAATTTTCAAAGGCCTCGAGGCTTAAAAATATTGAAGATTGGGAACATGTGTATTGAACACTTATAGGAAGTCATATATGAACTTTCATTTGGTGGCCTTGAACCTAACCTTCGGTGACCTTTGACGATCAAACTTCACATAGTGAAATTTCAATGAGTTCTATCATCAAAACTATTACAGATGGAGCTTAGATTTGTATTGGGTGCATAGAGGAAGTCATGTATGAAGTTTCATTTCGTGACATTGAACTTGTCCTTCAGTGACTTCACATGAAATTTCAATTACTTATATCGGCAAAATCATTACAGATTAAGTGTTTGTTTGTATTGGAGATGTGAAGAAAGTCATATATGAACTTTCATTTGGTGGCCTCAAACTTGACCTTTGACCTTCAAAGGTCAAACCTCACATAGTTTTGGTGATAGAAGTCATTGAAATTTCACTATTACAGATAAAGCTTGGGTTTGTATTGTGGGCATGTACGAAGTTTCATTTGGTGACATTAAAATTGACCTTCAACGGCCAAACTATCCAGTGAAATTTCAATGACTTATATCAGCAAAATCGCTACAGATTGAGTGTAGGTTTGCATTGAAGACGTATAGTAAGACATATATGAAGTTTCATTTGGTGACATTCATATTAACTTTCGAAGGTCAAACTTGACCAAGAGAAAATTCAATGATTTCTGTTAATGAAAAGGTCACAGATGGAGCCTAGGTTTGTGTTACTGACATAGGAAGTCACATATGAACTTTCATTTTGTGACATTTCACTTAAATGTTGATAACATTTGAAGGTCAAACTTGACATAATACAATTGCAATGACTTGTATTGCCAAAACGGTCACAGATGGAGTCTAGGTTTCTATTACAGACATATAGGAAGTCATACTTGAACTTTCATTTGGCGACCTTCATATTGACCTTCAAAGGTCAAATGTGACCTGGTGAAAATTCAATGACTTGTATCACTAAAATGGTCACAGATGGAGCCTAGATTTGTGTTACTGACATCTAGGAAGTCACGTTTGAACTTTCATTTCGTGACATTCGACTTGACTTTCAGTGACCTTTGAGGGTCAAACTTGACTGTGAAATTACAATGACTTGTATCACCAAAATGGTCGCAGATTGAGCAAAGGTTTGCAAAGAGAGATTTAGAAAGTCAATTATGACGTCCATTTGCTGACCACAACTTGACATTCTGTGACCTTAAATCTGACAATTGACATTGAATTTTCAATGACTTGTATCACCAAAACTGCTTCAGAGCTTAAAATTGTGTTTGTATTACAGGAGGTCCTATAAATGTATGAACTTTTATTTAGTGGCCTTAACATTGATTTTTATTGATTCAAATGTCGAACTTCAAGTGAAATTTTCACAACTTGTGTCATCACTATTAGACTACTTGCTGGGAAGCTACAGGACCCTTGCTCCCATTTTTGAATTGCATCCACATTTTGGGAAATATCTTGATATTCCCATTCCACATTCTACAGTTGAGTCTTTTTACAGTCGAGTCTTTTTTTTTTTTTCTTTTTTATTTAATCAAATTTTGCCATTCAGCCTGTGTTTTCCGGATCACAGAAATCAGAGGGCCGCTGAATAGTCGGCACCCTTTGTCTGAGCAGTGAGCGAGTAAATGCCCCCCCACCCCCCTCTCTTTACCCAAGGGCTTGCCGCTCCAGCGTGAGTCCCTGGCCTGGCTCCCAGGGTGCTGGAATGTGTCGGGATTAATCAGTCTCAACCACGCTGGCTTCACCCCCCCCCGCCCTCTCCCAACCCCAGAATTACAAGCAGAGATTAGCAGTGCCAACGCCCTGCCTTCCTGTTTAAGAGCATGTAGCTAGCGCTCAATCCTTTCTTATCTCCGCTAACAAAAAGAGCTGCATGTGAAAACACTCAGAGGGTATATCTCTCCTCCCTCTTTCCTTCATTCCTTCTTTTATCTACATCATTATTTCTGGCTGAAAATGAAGCCTAGGCGCATCTCGAGTTGAAAGCGCACTAAAAGAGAGGCATTTAGTCAGGGTGACTTTGTGAAATTGATGCACTGTAAAATATTAGCTTGCAGTCATTTAGTCTCTTTCTTACTTTCTTTACTCTTAACTCCGCTGGGGGAAACCTACTGACTTCTGTGTTTTGGCCTCTGATACTTTGCTCCATGGGACATGCTTGGTGTTTGTACAGTACATGTCTGTTTTTCAGATGTAGTGATTCATTCACCAGTGTATTCCTTAAAGCACCCGTTCTCGCTTAAAATCAGTCTCCTTTCTAGAAGGCTCATACCATCTTCTCTGTGAGCATGATTTACTGCAAACTTCAGCGAATGCGAAACATTTCGCACATGCCAAATGGTCAGTAATGGTATTAGTTCTTAGTTCCAGTTAGCTCCATTAGCTCCAGTCTTCGATCTTGTTATTGGTTTTGCATCTGATAAAATATTTTTTTGGACATGCTCAAAGTCCGAACAAGTTTGAGGGTATCATTGAGATCATACGGGAAATGCATTAAAACTGGAAAATTTTTTTTGTCCATAAACAAGGAGAGAGATGGCCAGTGCGCTGTGGGCATTAAGTGAAGCGCTGTTTTGTTAGTCTTTGCGAGGAGGCCGTGGCATCACTCGTCAAGGCCTCCCGCCGTCGAACTGGCGACAGAGGCCCTATCCTGCCCCTTTGAGTCATTAGAAACAGCTGGCCATTGGAGCCAGCGCTGGGGGAATCCCTGCGTGTGTCATCGCAGGAATGTGCCTCCCAAGCACTTCCTTAATCTCCACTTCCAGGTTATCCGCACTGAGCAGGGTATTAAGCGTGAGGTCAAGGAACAGTAGGTTTCCACTGTTCATAAAAAAAAAAAAAAAAAAAAAAAAAAAAGAAAGAAAAAATGTACTTTATTGGACCCCACCATCTATGACGGATTCCCGCCTGGAGCGAAATGGGGCTTATGTCTGGGATTTGCATGTTCAAGGAAGATCCTTTCGGGGGGGAAAGTTCTAATGAACTTGTATATGTGCTCCTTTCAACAGGTATATGGCACCGGAGGTTCTGGACGATTCTATAAACATGAAGCATTTTGAGTCTTTCAAGAGAGCTGATATATACGCCATGGGCTTGGTGTTCTGGGAAATCTCAAACAGGTGTTCTATCGGAGGTGAGTCCTGGTTTTATCTAGCCCTAAATGCAGCCCTCTAAGGTGTAAGATCACAGTGCATGATTTATAGTGTTCATGCCTGACGGTGAGTATTCTAATGCTGATTTTAAAGTCACAAATAATAATTGACAGCTGTGGCGTTTTAGATCCCTGGTTTAGGACTCCTCAAAGTGCTAGCTGGAGCTCGCCTGCCTCTTCCCTCTGTTCCTCTGCCAACCTTGGTTAAATTAATGAGGTTTATTTATTTATTTATTTTCTACAGGGCTGCTGGGCTTCTAATTTCGCGCTGAAAGGTTTTTAAGTGAAATGATGAATTATTCATTCATTTCCCATTGAACCTCGTAGATCTGCACTGTACTTCTGCCATGACTCTCACTCGCCGGTGACCGCAGCGATAAATTCACCGGGCGCTCTTTATTTTATTGGTTTGCTAATAATATCACAGTACTCGGTTACCTGTAATGCATCACCTTCGGACGCCGTGGCCATTTTGGCTCGGTTCAAACGCGGAGGGTGTTCTTGGTGAGGTTTTTCTGTTGCCGGGCGTGACGTAACACTCATTTGTTTTCCCGTTCAGGTATCCATGAAGACTACCAGCTGCCCTACTACGACCTGGTGCAGTCAGACCCCTCGGTGGAGGAGATGCGGAAGGTGGTCTGCGAGCAGAAGCTGAGGCCCAACATTCCTAACAGGTGGCAAAGCTGCGAGGTACGTCTGCGCAGATGTTCAAGAGCAAGGCGACCATTACATTACATTACATTACATTAGTGTTTTGGCTCTACAACCCCCCTCCCCCCCCAGCTGATGTAATCAAATAAAAGTAGACAGTTGAAGGGGGGAGAGAAAAGTGAAGCTCTTACAGTGCGTTTCTTTCAGTTAACCGTCGTTTTTGGTGACTGACTTTCAAGAGTGCGAGCATCAGTGTCGCTGTCAGGATTGCAGAAGTGTGATATCACCAAGAAGGCACAGAAGTATTGTTTATACATGCAGTGTGTTGGAATAGCCAAACAAACTCACAGCTTCTATTGATAAATGAGAGGTTAATGCGAACTCCCAATGGGATTACTTCAGCACGGTGCGGGCCTCAGCAGTGCTCACCATTTCTGGGGGGATTGCCGAGGTGCTGGTTTGTGTACTTGCCTGGCAGTACGAGGGTACACTACCGTCTATCTGTTCATTGACCCCTGCACTGTTTATTAGAGTTGTTTTGCTGACGCTTTTTATCAAAAGCTGCTCGCAGCGAAATTGGCTAATCGGGCGCTAGTCTGCCCAGGAGCATTGTGGGGTAAAGGGCCATGCTCAAGTGCCCAACAGCTGCGCTCATCTTACTGAGGCTCAGCTGGTGGTGGAACCGCAAACCCGAGTCCCAGTCAAACGCTCAAGGCTGGAGGCTGCCCTGTCAGCAAAGCATAACAGAGAAATGGTGAGAGAGCCTGAGATGAAGAGTAAGGTGGATGAGTTGTTGAGTCATTCCGTTGAAAATTTACTGTATATTTATGCTTGACTCAAATATGCTATACCTGTGGCTCAAAAGTTCTGTTTACCTCAAATTGTTTTTTTTAAGACTTGCACAAGGTTATTATTCAGCGCGGTTGTTGGATTCTGCCCACGCCTACTGTTTAAGGTGCCCTTTGTGACACCTTTGCTGAGATATGTTGGATTCTTGGTTGTGGGGTGGAATTTGAATCAAGTCTGTTAGCCTTAGCCGGGTTCTGTGTTCTGGCGAATGGTATTCCACAGGTTCTACACTGAGTAAAGCTCTTATTATTCTGTTAGCTGCACCATGCATTTTTTTGTCCTCTGCTGTTCTTTGGAGGCTATTGTATTCTGTGTGTGTCCCCCCCCCACCACCACCACCACCACCACCACCACCACATTAGTGTTTGTCCAAGAGGTTGAAAATGCTAGGGAGGGTTAGCACTTTTCCGCTGCAGTTTCTGCAGCAGTGAATCTCTCCTTTTGTTTGCCTGTGGCTGACAACCTCCCTCTTTTACTTAACCTGCCTTGCTATTGTCTGGATATGGACAGAATTGGATTAGCCCCAATTTGCTGTAATGAAATCCTGTAATCTAATATGCTGCCACGAGCTTGCAAATGGCTGCCAAGCTGTTAAGGAAGAGTTAGAAGGGCTCGATCTCTGATCTGCAGGTGAAAGGGCTCTGCAGTTTTGTTTGTTGGGTCAAAGGACTGGACCCATCAGTGATGGCTGCAGGCTCTGTTCTTTCAAAGTCCGTGCTTTAGGGTGCTTTTACCCTGAACGTACTTGAATATGTTGGCCAGATTTATTTTTGGCAGGGAGGTCGGGTTCAAATCCACCCGCTGCAGAAAGTGTGTTTTAGGAGCAGTATAAAACAAATTTGCCTCCTCAGATCACAGAATAGATAAGCAAATAAGACTCGAAAAAGATGAAGGGTTTAACTCAGCGGGAGCGTTAAGATTTTGACAGCCGCTAGCCTTTCTCAAGACAAGAATTGAGTTAAAAGCTCAATTTTGTCACACCATGTCTAGTGCTCGGGTCTTTCTTTGGTTCTGGGCTTGGCTCTACGGAGACATTTTATAACGACGTGCAAGCATCTCTTCAGACACAGACTGTAGAATGCCCTGCTTAGCAGCCCTCGGCTGCTGGAGTTTTGGACGCGCCATTTTACCAGCAGCTGGGAACTCCTGGCTCCATTCACAGCCTGAGGGAGTGGTTGCTGTTATAGACGTGGCATTCAGACAGACGCACCACAGTCGCCCAGTCTGGCCTCCATAAAAACACAGCGCTTCCTGTGGCTAACCGACCAGATCTCCCACTCGATCCCCTGTCCGTAGTGCAGTCCTAAAATGTTGCAGTCCCGTGGTTAAGTTTCTTTGATGTATTTATTACATGTATTTCACTAATATTTCTGAGTTTAATTGACTTGCATGGGATCACTCTTACAGAAAAAGACGGAAGAACACATGGCAAAAGATAAATGTTCATTATATTTCATGACAGGATTTGATTGGTTGCAGTTAAAGCACTGTAAGTGCGCACGGTGCTAACGTAAAAAGATATGGCTTCTTGGTCATTTAAGAACATTTATTTTGATAGGTTATGTATGTAGAGATGTATTATAAAAAGATTTTCTGCCTTTTAGTCACGCTCCAATGAGAAAGTAATGGGTGCTGCCATTTCAATTTCTTTTTTATCTTTGAAATTGCAGTTTTACATTAAAAGTGACCGTTTGAATCCGCCTGGTTCCCTTGAATCTTTTTCAGTTGATTTACAAAGAAGGCAAAGGAAGCTGAAGGTGTCTCAGATCATTTTCAATTTGAACTTTGTCCCCCCTGTCGCCATCAATAAGAAGGTATTCTTATATTTTTGGATCTGCGGAGCAGCTTTTCCCCGTATCTAGCAGGAGATTCAGGCTGCCTGCAGTGCATTAGTTTTAATACCCTCGCTTAAACCCTTTCATTCTGTTGGTGGCGCTCTGTCCTGTGGCGTAACCGGGTGACTGCGCCATGAGTCGCATGGTCATGCTTTTATGCGGACTGCTATAGAATGTAGAGGAATGCAGGGGGTCAATTTTTTGCCGGAAGATCGAGCGCAAGTTGAGGAAGTAATTGGAGGAAAAAAGAGGTTTTTCTTCATTGCATTCCATTCACTTAGCAGACTGTTATCGTGAGCAACTTTTGAAAGTGCGAACAATAGCGCTGCTGTTAGGATTGTAAAAGTGTCTTATCGCCAAGCTCCTCCCTGAGCATGCTTAACTTTAGCCAAGCAAACCAACAGCTGATATTATCGAATATTCCCCGAAACGCACTACCTAAGCACATCAGGGTTGTGCAGCTGCCGTCCTGCAGGACTGGTCTGTGCACTGGTTTTCGCTCCGACCAATTACCTTTGTTTTAATGTCGCCTTTAAGAATTCACTGTTTCACGCCTGTCCACGAGTACAGTAAAGTCTTTGGGATTCCCTTGCAGGCCACGACTGTCGCTGGGGCTTATTCAGATATCCGAGCATTTCATTGTATTACGGTGATTTAGCTGACACTTCTATCCAGGGGTGCGTTTCCCGAAAGCACAGATGCTGACTTGCAATGTTGGAACCATTGACTGAGAACGGACAAACTATGCAAGTTGCTAACTTGGTTAGCAACTATGCTTTTGGGAACCACACCCCAGAGCGACTTGATTGAATTAAGCGCGGCTAATCCTTTGTGGAGTAATGTAGGATTAAGGGCCTTGAATATGGCGCTACTGCTGCAGCACTGGTTGCATTGCTCTGTTTGTGGATACATTCAGGCTTGAACCGCCAACCTTTAAGGTCCAAAGGAAGCACTTCATTCTCTAGGTGAGGGGTACTCAACCAGACAGAGCTGGTGTAGATGCAGGCTCTCATTGCAACTAATCAGTTACACACCTAATACTGCTAATCCAGATCTGTTACAAAGACTGTCAGGCCCTGGTCCTCAAATCATGGTCTTCCAGGTCCAAGAACTGCTGGTTTTCAACCCTTCCTTTACCTGGGATTAATGCGTAAAGATAGTCTGGCCAGTCAGGGGTGCTAAACGTTCATTTACCTTCTGGAATAAAGGAAAACCTGGACTGACTTTGGAGTCGTGGTACTGATTTGAAGATCCCTGCTGTAGGGGTTGATTTTAGTGCTATCAGAACTACGGCATTTCCCATTAGGTTTATCTTCGAAGATGGGCTCCCTTCACAAACTTTTACGATCCAGGTGATCCCGCAATAGCTCTTGATTCAATCTGGTGACTCAATTAGCCGCTCAGTGGAGAATCTGAAGTCTGATCGGTAGGGGAGATTTCATTGTGCTAATTGAATAAGCATAGAATTTGTTTACGGTTTGGACATTGTTGCGCACCGCTACATTAGCATGTCTAATTGTGATTGTGATGGTATTGTGCTTTCTCTCCCTTCCCTCTTTCAGGCTCTGCGGGTGATGGCCAAGATCATGAGGGAGTGCTGGTACGCTAACGGAGCGGCACGACTCACTGCGCTACGCATCAAGAAGACCTTGTCCCAGCTCAGCCAACAGGAAGGCATCAAGATGTAGCGCCACATACTCAATCCCCCTTATCAGGCGCGTCCCCCCCCCCCACCCCCCCCCCCCACCCCCCACCCCTTCCCTCCCTACGCGCTTGCTTCTCTGCATTAAAAGTAGACTACGGCGGGTACAGTGGACTGTTTTATTCTGTAAATGTTTGGTACTCGCAACATCCTGGGATCCCAGGACTCCCAAAAGGGCACGTGGTACCTCGCTCCAGCGGCCGCGGCCAGATCTTACGGAGTTTAAGACGGCTGCGAAACGGAGACTCTGCCCCTTACGCACAACCTCCAAGACCCCGTCTCGCATCTACAACTGATCATTTTAGTGATTTTTTTTTTTTTTTTCCCCCCCCTCCCCGTCCTCCTGGGGTTTCTTCTCTCTCTTGTTGCTCTCAGCTTGTTATGAACCTTGAGTCTTTAACTGAGGAGCCAGAGAAAGACAATGGACTGAGATGTGTGTTCATTATTGGTCTTAATGCTTCCTGTGACTGGGTTTTTGGTCAAGGAAAGTCACCTCACTTGATTTGGCAGGGGGGGTGTTGTGCTGTAGGACGCTGGTCTGCAAGAATTGGGCAAACGGTTAAACTTTGTGTGTCTAGCGTCAGGTACGAGTTGTGCATTTCAATTCCTGTTATGCCGTCAAGAGATGGTCATTTGCCATGGGGTCATCACTTGAGAATGTATTGCACCTCTTGACCCCCTATTTCACAGGTTTCACGCATCACCGTAACTTATTCATGTGTGTTTTTTTTTTTTTTTTCTTTCTTTCTTTCTCTTCTCCAAAACCAACTGGACACGACCTCATTCAGTCTTGGCAAACATGCTGCGACGTATGCAATATAAATATATATTTTATATATTTTACTGCTTTGTACTACAACCATGCCTTCCAAGCCAGGTGTTGCCAGAAAGTGCCACCGCCGTTCGTCGGCGGTCCTCGTTCTTGGTGGTCCGGACGCAAGAATTCCCTGAAGGTGCTCGCGTTTGTTTTATTTTATTTTATTTTTTTGTTTCGGAAGAACTGCCTCCAGGTGGCGCTGAAGCAAAGCGGCAGTCCTCTTATGCACAAAGGAAGGAGCGCGGCACGAGTATCGGGGATCACCGGTGCCACACCTCTGCTCTTCCACTCCGGCTCATCCTCATCCTGGCAGGTCAATGTCCATCCCACAATGGAAAGCTATCCTCTAAAGATACAAAAAAAAAAAAAAAAAAAAAACACTTATGGCATACAGACCTCCACCAGACAGTTGTCTGTAACTGCAAAAAGGCTACGAAGCAAGTGGTGTTTGGGGGTTAACGGCAAAAGCATTATGAAGTTACTGTAAAAACATGCATTTCTATTGTTGTTGCATTAATCTTTTGTGTGCATATATTAATCCATTGTACAGAGGTCTAATTTAAGACATTGAAGTATGTTCATTGATATATATAGCAAACGGATATTTACTAAGCCATATGTTTTTCAACGTTTTGTGGCAACTTTTTATACTAGAATGTACATTTGTGGGGGGGTGGGGTGGGGTGTGGGGTGGGGAGAGGAAAAAAACTGGCTGTTACATATGGACTTCTTCACATTTTGTGCTTAAGCCTTAAGGGACCAATGGAAGGCTTTGGGTTTATGTCTTTTTGTTTTTGTATAAAGATTAAATTCTATTGAAGTAGCCACCGTATTCTATGTAAGGAGACTTCAATGTAGCGGCAGATGTAAACATTTATATTTATATTTATAACAAGGGCCCACATTACCACACGGATGCATGCTAAATTAATGTTCAGACTAGAACTTTATTGTTTTGCTTGTCAAAGTGGTGGAAACATTGTTTTAATGACTGCTGTAGATGTAATTTGCCTCGTTTCGAGAAAAAAGATTTTGAGGAATTGGACTTTTTGGTGCTTTATTCTTGTCGATGGTTCATTCATTAGTCTTACTCAAAGGACCCTCAAGATTGCTGATTCTAGCGGGAGTCCATGAGTTCTTACCTCTTGAACGATTGAATTGCATACAGTCTTGCGTAGACGAGCAAGAACACCTGCAAGCACCCCCTCCTTGCTTTTCCAAGATGGTATCTTCACACTCAAATAGCTTGTTCAATAGAATTTGATATAAAACCTCGATAGCAGCCATGTTGGGAAAACGTGTGAGAACTCGCAAGTTTAAATCAGTGTTCTCCAACCCTCTCCTGGAGGCCCACCTGTCCTGCTTGTTTTAGATCTCTCTCTGCTTCAACACAGGTGATTCAAATGATCAGCCTGTCATCAATCAGCTTTAGGGGGTGTTTAACGAGCTGATGATTTGAATCACCTGTGCTGAAGCAGGGAGAAATCTAAAGCATGCAGGACAGGTGGGCCTTCAGGAGAGGGTTGGAGAACACTGATTTAAGCCACGTTACATTTGTCAATCAACACGCCCTCGTTTACTTCCTGTCTGCTCTTGCAGTCGCGGGAAACCCTGTTGCCATCGTAAGTGCCCTTCCACTTGTCTGAAAAACTGAAGTGAACTCCGTGAAATCGACCCTTGAAGGGCTGAGGGAGCGAGTCCGAAATGATCACTCTAAAGGTGCACATCGCCCACAGTGCATTGGAGTTACGCATTCGGCGCAAGAAATTGCATCCACGATTTGGCGGCATTGATGTACGCCAAACTTCGGTTGCTTGATTCTTGCCACTGAAGACTGAGATGAATAAATCGAGCAATAAATTGATTATATTTAACCTGTTGCAATTCAATTTTACTTAGTAAGCAACAAAACATTGATTTGCTCAGTTACTGAGACTAATTGGTGGAATGATCCACCAATTCATTTTTGATGGCATTATATTTCATAGCATTACAAGGTTATCAGAAGTTTTTCTCTACGCAGACATGAAGACGTCTTTCGAGGATTATGGACTTATGTAGGTCATGAAACTGCATAGATTTGCATTTGTAAACGAGGCTTGGTGTAATCAAAACCTTTTGGGTTAGAGTATGGTTCGATACACCTAAGATTTCCTACCCTTAGGATGAATTAGCTTGAATGTTTACAACATATAATTAAAACATTAAAACCTTATAATTAAATATAATGTAAAGAGCCATTATGGTTAATCAAGTGGCTGAAAAATGCTGAAATTAGTGATTTAAGTCAGGGAAAATTGAGAATTTAGGCCTCAAATTGCCATCCTTTCAATATCACATCCGTTATGTAGAAAAAGCCAGTAGGCAAACAATCAATCATTATTGCTTAGTCGTTATAGGCTTCATATGTGTTTGTATTATTCACCAAATAAGTTCTTGATTGTCAATCAGGTGAACAAAAATGGTTGTAATCAAGCATGATACAGATCTCAAACATTAGCCTAAACTCTAAACCAGTAGCCGATGTCGCCTGACTGCCTACCAAGTGCTGATGTTATTACAAGTATACACAGAAGGTGGCTTCATTTCGCTCAAACGAGTCTGCAGGTTTTCTCTGGTGATTTGTAAAACACGGTATTGCGCTATGTCTACAAACGGTGGGCGATTTATGATGGTTTAAGCAGAAAGTGTACAAGGGCTGGTGCGTTCCAGTTAAATCTCCAGCCCACTTTCCCTGTGCTCTCCAAGTGGCCTTCATGTGACGTGCATGTTGCGTAATTCCAAGGGCTGAGGAGGAGTGAATGAGGGCATGTCGAGCAACTATTAAAACGCAACCTTGGAATCTAAGCATATCTCCCACAATGCAGACGTCTTGTGCATTAAGTGATATCTTTTTCAGCAAATGCTTGAATTTATTTTTATTTCGAGTGAACATTGGTTGAGGATTTTTTTTTTTTTCTCTCTGCGCACTTGTTTATCCTTGAGATTTTGCAGAGCTATTCATCTACCGTCATACTGCCTCTGAGGTTGTGAAGAATTCAAGTTGGTTCAGCCTTGCAGCAGCTGTTCACCATCTTGCCTGGCTTATTCAGAATGTGATATGGCATGAACTACATGAACGTTGTGGCTTAGTTGTCATTACTTCAATGTATTGACTGCATTGCCAACCCCCCCCCGCCAAGTTCAGGTTCAACCAACTACACAATCTGACCTGCAGCTGTACATCATTGCCATTCCCAGTCCAGTCATATGATACGAAGCTGAAATGGGCATCAAGAATGCTATTTAGTTTCCTCTTTATTGTAGGGAGCAAATTAGAATTTTTTTTTATCCTTACTGTGGCCGGTTATTGCAGCTGAATAATGCACTGGAAGAAGGTTGCATGAATGCTGAGCTGTATCCTCTCATGGGTAGGATTTTCTTTACACCCCCCTAACTTATGCCTGTGGTTGTAGGCATATGCTGATAAGTTCAGAAAAGTGCAAAGTTGTCATGGTGCTGATAAATATGCATCTAACACACTAAATAATTACTGCAAATGTGGCTTTTATTTCAGTTGGCAATGACTGAACTTTTTTCTGATGCTTTCTAATGCGTGATAATGTGATTGTGTGGTAATGTGGTCCCGTGTAATATTCCAATTTGATGTTGAATCTGTTGACTGCAGTGTAATGGCCACCGTGCTGCTACAGTTTTCCCTTTTTTGTTTACTGTCTGTACAGGAGCAAATTTTGGGATGATATGCATTTTGGCAAGCTCCGAGATTGAGTGCACGTACACCGTCTAAATGCAAAGTGCGCCATGATGCTCAAGACCTGGTGGCCATTCTAACTGGCTCTAATTTCACATGCATCTCATTTAAAAAAAAAAAAAAAATCCACAAAGGTAGCAATTTCCCCCTTTCTTATGCTTTTAACTGGTAGAATATTTGACAGAATTACGCGTTTTCCAGTTATTGACGAGAAAAGATACATTTCCCATATAAAATGGTGTGCCATGAAGAATAAGATTTGTTTCTTGTCGAATTTGTAAATCACCAAAACGCAGTTCAAGTCTGTGTGTAGAAACCATGCATCTTTGTCATACTGGAGGTTTTTTGTGTCTTTAAAAAATTGGTTAGCTGTGAAACGTCAGTACAACCGTGAGAGCTTGCCCATTGTAAGGGAGGACTGGATGTTGCTGCTATTATATAATGTATAAAAAAAGAAAACGAAAAATTGCTTTGGCTGAGGGGGAAAGTCGTGCTGGTTAATTTCTACAGAAGAGGTGGTGGCAAGGTCAGCCTTGCTCTAGTTTGGGACAACATTCGATAACTTTGCAGTGCTGTCACTCATCACTTGACCATCATAATCCTTATTTTTTTTATTACATTTCTGTCTTAAAATCACCAGCAGCCTTTAATTTTAAAAATCAAATGTAGTGGAGCTGATTGCATTGACATCCATGTATTTTACCCATGACATCCAGGGTTAACTGGCCATGGGAGCCACTGCACCAGCTTTGACTAGCGATGACCATATCTCTGCTCTGGATTCCACAAGGTGGGAATCATGAAGTCATAATGGTGTCTCCCACAATGAACTCATTGAATTGCACCAGCTGGTACCGGCGCCCTTTCAATGTCAAATGTAGTATCTGAGCTCGGTCCAGTGCTGCCCTGATGTGGAGGGGCAGGCCTCTGGGCTTATTCAAATCAGCTCTCCATCTGTTATCTATGCCATTTCGGGAGGGCGCTACCCCATCGTGACCCAAACCTCATGAACTTTATCGTGTATAAAATAATGTATGACTATATGTGCAGTGTTTTTCACCATTTTTAAGCCCTTGGAAGAACTGGTCTGTGAAATAAATGGGGCTTGTTACAATATGCATCTTTTTTAAGCTGAAATTTACTACCGTTTAGGGCTGAGTAAATACTATGAGTTGGTTGTAGGTCATACAATGGTCATTGTATTGTTGGCGGTAAACTGTTGCCAGAAGCTTAAGTGGGACATTTCTGTGAGGATTTACTAGTCTTTTGTCAAAATATGCAACAAATCATCTTTGTGGTTCTTCTTATTGACATTTGGAAATGGTCCAGTGTCCCCAAGGTATGTGGCAGAATTGGACACAATTTGCATAATTTGCTAGTTTTGCAAAATGAGTGGATGGGGCTCCTGAAAGCAAGCATCCCGTGTTTATGCAAATTTTAGGGCCACTGGGTCATTATGCTTTTTTTTTTTTTACCTTAATTAAGGCTTAATTTCTCTATTTTATTATCGGTTTGAATTGAGCCCTTTTCCAAAGTCCGTGTTATGAAGGAAGGCCTGAAACCTTGAGGGATGGTGGCCCATGAGGACCAAATGTGGGGAACTTCAAATACTTTGCTGCCAAAAGTTGTATTTTATTTTCTTATTTTAGGGAAAAGGAAGGTTCAGGTTTCCAATGGGTGCAATTTGCATTATAGCAACTGAGGAGCATTTCACTGGTTCATTTGGCTGCTGTAGTTAGGCCATTGTATACAAACATTGCAAGGAATTTTTGGTTTTTTTTGTGCCTGATTTTACCTTTTTTTTTTTTTTTTTCCAATTGACTTTCATCCTGAATGATGCACTGCATTTGAATTTGCTTTAGGAATTAATTGGGGCATTTTCAAAAAAAAAAAAATGAAGTGAGAAAGCGAGTTGAAAATAGTTTGGTGAAAATTACAATGAGAAAAAAAATACCTCTTCTGAAGACCAATATGTTTTACCTCAGTGTATATAACGGTTTGTTTTCTCCATGTTTGACTTTTAGTTTTTATGAAATGTAAAGAATACGGTTTAGTCAACGGCATGGCATCATCATGTTTGTTGTTACGGAGTTGGCAGTATTTACTGTGCATATTTTTTTTTTTCCAACCATACAATGTATTTCAGTCTTTTCCCCTGAAGTGTTCATGCTTAATGAATGTTCAGAATTCCAGTTTTTTCTTCCCTGAAGAACTGTAGAAAAATTTCCTTGTATATTTTGCAGTGGTTTGAATGGGCGGAGGCGATGTTCGATAAGCCCTCTAAACGAATGCGCCATCCTTTGACCACTCCCTTCTTGCTTATGTATTGTTTTATTGTAGTCTGTACAGAAGGTTTTAAGGTCGGCATAGGAAAGTAGTTGTGGGTGACGCTTATGTTAAGTTCTAACATAGTGCAGTAGAAGGATGTGAATAAAAACATCGTTTCTTTATATCCTGAGTTGTGTGCGTCCTTGTTCTCTTCCCTCTGGTGTTCTACATAGATTGTTTATTTCTTAATTCTTAATCATTTGTAGCCTCAATCATTTTTGGAAAAGTAACCTGAGCAAGAACCAGTGGATCTTACAAAATGTTATTTCTGCTAAGTGCACATTCATCAAACACCATCAGGCACACTGATTATTGCAAATGGCCTATAACTTGATTTGTAAAGATTTAACACATTTTGAAGTGGTTTGGCCCTTTGTCAGACAAAACCCAAGAATGAGCTAGGCTTGTTGTCATCAACCGTGTTCTTGGCTACCCTTGGGTTTAGAACATAGTCCATGGGATAGTTGTTAGTCAAGAAAATCGAAAATTTTGGCTCTAGCATTTCCGAAGCTGGTACCTTTTCAAGGATTTTTACACACTGCAGTCTACCATGTGACTCTTGGGTCAGGAGTGGATATAAATTTGTCAAATTTTTCCACCTTCTTGTTGATTCCTTTTCGTGCAAAAATATGGGCCAAAGGGGGGAAAAAGGGAGCCAATCGAGCTGGATGGGTGTACCTATTATAGTGGCTTCTGAGGATCATCCATTGACAGGCGTGAGTATTCATTATAATAACTAGTTATTCCGGAGTTTCTCACATGAGAAATGCAATGCAGGAGTCTCACGTGTGCATGTGTAACAGTACTTCAGGAACCACTAGCCACTTTCAAATGAAACTTGCTTATTGATCTATGTATTGACTCACTAGCCATCCAGATCTTAATTTCAACTAAAATTAATTGTGCAACGTTTTAGCAGACCGTCCCAATACAATATGCGAAAGCTTTTATACTATCAATTACTTTCATTTATTTCTTGACCGCTCCAATTAAGGTGTTTCAGGGATTTCATTACCCAGCAGAGTACCAAAATGAAGCTGGAAGGAAATCTGCTGTATCTCTCGACTGTTTAGACTATAAATGGAGCCGTATGAACTACAAACAGGTCTTTAAATTAAATTTACGCAGTAAGAGAAAATTCTGCCAATTTTGGTAAGCCATTAACTGGCTCTATTTGTGCGGTACCCTACTACAGTGAAAAATGAAATGAACGTGTAAAACTTGGTCATGGTAATAATATAATCCTTTTAATAATCCCAATGTTTAACTGGGTTGTGTGGCCCAAGACCATAGTTGAATGTTTTGTGCGTAGAGTTGGATACACACACTTATTGCAGATTTAAATGCATGTGTTTGGCCGGAATGCTATGAAATCTTGAAGATATAGCCCATTTTGCTCCAATTAGCATATAAAAAGCGGGCCTGCGGGCACAAAACCATTCTCATTGGACAAAATGTTCTCAGTTGAATGGATTTACCGTTAGTTACCAAGGACAGGAGTTTCTCACTAACAGAGGTTGGTATTCACTCACTAAGCATGAATAAGAAATGGATAGATGCATGATTTATTGTGGGATATTTTATTTTTGACATAGTCCCTGGCTCCGTGCTCTTGTGTTTTCTGTAGCCACTGGAGATATGACTGCGCTCTGGGTTTCCTTAATCTTGAATTGTTTGAAGGAAACGGGATAAATCTATAAAATGAGGAAATTGATTGTTGAATTATAGCAATACATCTGCTTCATCACACTGAACAATGCAGATGCAATGATTAAACAGGCATTTGTGGCAGCAGTGTTCCTCTCTGCCAAAGCACGCCAAGGAGCAAATGAGTTCAGTAGTATGGTGGATTAGCAAATCTGTTCACTGACAACAACAAAAAAAACTTACCAAGCATTTTAAGTCTGTATTTATATTTAATACACTTTTTTTCTATTAGTATTTTCTCAGAAAAAAAAAAAAATTCTGCCACTGATGTAAGAATTTTTCTCATTTGTAGATTTGGTCAAGGGGTCAGAAAATTTCTCTTGTCCCAGGGAAAAAATCTGAGTCAAATTATTCTCGCATCTGGCAGAATTAAATTTTAATTTATTATATTTATTTATTTTTTGAAAGAAAGAAAAGGCAATAGAAATGAGTGGTGAGGATATTTTTGGCAGTGCTGTGAAAATAATAATGATACTAATAATTGGAATAATCAGCCATTTTATAGTAGTGTATTTAATTTACTGGGAGGAAATTAATATTTCAAGCTGATTTATTGCCTTGTCATTTCAAAATTATACAAATGTTGACATTTATTCACCAACTCATTGTTACTAGAATAAACCAGGTCTCACAATATACAGTCAAGTGCATTAATATTTTGAAATTGATAAAGTTAATGTTATTATATTGATCTACCTCAGTGTATAATTGAGGGCCTCCATGCAAGAACCAGTTATGTCACCTTTTTTTTTATATAAGCTTCCAATAGAAGATAGAGGAAATGTCTGTAGGTCTATCTGGTGGGAAATCTCAAAATCACTTAAAAGTAACATAACTGGTTCTTGCATGGAGGGCTTCAGTTATAATTGATAAATTTACATGACTTGGACCTTAAAGTGCAGCGTGTTTACTTTAATTTGAGGGCATTTATGTCCAAATTGAGTGAACTGTGTGGAAATGATTTGTGGCCCTTTTCATTTTAAGGCACCTGAAGTAATCGGGCTATTGGCTGCTTGGCTGTTTTGTGGCCAAGTGTGTGTTATTCTATCAATATTTAATGTACCAATTATCATGACATTTACATTTGGAATCTGCTGCTTTAACACTCAAGATACAGTTCAAAGAGCCGTGACTATCAGTGATGCGAGCCATCATTCATTTGGAAAATGGGGGGGGGGGGGAGCCACCAAAGAAATGGCAGAAACATTAGGTGAGGCCGAATCAACCATTTCATACATAAGACAGAATGCGCTAGCAAGACCTAGAAGACCATGAATAATATCTGTAGTAGATTACTCATGATTTATTTTTTTTCCCTGGTGAAGAGGAGCCTTTTTTATTAACCTTTGCTTAATCAGGGAAGTCCCATTGAGATAGAAATCTCTTTTTTCAAGGGAAGTGAGGTGGAGAGGGAGAAGACAAGTTGCATGGCCAATTAGATCAGGGGATGATTAGGTGGCAGATCGAAAGAGCCAGGTTGGGACTTCTGCCATGACATGGGGGAAACCCCCTGCTCTTGTCAATGAGTGTCATGGGATCTTTACTGACCACAGAGAGTCAGGACCTCGATTTAACATCTCATCCGAAAGACGGCATCTCCTTCAGTACAGTGTCCCCATCACTATACTGGGGCATTGAGGATTATTCCATCAGAGGGAAGCTCACAACCTACTGGCCACCAACACCTCTTCCAGTAGCATCTTATCCCAGGTGGTCTCCCAACCAAGTATCAACCAAGCCCACACCTGCTTAGCTTTAGCCACGCGGCTGGTGTAAATCAAAAAGTGATATGGCCGCTGGCACTTTCCATTGCTTTGCCCAAAAAGACGTTTATGCCAGGGAATGTCTACAAAAGCCTGTACGGTTCTGGAACAATGTCCCATGGACAGATGAGACAAACATCAACTAGTACCGATGGGAAGAGATAGGTGTTGAGAAAGGGAAGGACCTACTCAATAGTCATAGCAGTCCACCTCATCTGAGAAGCATAGTCATATGGGAGCATGTATGGCTGCCAATGCAACGAGTTGCCGTGTATTTGACAATGATGTGACCACTGAAAAAAGCACCGGGAAGACTTCTGAAATATATGGCGCTATATTATCTGATCAGATTAAGCCAAGCGCTTGTGTGCTCATTGGTCTGCTGCCTCTTGGTGCTGATGGCCAATGGCCAGAGGCAGTCTGAGATAGCCACCCAAGACTTTTTTTAAGGCAAAGAAGTATAATATTTTCCTTTGGCCTGGTCAACTCGCCAACCTGAAATCAAATGACCATGAATTTTACTTACCAAAGGCAAATCAATCCAAGAACAAGCAAAAATTAAAGACCGCTGTAGTGAAAGCCTGGCACATCATCGCCAGGGAAGAAACGTAGCATCTGGTGATGTTTGTGACTTCCAGATTTTAGGCAGTCATTTACTGTAAATGGTTTTGATCAAGCATTAAAAATGATTGTTAGATTGTCCAATTGCCTTAAAACCCCTATTTTAGGGACTATGTGGAAAATGGTTGTAATTCCTGAACTGTTCAAACAATATTTTTTATGAAATTCATAAATTAAAGCTGAAGGTCTAAATTCCAGCCATATTTTGATTGGTTGATTGATTGATTTCAAATCTCTCCTGATGGTCTACAGAGCGAAAATGATGAAAATTCTGTCACTTTCCAAATACTTATGCACCTGACTGCATCCATGTATTAATATAGCCTAACTCAGAGGCATTGAACATTAATATTAAAAATTGTGTAGCAATGGTGCTTTGTGCATCAACCATTCTAGTAAGGATGTATACAGAGAGATATTGATATTTTGTTTTTTTTAGTGCATTTCGTACATCTGGGTGTTACTCAGTAGCCATTTTTCATCATAACTCTCACATCTTGAGGTTAATTTCTAAAGGTTTTTTTTTTTTGGAAATTAAATGAATGGATCATCAAGTGATAGCTTGTAAGAGCCACAACTTCAGTATAAGATCTTATCCAAAAGACGCAGTTTCCTGCACTGCAATGGGTAAAGGACATGTAACCAAACATTAAAAATGTTTACTTTGTTCAATAGTATGATAAACTATCCAATATTTTTTTACATGCAAAAATGGAGGGAACAATGAACAGAATGGGAATGGTTCATTCAGTGTGGATGAATACCCTTGCAGATAAAAACTGTCGATCGTCAATTCCAGCCTCACTGTCATTGCATCACATTTTGAATGTCAAAGTGTGAGAGCGCGAAACCAAATTGAAAGATCTGAGGCAGTCCGATGAATTATGGCGCTCACTGTACCTGCTGAGTTCCACCCTTTACTTAAGCAAAGGGTGCATTTCTGAGTGGCTCCCGGCAGTTTACAGGCCAGTAGAAACCAGCTGGAAGATGAGCCAACTGTGAAATCAGTGTTTTCATTAATCAATAAGTGCTGAGCGCCTGACAACCACTGATCCCGTGGACAGACCAGAGCTGAGGATCAATCAAGCTTTAGTCTGCATTTTCTGATGCAATAAAAGGAAATCCAAGTCTGTGGACAATTGAATTATTTTTTTATTTTTAACAATGGTACAATACACTGATATAATTTATAATATTATATAAATATTCTGTCCTAGATACCATTTTTGGCCACACTGCACATGCGGAGAGGTATTAACAATGTTCTGTTTGGCTGCATCCATCATGGATTTTAAGAATCATGCAGCAAACTGTCCTATCCGCCATTGAAGAAGTCACCAAGAGAGGGAGCTGTTGCCCACAAGTCGCGTATTACTTGAAGCATTCCACTGCGGCCAATTTGTGACTTCTTATATCGAGTCCATTTTGACTATTTCACATAAAAATGAATCGTTGAAATTCAAATGCAAAGTGCTGTGCATAATTTAATTTGCCGATCAAATTTTGTCCAACCATAGCCCTCCAGGAGTCCATGAGGCTTCCTCTCACATCTTATTTATGCGCACAGTGCGAGACATCCTTAACAAGGCTCTGCTATCTTTGTAAGCTATATCCTTGTTTTCCACCTGGAGGTTATAACCAGGAGAGAAATGTTAACATTGCAGAGACTCCAATATGAGAACAACGTATTTGTACATTTTTATGGTAATGATTTGGTCGCCGCCGTATACAAGGTGCATAATGTGTTTCATTTGTGATATTACAATGTCCATGATTCAACTGACGTAGGCTACCATTTCCCCATAATCATTGTTTTACTAATATTTGTTATCGTAATCATTTATCCCCCACTGCGACTGTCTTAACTGTGTTTACGAATGGAACACTCATTAATAATTACATATTCTTGCGTCATTAACCGCTTGGAAGTAGAATACATTATTGAGTATTATCCATGGTTTTTTTTCATTTCCAAAATCTTGAATCGGTCCTCTACTTTTAAAATGAAATTCTCATCCTGAGTCAAACCCAGGTGTTTCTCCAAGATTCTCAAATAAATATCCTGCTGGACAAACAAGCATGTACCAGCATCAAAACACAGCATATCAAGGGCTTGGAGCGCAATGGTTCTATGTCCAAATTTTGTGGTTTTGAGATTTATACCCCCGTCACATCTTTCTATCAGCTAATCCTTGGAGCATATTAACTAAATGTGCATCTGCATTCATTTTTAATCAGAATTCACATTTTCATTTTGTGATATGTCCAACAAAATCTGCTTAAATGAATTAAACATTGACATTTTGATGAATAAAAATGAATTTTAATTAAGAATAGTCTGTCTTCCATTGCAAACAAACTTACCTTCAACCAGTCACCATTGTGTTATGTCACATCATGTGCTAGAATTGTTAGAATTGTCCATTTTTGGCAATTTTGACCATGATGTGGTTACACTCCTATGAACACTTAGGTGTTCAATATACTTCTGAACCATACAGCAAAAGAGTGACTGGTAAAAATAAATGATATTAAGTTCCTGATTTAATAGAACACTTGGAGACCTAAAAATAAATTTTTCTCAAAACCTCTAAAATGAACATATAACCATTGCGCTCCAAACCCTTGATATGCTGGTCATAAGCGTATATGGGCGTCATACCAGCATATGTTGGGTTTTGGTGCTTGTCTGCGTTGGTTTTTCCAGCAATGTACTTAGCAGGGAATAAAGCACAACAACCATTGGAACACTTCATGGAATTTCACCTGCTACTTAGTTGATGTCTTGCAGAGAAGATGAACGTTTAATTTTTGTAAAATTCTTTGCTAATTAAATTAACCTCCCATCATATGTATTTTTAACGTAAAGCCACCATTTGAAATTGCTAGTTTTGGATGCTACTCACTGATAAGAAGTGCAATTAAGCTGACTAAACGTGGATATGCTAATACAAGGCTCCCTCTTGTTCATTTCAAACACCCGTCTTTGATTTTCTGCTAATTAACGACAGATACACGCGATGCAGATGCCCGTGTTAAGTCTTTTGGGACCTTGGACTCATTAAAAAAATAGATTTTATTTAGCATTTGTTTACCGCTTAACAGATGGTAGTCTGTTTGTCAAGCTTGGCACAAAATAAGTCTTCATAAGTATTGCACTAGAGTTATGCACTGCAAACAGTATGAGATATTCATTTTAATCTGACTTCACATTATCTAAAATCAAAAAGTTCTGTACTGTTCCTCCCTTTTTGTGAGAATTGTCAGCCATCATAAAATTAGCACACATTGTCAGATAATTAATTTATAAATAATTAGGCCCACAGTATAAAAAATGAACAGAAGCTGTATTTTTTGAGGGTACAGTTCTTAAAAGGGACATATTATGAAAAAAAAAAAACTTCTTCAGTTCTTATGCACATACATTTTGGTAACAGGAGTGTTTACCTAACTGTGAAATTAAACAACCAAGTCATTTTTTGTGGCCTGCCTTCGTCGTAAAACATGGTATTTGGCGTAGCTTTCAGATTTGACTCCTTTCCCACCTCAAAGGCTTGTGAGCTTTGTTCCACCTCTCATCTGAATATCTCCACCCATGGCTTATTTTCTATGACAACGTCCCAGCATCAATTGGCAAAAGCCCACAACTAGCTATGGCCTGGGCTTTCCATTTGTTGTTTGGCTGCATTATACTACTATCCTGGATCAGTACATCACAGGAAAGGCAACAAAATTGTGTCGTTCGCAGTGTTTGACAGTCCTGGACATGAGGATGTAGAGGATGTGCTTCCTCTCATCTACTCCAAATTAGCTGGAACAAATCGAATGATCAAGAATGGGGTTTTTGGGATAATGTCGCTTTGGATCAAGAGTGGCATTTGAATCTAAGTTATATGAACACTCACTTAATCAGCAATTATAATTCTTATGATATTCATAAATTTTCATGATCTTACTTTCTGACGTTAAAACGTAGCGTACGTGGACATTAACTCTGCTGTGATTTATAATCCTTATGATATTCTAACCATTACCAAACTGTTTTTTCTGGAAGCTGGGGGCGGGACTCTGATAAGCGATTTTGCTTCTCCCGCGACCCTTTCGGTCATGATACATGTTGTGTCGTGTTGAAATTGTCATTACAATCATGCCGAAATAAAATAAAATAAAATAAATAAATAAATAAAAAATTAATATTAAAGAGGACTAATTATGCCTTTCGGAAGATACAAAGAAGCAATAGTCTTGATATATTTTCAAGGAGAATCTGTAGCCTGCTAATGAGGTGTTTCCAATCTCTTTTAAAACTTCTTACACCCCAACGTCCCCCAAACGGTATTGCCAATGCTATGGGATTTTCAGTGGCGTGCTGTCAGCCTCTGACCATTAAACGCAAAATTACTTTCAACATGTTCCTGTTTAAGATTGCCTGGTTGTAATTGAACATTTAAGACCAATATATAAGCCTATAATGAATAAGAAATGACAAAGAGATTGCCAATGGGCTACAATGACAACATATACTGAATAGTGATATTGTAAGGATGGTGATAATACAAATAATAAATTTAAGATTGCAAAAATGTGTTCAGTGTTCAAAAGAATAAGCAATATTTGTGGGGAAATGCAGTTGCACACTCCTTGCAGTGATGAGGTGATAACTGATTTATCAAAATAACGACAAGTTCCACATCAAAGTGTTGATAATTCAATGTCAGTAAATTGGTCATGATCTCACTGTGGCAATAGGTTTGTGACTGCCCTATATCACATTTAATTTTATCTTGGTCAGCAACTCCCAAATTCTGCTGTGTATTTGCTGCCACTACTATCATGTAAAAAGGAATGCATTTACAGCACCGTCAATAATTATCGGCACCCCTGGTTAAGATGTGTTCTTTAGCTTCTAATAAATTCAGTTTGTTTCTAAATAATATAGGACCACAATGAAAAAAATAGGAAATTCCAACCTTTAATTCAAGTGCATTTATTCAGTGGGAAAAAATCTCACATTAATAAATAATAAATAATAATTAACACCAAATCATGTGTGTCATTATTATTAGCACCCCTGAAGTTAATACTTTGTACAACCCCCTTTTGCCAACAAACAGCACCTAATCTTCTCTATAATATAATATAATATAATATAACATAACATTCTCTATAATGTTTCACAAGATGGGAGAAAACAGAAAGGGGGATCTTCGACCATTCCTCTTTGCACAATCTCTCTAAGTCATCCAGTGACCTGGGTCCTCTCCTTTGCACTCTTCTGTTCAGCTCACTCCACAGGTTTTCAATGGGGTTGAGGTCTGGGGACTGAGATGGCCATGGGAGGAGCTTGATTCTGTGTCTGGTGAACCATTTCTGTGTAGATTTGGCTGCATGTTTATTGTCATTATCTTGCTGAAAGACCCGGTGACGACCCATCTTCAGCTTTTGGGCAGAGGTCATCAGATTTTAATTTAAAATGTCCTGGTATTTCAAAGAATTCATGATGCCATGCACCCTAACAAGGTTCCCAGGGCCTCTGGAAGAGAAACAGGCCCACAGCATCACCGATCCTCCCCGATTCTTCACAGTGGGCATGAGGTATTTCTGCATACTCATCTTTTGTGTTCCGCCAGACCCACTTAGAGTGTTTGTTGCCAAAAAGCTCTATCTTGGGCTTATCTGACCAAAGCACACTGTCCCAGTTGAAGTCCCAGTACTGCTTAGCGAACTCCAGACGTTTGCGTTTATGATTGTGAGAAAAGGTTTTTTCCATGCATGCCTCCCAAACAGCTTGTTGGCATGTAGATAGCATTTGATGGTTGTCTTGAAGACTTTGTTAGCTCAAGATGCTACCATTTGTTGCAATTCTTTAACAGTGAGCTTTGGAGAACTTTTTACCATCCTCCTCACTGTGCATGGAGGCAAAATAACCTTGCGTCCTCGTCTAGGCTTGTTTACCACTGTTCCAGTTGTTTTAAACTTTTTAATGATTCCTCTGACAGTAGATAAGGGCAGATGTAGGTGGCTAGTGGCTATTTTCTTGTAGCCATTGCCTGGCTAGTGAAGGTCGACACACATCTGCCTTACTTGAATGGCGAGTTCCTTTGTCTTTCCCATGTTGAAGAGTGCATAGGAGAAATGGCCTCTGTATCACATCATAATTATACCCCAGGGAAACAGGAAGTGATAAATTACTAATTAAATGTTCCTAGATACTCTGATCAACTTTGTAAACTACTGCAGAATTGACAGAAATACTTCAATTACATTTATTTCCTAGGAATTGTTCGGGGTGCCAATAATTGTATAACAGGTGATTTTATGAAAAATAATTATTTCTTAGTCAGGGATTTTTTTCCCCTTTCAATTCACTTGAGTTGAAGATTTTATTTTTCTACAATTTTCAGTGTGAGAGTATGCTTCTGCAATAAAAATATAATTTATTTTAAGGCTTTTAACACATTTTAACCAGGGGTCCCAATAATTATGGTGCGCACTGTAAAAAGGGGAACGTCCTCTTCAGGTTTTGAAACTTTAGGCCTATGGGAAATAGGTACAAAATGAATTCAGGATCTTCAAAAGTTATTTTTCTGTGTTATGTCATCATTAATGTGGATAGGAAAGTGCCTGATAATTAGCACTCTACAACAATGCCCCTATAAACAAACTGGCTGTAAATTTTACCAATTAGTCTTTGGAAGTGGGCAAATTAATGTTTGGTTGATTATTAGGAAAAGAAAATGAGAAACAAAGAGTAATTGAGTGTTATCAGGGGATGTTACTCGAAGATTTTGAAACCTCCATTGACGGACCCAGGTTTGAGGTTAATATTGAAACAGAGTTCCAAGTGAAAGCATAGTTAAATGTGCATGGTTTGGTTGTTGATATTACTACCTAGTTAGCTAGCCGAGTGCTACTCTCAAAACTAACTTACTTAGCCTACATCCATGCATTATCTTTAAAGAATAATTGAGTGGTTTATTGGCTAGCTAATAGCAACCTAGCTCGCTAATAAATTGCCTGAATTTACAAACTGTTGCTAGATGTCACGGGGCTTCTGGAAGACCTTCAACTCCACGGGCGTTTTTCAGGACAGAATTTTTCCCAGGGGTGAAGACATTCGAGCCTTATTTTTTGAAGGGTGAACCATACAGACAGTATGGACACTGCCACAGTTATAGCTTTAAGGAAAAAAATTAGGAATCCTGCACCAAGTACCCCAGAAACTGTGATGGGCTTGATGTGTGACTTAGTTTCGAGCAGGATCCGAAATTACTTCTAAAGAAACAACGGTTGTTGGCGAAGTAGTTTTTGGATAAAGAAAGGGACAGAACCCCGATTAATATTGGCCTTGCATTTCCAAGGTGGAGAGCACTGCGAGAGCTAAAGGGCCTACGATGGAAGGCACTATATCCCAATGGGTGAAACCAGAAACGCTACCACAATAATTTATGAAGGCCTAACCCTAACCACCCATGGGTAAGACTGCTGTCATAAATTATCATGGTAGCGTTCTGCTTTCACCCATTGGATGGTTTCACCTATTGGGATATATTGTTTTCCCAATTTTTTTGACTCAGAGCTAGCTCTTCTTTTCCTGGACAGGTAAGTAACAACATAAAGTCAAATGTCTGCTTTAATTAGGGTTACAGTAATGTTAGACACATGTCGCTATGTCAATTCAATTAAATTTAATGTTACAATCCTGGCACGGGCTCATGTCTGGAGCTTGAGTTGTTAGTGGGTCGGTCCTAGCAATAGGCCAGGCGTTACGGTTGTGAGTAGCCCGGAATTTTGAATTAGTGCAAATCTGCAGTTTCATGAATATTTCAGGCTCGATGTTCTGAGTAATCACGGCGCAGAAACCTAAACTTGCCTGTCATTCTGCCGAAAAGTAGAGGTAGAGGGAGGTGTGGTTGATTACACACTTTGTTTTTGTCTACAAGCAATGCAAAACAGCAAACCTAGGTGTGAAACAATTTCGCTTATTGCCCGTTTAAAGCTGCAGTTGGTAACTTCAAGGAGAGAGAGGACGTGGCATAAAAATTTGAAAAAATGCAACTTTCAGATCCCTTCCCCTCCCTCTTCACGGCACTCTAAAGACCCTCCCCCAGAAGGCTGCCATGCACACGAATGCACGCGAGCTGTTATCCATGCGACTGTGGAGAGATTCAGCATTATGAAAACGACCAAGTTGCCGAGGCTAGACATTACTATTGTGAACAGTCAACATTGCTGGCAAACAAAAGAGCAGAAATAAATCATGTCGACATGAAATGTAATCTACAGCAGTATGTATTCATCAAAAACCCAGCACACACTTATTTCAGCAAGTTACCCTTTTTTTGAGCACAGAAACTTTTGTGAATCCCGCTGAATGGACAGTAAACCATGTATGCCAGCATTGCTGTGAGAGCACAGAGACGTTACACATATGTATGAGGACAACAACACAACCGATAAGACTACCAGGTCACTTCATAAAGATATTTTCTGCTACTTTCTAATAAAATGACGCCAGTAATGTTAGCCCTAGCATCGGAAACAAGCTAACATTAGCTCGACTGCAACATCACAGTAACATCACGTGCACTAAAGAGTACTGTAACAATTACAAGACGCTGGCTATTCGAATAGCGACTGTGCTTGTAAGCAATGTTCAACTCGCTTATTTGCAGAGCAAAACTGAATTGATGCCGGTTAGGGCTGAGGTTAGTACCAGCAGTGCATATGAGTGCGCCAACTCGCTTATTTGCTGAGCATTGCAGAGCAAAAATGAACCAAGGAATAAAGCAGGGGTTTACCTGTCAAGCAGTAAAGTCACCAACTTTGTGTCTGTTTTTAATCCTTCCTGATCACGGAGTTCCCCCCCTCTCTGAAAAGCTACTCCGATGTTCACTCTGGTTTTAGCCCGGGCTTCGTCTAATTCTTTGTTTGGTGCTATTTTTCTTCTGGCGTCCTCTTCTTACTTGTCTTAGCCGTGTGTGCTGTTGTCGGTAATGGAGGTATCGGCATTTTTTTCCTCGCTGATGGCTGTTGTTGCGCCACTAGTTTCTCTAATCTCCCGAACCCTCTCTTGGAGATTTGAGCTTGACTGAGCAGTGGCGTGAACTGAGGAGGAAGGGGGAGGAGGCTGTCTGCAGCACGTGGATGTGCACTGATTGATGGCTGTCAGACACTATCCTGGCTCTGATTGGTTCTTTTTGGTCGGTCCGAAAGATTCTTTTAAATTGCAGTAGCAGCAGTAGGTGGGTTTAAAGGAGCCTTTTTTAACTAGGCTTATGCCATCAGAGGCGACGGCTTGGGGTATATCCCCGAACGCCCCCAATCCTCCAATTCCCCAATCCTTGAATAGACTTTCATTTGAACTTAATTTCAGGTCAATCGGACAAATGGTTCTGAAGATATGGCCAAAATGGTCATTTTCCATCACAAAGCGCCACCTGGTGGCAAAATATTGAACCATACAGGTATGATGTCATCATTTGACACGTTGTGAGGTCATGACCTTGCAGTTGCACGTAGTTTCATGTTAATAGGACAAATGGTTCCAAGGATATGGCAAAAATGGTGAATTTTATGTGACAAAGCTCCACCTTGTGTCAAACTTTTGATCCAAACAGGCATAATGACATCGTAGGACACATCCTCATGTCATGACCTTTCATTTGCACTTGATTTGAGGTCAATCGGACAAGTATTTCCTGAGATAAGATAAAAACAGTGATTTTGCAGTTTTTGACCCCTGGTGGCCAATCTAGAAATTGTAAATTCTCCAAAATCGAATCAGTTCTTCCTCATTATGATACTTACCTATGTGCAAAATATGAAATTGTGATTGAAATATTATTGAAGTTGTTGCATTGACACGTAGGGCGGCGCGGCGGCGCTCGGACCAAAAACATAATATCCCCGAAACGCCATTTCGGCGTTCGGGGATATAATTACAGAGTACTAGTTTTATGTAATACTGTCTGTACACAGTGACAGTTTTAGCAAAAATGACAAAAAGTAACTTTTATAAGACTTACCAACTCCAGCTTTAAATAAGAGGAATTTAATGCCTGGTTTAATTTTGGTGGATGTTATTTACAATAATGTTTAAGGGTGCCATTAACTGTGAAACCTTGATTTGGGGGAAATTGATTTTTAATTCAATTAGTAAATAATTTTGGTTTGTTCCATTGGAACCTTAATATTGTACAGTAATTTTAACGTTGTTAAAATTGTTATCTATATAAATACATCTTATGGATTTTTTTGAAGTATTGTTTTTGCTTTGCCAGTCAGGGATGCCAGTAAATTTGGAGCCCAAAGAAGATAGGATCAGATAGAATGAATGGCTGGTTTTAATCAAATTAAGTTTGTCTTTAATGGAGTAGCTAGTGCTGTAAATGAAATATTTCGTAAAAGTTGCTACTGTACAGATGCTGGCTACGGATCATTCTTAATGTAGGAGACTGAAATACAAGTATAATAAAACTACTACAGAGACTGCATGCAGCATTTCTGCGAATATAACATCCGTGCTTGCATAGACTGCAGATGTTAGCTACTTTTCATACTTGTTGCATAGTTTAATGCGTTGCTAGCCAGCATCTCATTCAAACATCTGTATTCAGAGACTTTTCAAGCGACTTATTCCAAATATTCATCCCTTTATTGACTACAATTAGTAATGGCTAATTCCATTTGGTTTTCCCTTATTAACACGTTTTCCAATTCAAGAATTATCAAGCGGCAATTGAAGACACGGCTTCTCTCCCCCAGGATGCGATCTAACAGCGACAAAATAATGGGCTACATGCACTACAGAAAATAATCTAATTAGACACAGGTCTATGCACTGGCACTCAGCAACGGTAATTTTTTTTCCAGCGAGAGCGAAATTTCAGAACTCCTTTGCGAATGAAGGTTATTTTGGCGACAAGTAGGCCTACACACACCTGTTTTTGCAGCAAAGTCACGCAACTTGCAGTAAAAAAAAAAAGCTGTCGATTGGAAAATGTAAACGGACGAAACCACGTTCTTGTCATCAGAATTACCTTCATTCGCTGAAGAGTTTTGAAATGCCGCTCTCGCTGGGAAAAAGTTACGTCGCTGAGCGCCTGTGCATAGACCTAATTTTATCTTTCGCAAATGGGATTTTGTTCTATGCTTCATTTCAGATGGGAGACGGAGTTGGAAGTGCTTGGCGAAACGCATTTTTTTTTTATTTTTCTTTCTTTCTTTCTTTCTTTTTTTTTTGAAGTTTGCATCACAAAAGGGCTAGGCTTGATGTCTTTTGTATTACATACCAAACATTAACCTATATGTCAATGTCAAATAATAATGAAATAATACAATTCATGATTAACTTAACAAAAACAGATCCTCCCCTGTCATGATCACATGCACGAGCAATTTAACTTCTTAAATGGAGAAACGTGGCGAGTTTCCTCTCTCCATCATGGGTTTCGGTTTGAGGATTTGGATAGCGCTGCCTGCTCCTAAAGGCAATGGCACCTGGCACACTGATTAGTTTCACTGGCGTAACGCCCAAGCCAAGCCTATGCATAATATAACGGGTAGCACTAGTGTTTTTGGCATATAGGCAGGTGTGCAAGATAGCAACTTTCGCGGAGGAACGCCTCTTATGCAATGCTAAATCCCCTAATTACGGGTTTAGGGACACTGGCGTGAGATAGGGACTCTAGAAACCAATCCCATCTAAAAGAAAAATGATTTGTCCTCTCATCGGCGCTGCTTACATCCAAAAGTATTTTGTCTCCCCAATGATGTCTGGTAATCTCCCATAAAATTTTGAGATGGCGATTTGGCTGGGCAGATTTGGCGTTTTAATGGGGAATACTACACAGAGACAATAAACTTTGAGAAATAAGCATTACCAGTGCCAATGGGTGAGCAAATAATTTCTCTTTCAGATAGGATCGGACTTTCGGGCCAAATCCATTAAACAAAGTATTTGTATCGTGTACAACATCAGCGGTGGGTGAATGCTGAAAGTCCCATATTTTTGCATTAGTGGAGTCATGCGACAAGATTAGACTATCAGGTCTACTTAGTAGCTGGCTGGCTGGCTGGCTGGTTTGACAAACTTGCCGAGGGGTGCACTGCAATGTGACAACCTGCAATATCATCTGGGTGAAATACCAACTTTATGAAGAGTCCAATGCAACAGAGGGGAGAGAGATGATGAAAGTATTGTCAAGTCAACAAAGAAATTAGGAAAACACATAATAAGCTCCGACAGCGCGCTGACTGTAAACCGTATGGTGGAAAGAGATCTACAAATGATGACTCTCCCTTTGCAGGGGGGGGGGGCTGACTGAAAGATGGATGTAAAATTGCTTAGTGTAGCTTTAAAGTTTTGTATTTATTACATGCAATAACATAGACTTACCTGATGCGCTGATTACACTGTCTTCCAACATACTGAAAAGTACTAAGTCCTCAAATGACTTGGCTAATTGTGTGTGATCAGTGGATACCAATCTGAATGCATAACTATACATTTTGCATGAAAGGCGTGTAATTACATAGATTATTTTAATGGATTCAGATTATGTTCCTCATCAATCACTTCAAAACCCTCTGTTATGTTTTTACTGCAAGTATTGTCTACTTCAAAAAAAATCCATCAGTGTTTTAATAATGTACAGCATTGCCTTGAAATGCCTGTAACCATGGAGATAATCTTTGAATTACTTGTTCAGATGACTGAAGATAATTGGATAGGTTCTGCAGCTTGGGCACTGTGTATTTAAAAGTGCGAGCAACAGGGAGGTCAATTCAGGATTCCTTTCAGTGGACACGCACATCTCTCTGAAGCTTCTGTGCTGTATTAGCATTGAAATTCTTTTAGTGGGCTGTGTCTTGCGGTGATTGAGCCAGTGCTTTAGGTGGTCTGTTCTTAAGGGCAGCGGCTGAGCCAGAACTGAAAATTGGGTGGGTACAGAACGTCCCTTTTCAATTATTTGTCCCTTTCATAGCACGTTTTCCAATTATAATAATAATCCATTGGCAATGAAAGACAGATCTCTTTCCTAATGCAATCTAGGGGGCGACTAAATCGGCTCTGTCCAGTTCAGAAAAATAATTTACTCAGAAGTAGGCCCATGCTTTACGAAAGGTAAACTGCTCTGTTACTTCCGCTAGACCTTTATGGCACATCAGCCACTCTACCCTGCGCTTCGTGATTGTTTCAATTGTTTTGTGAAATAAATCAAAGACAAAGATTTGAAACAACTCTACATGATTTTGAAATTGCAAGTGCATGTTCAAATGAATGCTGGTCGTCTTACCTTCACGAGAAGAACTTGCAACACCTGACAGCTTGATAATGTTGATGGAGTGTTTCCAGAGTGAATATGTTTTTAAACAAAACAACATTAATGCGAACAAGTCAGGACAAACAATTGAGATGAAGGAATTTTCTGTGCCCACCCAGTATTCAGTTCTGACTGCACCACAGAATACACATATTGCCAATTTTTCCTGTTATGCATGAGCCTATTTAAGGCTTTATAACTCAGTACTGTTGAAAATTATTCCAATGAAACAAGACATTTGGAAATTCCATTTCAAATTTGTTTAGGGATTTAATTTCAGAATTTATGGGGTTAATGTCATGGTTTTGCCCCCGCCAGCGGAGGACAACGAGCCGGCGGGCACTGGGACCATGTACCCAAAGACCAGTGAAGGGACCCACATGCACAGGCTGAATAAAAATGTAAAAATCTTTACTTTAATAAAAGATTAAAACAAACAGAAGAGGAGCAGCGGCAAAAACAACAGGGCTCCTTCACACAGAACGCAGCTCTTATATACTCTTCACAGCACCTCCACCTCAACGAGCAACAGATGTGGAGGGACTGCAGGGCAGAACAATCACAGTTAAGGGGGTGGGTAGTCTGCAGGAGAGATGCCTGCAGAAAAAATGCTCATGAGTGCAAAAGGGAAAAAAACAAAACAAAATGCCCAGCCCTGTTGTTTGCTGAAGTTGATGCAATTTACAGTCCATGGCAGTTCTCTAACAGTTTTAAATTAAATATATTGAGACTTATGGCCCATAAAGAAGCCTTGATATTGCTTAATTAAATATACTACAGGCTTTTTGGGAAATTCAAAGATGCCTGTTGTTAGTGATGGGAGGCAAGCATAGGATGTTTTTATCATCTGATAGATTTGATCTTGAGGTTCCTTCCATTACAGTCTACTTTAAATGTTTTCATTTTCACTGATGTTTCATCAGTCTTTTGTGGGCATTTTCATTTGGAAAAAATTTGGAAAAGGAAAGAAGTATTTCGCTGTACAGGCATAAAATGATCAGAGGTTGAAGGCTATCTGCAGAGCTAATTCAAAGAAATGACTTCATGATGACTTCCTGCTCAAAGCTCAAATCGCGATGACAGAACACACATTTGAGCAGACTGCAGACTGGATTGGAGCATGTGATTTTATGGGTGTGTGTGTGTGTGTGTGAATGAATGTGAGTGCGTGTGTGATTGGGCACTCACATGTGTATTTGTATGGGCAAGAGGGAAAGAGAGAGAGAGAGAATATTCAGGGCTGCCAGAAAGGATGGAATGATGGAATAGATAATTGTGCACATCCCATCTTAAATGTCTGCAGCACATCTGAATTAATTGGAGATTACTGAACTACTTCTGAAAAAAATGTGTCAGTTCATGCCTAAAGTTGAGACCAGTTTTGATTAGTCTTAATAAGTCTCTTGCAAGACATTTACATTTTCAAAATTTGAGAGCTCTGTGATGTGGTGTTAATTTGAGTGTGTATGTGGCAAAACCCTGGACAATCCTTGTCAATTAGGAGGCAGAGAATTTCATGCTTAAGGGGGAGGGAGTGAAAGGCTTTATCTCAGGCTTGGTGTGTGCGATTAAGGTGGTTTAGGGTAGGGCTGCACGATATACGGAATTGCGGTTATCGCAAGCGCAATAAAAGTAACTGCCACTATGAGGCAGACAGAAGAGTTTGCCTATTACCTTTACTATGACACATACCTAATGCGGTCATTTGAAAGTCCCCTAATTACCAGCGAGGTTGACAGCCTCCATCACCTTGGCATAATTAGATTACCTTAAATCAATTCCCGTGTACTTTGCCGAACTTGCAATAAAGCTGTTTATTCAGCCAACTGACTGATCAAAACCAAAATGTGGCCACTAATGATTAAGAAGAGATAATGAGAAGCAGATGGATCTAACCAGGCTGCTGTGTTAGATTGAAAGAGTGTCAGTAATCTGAATAAATGGCAGACCTCTGAATTCCACCTCTCGTAGAATTTTTACATAGCCTATCATTAAAAAGATTCCTTAAAAATAAACCATTTTAAGATGGCCTTGGTTTTTAAGCATTTCAAAATATACACAAAGCGGAAAAAAATTGTAAAGCATATCGAACATGAAAGTGAGAAATTATTTTTGCATTGCACGCAATAGACAAACGCAGCAAAGATTTGGCAAAGGCAAACACAAATTTGGAGGATTGTTTATTTGATAATTGAACAAGATTTCAAATAAAGCAATTAATGGCTGTGTATTTTGGTTGCTTTTGAGCTTCTAAATGGCCTGAAGTGAAGGTGGAAAGCATTTTAAGCTTATTGAATGTGACATGTAGAAAGTGTAATTGCATTAGCACGCTGTGCGACCAAATGAAAAACTGGAAATACTCTCGCAAACACATTCAGGTAAATTACGTGCTGACAAAAGCAAAGTTAAGGTCTGCAAAATCATCATCCTCTACCCAACAATTGCTCTCACCCCCTTCCCATTTGCTTTGCTCAATTTTCAATCAAACAGTTGATTCGCTCAATTAACGATTTAAATTGGTTGACAGTCTGATTTATTTGACTATATTTTGTTTATTACATTTTGAATTTTAAATGACAATGAAACATGACACATTTGCCTGAATCTGTTGGATTATTTCTTGTTTTACTCTGCTGCGATGCGTGCAAATGTGTTAACAATTTACGCGAAGATCGATATGCTTAAACACATTGTTTTCCACATTCACTGTTGGCTATTTGACGCTCAATGGTAACCAAAATCAAGAGCAATGAATTATTTTATTTTAAATTATCTAGTTTAATTGTTATATATAAAATGCAACAAATTCGCGGCACAAATTCGTCTGAACTTTTTAGCTAAGTCTTCGCTGTATTTTTCTCTTGCGTGCAATGAGAAAATATAATTTCTCTCACTTTCACGTTTGAGGTGCTTCACAAAATGTTTTCCACTTCGTGTATGTTTTGATACGCTGAAAATCCAGGGCCATCTTGAAAATGGTTTATTTTTATGAAGTCTTTTTTAATGATATGTAAAAATTCTATGAGAGGTGGAATTCAGAGGTCTGCTATTTATTCAGATTATTAACATTCTTTCAGTCTAACACAGCAGCCTGGTTAGGTCCATCTGCTTCCCATTATCTCCTCTTAATCATTATTGACCACAAATTGGTTTTGATCAGTCAGTTGGCTGAATAAATGGCTTCAATGCCGGGGTGGCCGCTGAGAGGGCCGGGAGCTTTCCCGGTGGGCCGTGCACCACATTATTCACTTTGGGGCCGGCCTCCTTACATAAAATTTTAGCTATTATACTGTGGCGGTCATTCCTCCATACAGATATCACATTTGTAACAGTCTATTTACTGTACTAAAATGTTTCCCATCTCAAACATGTTGAATACGTTGTTTTTATATATACCTGATCAACATCGTCAAATACTCACCCGTGGTGACTCAAGATGCAATATAAATCTTAATTAATGACGTGGTAGGCCTAGCTACATTGTCCTATGCATTTTAATAAATTGTTACAAAAATAAATTGTTTATTAGGGCATGTAAAAAGCGATCAAAACACAGCCTATAGGCCTACAATATATTTTGCTTGTTTTGCTCTCAGAAGTTAGGCTACAGTGGAACAAGGAATGATGGGAATGGGAGCTGGATTGTCCAATCATAGCCTTTCTGCCACTCGACGTGCATGATCAGCAAGCGTGTTCTGTGCGTGCGCGGGAGTGATTCTCGGGTTATGCATAGTTGCACCTGAGAGGTGCGTTGTGGATGGAGGGCAAGAAGAGGCCAAGAGGGGCCGCAAAGGCCAGGATTAAATAAAGAAAGGCACTAGAAGAAGATGCTTCCAAATGTGTGAAGCTGCCAGATCTATTTTCCCAAGGACAGAGCCAATTTGCATCTGGTAAAGAGATATGGTTAACGTTTGCAAAGCTATAAGATATGATATAGGCTAGACGTTTGGAAAGCTAAAACCTGTTCATATAAGCACAGTGCAGCCTAGGCTAAAATTCAATCTCCTTCAGTGACGGTTCGTCGGCCGTAAGAAAGGGAAGCCAAAACCTCGCCCTTCAAAGCATAATGACTTCAACCTTTCGTTGTTTACTTTCCTTGATCAGCAGGTGCTTATACCAATTGGTAGAGGGACAGTCAAATTTATTTTTGATAGCAAATGAGGTCGCAAATGATCAAGTACGTCTTTATTAATTAGTTTGCGAGGCTTCTTTCGCAACAAGCCACGAGAATTTGTTTTCTACAATCGTAATTCAGTGGCGTAGCCAGCGGGGGTGCTGAGACACGTCCCTTTTTGACTACAATTAGTGGTTCTCAATCATTTTCTTTTATTGAAGCATTTTCCAATTTTCGTCATTGGCAACCGAAGACACGGTTTCTCTCCGTGTGCGATCTAACAGCGATTAAATCATGGGCTAAATTCAGTCCAGTTGCGGAACACGAACAGAGAATTGGATCGCAAAAAACTTCCGTTTAAAACAATTATTAGCCCTGACCTGTTCTCAGTCATTTTCATAATTAACAGAGGGTTCACTCCGAGAGCACTCCACATTTAACAGGTGCGGCTTGTTCTCCCCAATCAGGAACAGGTCAGGACTAATAATTGTTCTAAATGGAAGTTTTCTGCAACCCAATTCTCTGTTCTTGTTCCGCAACTGGACAACTTTGCAGTCTACTTTTAACATATTTTAGGGTTGAAAAACTCCTTTCACAGGCAACCTGTGTGCTTGAAAGTGTCAAAAGAAACTGGTATGCCATACCAATGAAATGGTAGGCATCGGTGAGGAGGTTGTACTGTGAGAGAATTAGGTAGACACAGATGGGGCAGTTTTTGCAAGAAGAATAGGTCCTGCTTTGAAGTTCAAACTCTATCTCTGTGAGTCCACCATCCTCCTCATCTGCCTCTGTCTCCTCACTTCCTATCCTAACCACAGAACCCTCCAGAGGGGCTTTCTTTAGCTGCGCCCACTGAGATGCCACACTGCAGCTGTTGATGCTTTGAATCAGGTACTGTCTGATCAGGTACTGGCATAAGCCTGTTGTACGACCCAAAAACAGAGAGAGTCTGCAAGGAACCCAAATATAGCTTTCTTTTATTTCAAATTATTTATTCAATATTTTGTAACATTTGATTTAGCTGCTTATATGAAATACAATTCTTTTCAACTTGTACATTTCTGAGTTTTGTATTAGGGAGTTTCCAGCTGGAAATGTGGACTGCGGTTTGAACTTTCCCACTTAGACTTATGTTGTATAGGTCACTAGGCTACATTATGCACTTTTTAGTTAATTAACAAAATCAACAGAATGTTTAAGTGAAGTGTTATTCCATTAAGTGGTCAACAAAAACCCAATAAAAAGGGACAGAAAATATTAAGTTGATCAATTACGCTTCATTTAATAAAATGCCTCCACCGTAAAAAGTGGGCCGGTTTATGCATGAAATTCCCGGGCTGAAAAATGATCCCACCCCGGCCCTGAACGGCTTGATTGCAAGTCAGGCAAAGTACACAGGAATTGATTTAAGGTAAGCTAATCTGGCCAAGGTGATGAAGGCTGTCTAACCTTACTGGTAATTAGCGGACTTCAAAACACAGTTTTCTTCCTGGAAACATTTAAAATGACCGCATTAGGTATGTGTCATAGAAAAGGTAATAAGCAAACTCATCTGTCTGCCTCATAGTGGCAGTTATTTTTATTGCACTTGCGATAACCGCGATTCCGTATATCCTGCAGCCCTAGTTTAGGGCTCGTTGGAAACGTCAGTACCCCTAGAATCAAATGATCACCTGCAAAATCTTTCTGACGCCATCAGAAAACGCCATCACAGAGAGGATAATGCGTTGCGTGCAAGTTGAATGCTCAAGACCTGACATCCATTGAAGCAATGCGCCAGAAAAAAAAAACATGCATGTAGACTGGCAGATATAGTTTTGATATATCACAGACACATTGGGCTAACACAAGGGTGCCGCTGGAAATTTTGGGCCCGATGACGTGAAATTGAAAACCCAGTTTTTGCCAATTTACACATGGCTGCCCTTACCGTGGTCGGTCAGCGACAGTCCTTGTTTGTCATTATCAGACATAAACAGGGAAATAAAGTGCCAAAAAATTACACAGAGGCAGGTGCCCACAGTCAGAAGTAAAGAGTTCCTACTCTTTTTGATGGGCAAAAAATGGATTTTCTGTAGGGGCCGTGTACACGTATGTTTTGCTCACGTAGACGGAGTCAAACGGTACTTGCGCTCACCCTCAATTGTCTCGGACCCCTCATCTTATGATCGGTTTTGGTTGCTGTCTGGAATCTGTCACATACAGGCTGTAACCAGATGTGACGCTCTTGAGCTGCCATCGTCCCTCGTGGCTGCCCTCTGCGGGGTCGGTCAGTGACAATGCCTGCGTTCCATTCTCGGATAGACAGCTGACTGATTGTTGAATGGTGACAGTGCAATTGACGTACCTCCTCTTGGTGGCTGAGACCTGCCCGTAACACGCCAAAGGCTCTTTTTCTCTCTCCTGTGTCACAAGTCACGCCATTTTCTTGATGGACTAGCATTTTTCATTTTTTTGTTGGCTTTATGTAGGCTATTAACCACACCAAAAAGAACAAGTCAAGTGTCGTTGTACACATCACGAACAGCTCACTGTTTGTTATTACTGAAGTGCTTGGTGCCTGCACATGGTGCACTTCAGGATTACAATACCACGCACTTTTCTTTATTTCCTCTCGTTCCTCACTGGAAAAGCAATAAAAATCAATCGATTCTTCAATTTGCCGCAAATAGAGTACATACCTTACCTGTGTGTTTTTAATGGTGCTGAGTGTGTGTGTGTGTGTGTAAATATATACAGTGGGGGAAATAGGTATTTGACCCCTTGCTGATTTTGCAGGTTTGCCCACTCACAAAAAGTGCAACGGTCTATAATTTTAATGATAGTTTTATTTTAACAGCGAGTGACAGAATATCACCAAAAAAGTGGAATAAGACATTGTATGCATTTTAGGAATTGATTTGCGTATTTTTGGTCAAAAATAAGTACAGTGGGGAAAATAAGTATTTGACCCCTCGCTGATTTTGCAGGTTTGCCCACTTAGAAAGACTGCAACAATCTATAATTTTAATCGTATATATACATTCTAACAGTGAGAGATAGAATCACAAAGAAAATTCCCGAAAATCACATCATATGAATTTATAAAAATTGATAACCATCTGATGAGGAAAAATAAGTATTTGACCCCCTACCAAACAGACAGAATTCCGGGTCCCAAAAGCCAGTTAGTCTTTCTATAAGACGTACCCCCAATCCCAACTAATTATTTACATCAAATACACCTGCCTCACCTCATTACCTGTATAAAAGACACCTTCCCACTCCCAAACAACCAGATTCCAACATCTCCACCATGGGCAAGACCAAGGAGCTGTCTAAAGACATCAGGGACAAGATTGTTGACCTACACAAGGCTGGGATGGGCTACAAGAGAATGGGAAAGCAACTTTGAGAGAAAAGATCAACTGTCAGTGCAGTTATCAGGAAATGGAAGAAGTACCACACTGCCGCCAACCTCCCTCGGTCTGGGCCTCCATGCAAGGTCTCGCCTCGTGAGATGTCCCTGATCATGTGAACGGTGAGGAATCACAAGGGGGGAACTGGTTAATGAACTGAAGGCAGCTGGGACCAAAGTTACAAAAGAAACAGTTGGTAACACACTACGCGGTCATGGATTGAAATCCTGCAGCGCATGCAAGGTCCCCCTGCTCAAGAAGGCACATGTACAGGCCCGCTTGAAGTTCGCCATTGACCACCTGAATGACTCAGAAGAGGCCTGGAAGAAGGTGATGTTGTCAGATGAGACCAAAATAGAACTTTTTGGGCTCAACTCAACTCGCCGTGTTTGAAGGGCAAAGAACACAGAGTACAACCAAAGGAAACCATCCCCACCGTCAAGCACAGTGGTGCTTTTCAGCCCAGGGGACGGCACAACTCCATTGCATTGAGGGGAGGATGATTGGGGCCATATACCGTGGAATTCTGGACCAACAGCTCTTTCCCTCAGTGAGAGAGCTGAACATGGGTCGAGGATGGGTGTTTCAGCACGACAACTACCCTAAGCACACCGCCAAAGCAACAAAAGAGTGGCTGAAGAAGAAGTACATCAAGGGTCTGGAGTGGCTTAGCCAGTCTCCAGACCTGAATCCAATTGAAAATCTTTAGAGGGAGCTTAAAATTCGGGTTGCAAGGCGACAGCCTCTGGACCTGAATGATTTGGAGGCTGTCTGCAAGGAGGAGTGGGCCAACATCCCTGCCCATATGTGCACAAACCTTGTCAACAACTATAAAAATTGTTTGACATCTGTGCTGGCCAGTAATGGCTTTTCTACAAAATATTAACATGCTGTTTGTCCAGGGGGTCAAATACTTATTTTTCCTCATCAGATGGTTATCAATTTTTATAAATTCATATGTGATTTTCGGGAATTTTCGTTGTGATTCTGTCTCTCACTGTTAGAATGTATATACGATTAAAATTGTAGATCGTTGCATTCTTTCTAAGTGGGCAAACCTGCAAAATCAGCGAGGGGTCAAATACTTATTTTCCCCACTGTATTTGACCCCCTGGACAAACAGCATGTTCATATTTTGTAGGAAAGCCATTATTGGCCAGCACAGATGTCAAACAATTTTATAGTTGTTGACAAGGTTTGTGCACATTTTGGCAGGGATGTTGGCCCACTCCTCCCTGCAGACAGCCTCCAAATCATTCAGGCCCCGAGGCTGTCACCTTGCAACCCGAATTTTAAGCTCCCTCCAAAGAATTTCAGTAGGATTCAGGACTGGAGACTGGCTAAGCCACTCCAGACCCTTGATGTACTTCTTCAGCCACTCTTTTGTTGCTTTGGCGGTGTGCTTAGGGTAGTTGTCTTGCTGAAACGCACACCCTCGACCCATGTTCAGCTCTCTCACTGAGGGAAGGAGCTGTTGGTCCAGAATTCCACAGTATATGGCCCCGTCCATCCTCCCCTCAATGCAATGGAGTTGTGCCGTCCCCTTGGCTGAAAAGTACCACTGTGCTTGACGGTGGGGATGGTGTTCTTTGGGTTGTACTCTGTGTTCTTTGCCCTACAAACACGGCGAGTCGAATTGAGCCCAAAAAGTTATATTTTGGTCTCATCTGACCACATCACCTTCTTCCAGGCCTCTTCTGAGTTATTCAGGTGGTCAATGGCGAACTTCAGGCGGGCCTGTGCATGTGCTTTCTTGAGCAGGGGGACCTTGCGTGCGCTGCAAGATTTCAATCCATGACTGCGTGGTGTGTTACCAACTGTTTCTTTTGTAACTGTGGTCCCCGCTGCCTTCAGTTCATTTACCAGTTCCCCCCTTGTGATTCCGCATCGTTCGCACGATCAGGGACATCTCACGAGGCGAGACCTTGCATGGAGGCCCAGACCAAGGGAGGTTGGCGGCAGTGTGGTACTTCTTCCATTTCCTGATAACTGCACCGAAAGTTGATCTTTGCTCTCAAAGTTGCTTTCCGATTCTCTTGTAGCCCATCCCAGCCTTGTGTAGGTCAACAATCTTGTCCCTGATGTCCTTTGACAGCTCTTTGGTCTTGCCCATGGTGGAGATGTTGGAATCTTGTTTGGGAGTGGACAGGTGTCTTTTATGCAGGTAATGAGGTGAGGCAGGTATATTTGAAGTTAATTAGTTGGGATTGGGGATGTGTCTTAAAGAAAGACTAACTGGCTTGTGGGACCCAGAATACTTGCTGCTTGGTAGGGGGTCAAATACTTATTTTTCCTCATCAGATGGTTATCAATTTTTATAAATTCATGTGATTTTATGGAATTTTCTTTGTGATTCTGTCTCTCACTGTTAGAATGTATATATACACGATTAAAATTATAGATCGTTGCTTTCTTTGTAAGTGGGCAAACCTGCAAAATCAGCAAGGGGTCAAATACTTATTTCCCCCACTGTATATATACACACACACACATTCTACTAATCAAGACCCTTAACAAACATTACAGAGGTTGATTACTAGATTCATGTGTGTAGCAGCCTGGTTGGTATGAAAGCCTGCACCCACAGTGGCTCTTTCTGGAGAAGGTTCCCTACCCCTGTTGTATTCTCATGCTTTACATGCTGCCGCTGTTTCATGTGATGCATTTTATAAATCATATATACAGTGTATTCAGATTGCAAAAACGCAATTATGCCCAAGAAATGAGTGATACACAATTGCACTACTCGGTTCGAAGATAGTGTAAAGTGTAGTAAGGGTGCTCGAAGCCTAAATGGACAACAAAATTAATGGCTATGCTCATTTTTGGCGAATGAGGGGATGACAATACAAGGTGGTGACAAGATATGCAGCAAATGTTATTTCAAATATGTCAAAAAAATGACCAAAACCAGACACAGACAATGATAATGACACAATAGATGTTACTACATCAAACAATGAGATTGATGAAACAGAGACTGTTTCTTCAGGAAATCTTGGCTGATTAGGAAGACCTTATCCAAGGAAATCCTCTCAATGTATCCTGTCCAACTTTTGATTTAATGTATGGAACCACAAAGGTGTTCCATTTGTAAACACAATGACTAATGCTTAATACTACAGCTAGTTCGACATTCACTATTCACAAAAATAGGTTGTGGTGCCCACCTGATGCTTGTGTTTGTGCATCACATCTCATTGATAATCACTTGCATCCTGATACAATAGTGTCCACTGAAGGCAGAATTTCATTGAAAGGAAAATTGGATTACAGTATTTCTTCTCAGGTCAAAAATGATCTGTTAGAGGTCATTGACGCACTCTCCAAAAAGGAATCTTCTCCTTCACTTCAATATTCATCAGATTCTGATTGTCATGCATGGACATGTAGTCAAGTCGACAGAATCCATGACCTCTGCAACTGTAAGAAATCTCTGTATCTTCTGAAGATATTCTTCTGTACTTTTGGGCCAAGTTGAAAACCAATCTGTCTTGGAATCAACTATCTGTATTGTCTACATTATCCTTGTCCACACTATCAAGACACTTTCACAAAGTTGTAAATGCTCTGAACGATACCATTGTACCAAAATATTTGGGTATCTCCAATATTTCTCACGATGAAGCCAGGACACATAATACAATTTTTACCAAGTCTTTTTATGGTGATAATGCCACACGGATATTGGACGGTACATACATTTATTTCAATTAAAGTTTACACCTTCAGTTCGGAAAAGTCTTCCTATGGTGGTCAGGAGAAATGTATCTCAAGTTCATGTACCTTGTTTTCCCAGATGGTTATGTTTGGGATACTATGGGTCTCTACCATAGATATATGATAGAATGAGAAAGTACCTTTGCTTCAGCCAGTTAGCATGTTAGCTTCCTGCTTCCGCGTTTCCCAAAGATGCAATTTTGTGGCCAAAAACGCACGTTAACAGATGGACACTCCAAATGCAGATCAAACTCAGCAGGGCGTTTAGACATTGGATTCAATCCCTTACTCATGGTCAGTGCAGAAAATAGTCAGAAGCCAGCAAACAGATATACAGGTTAGCAGAATCGTAATCAGTAATACAGGCCAAGATAGGGAAACCAGGAAATCAGTCCTCAAAGACAATGCACAAAAGGGGGAAAACTAACTAAAGGGAGGAAGGGAACGGGGAAAAGAGTAAGGGGAAAAAGGGAAGGAGAGGTAAGGGAAACTAACTAAACAATTGGGAACACAGGGGCAAAGGGAATACCAGGACTTATCACACTACTGACACAAAACTAAAATATACAGACTGATACAAACAGGCTAATTCTTTCAAACCGAGCGATCACAAACCACATAGCACAGAGACAAACCAACCTGACAGAGTCAAGGGAAGAACAAATCGACTTGGAACAAAGGGGGAAATGGGATATTTAAGCACAAGACAATTAACGTGATTGCCTGACTAGATAGGGAACAGCTGTGGCAGGAAGCCAGAGAGGGGCGGAGCCAGGAAGAGCAGGACAGGGATAGGTGAGTGGAATGAAAAGGGCGTGGAATCCTATGTTAATACACACCCAGGCCCTGATTCTAAACTACTCTCAGGTGCAGACAGGCAGAAAGAACAGAATGAAGGAAGTTTAGAATTACCTCACCGAATTAACAGGGGAATTAGTGCGTTAACAAGGACTGACAGGAGGGAAGAACACAAGGATTACACTGACAATGACAATCAATCATAACAATACACAATCACTCAGAAAAATAACAAAACGTACATAAATGAAAATAAAAACAATGATGAAAAATAAAAATAAAACAGGCAGACAAAATCCTACTTTCTAACAGCGCGAGCTCCATAGATACCAATTGAAAAGTGCACATTTTTTTCTTGCCAAATATAGCAAAATCAGATTTTGCTCTTTGTCTGACGCAACTGTTTGATGTTTTCAAGAGAGCCTGTAAAATAAGAACTGCTACTTAGAGCTTGATGGCAGCTCGTGCACGAGTTTGGTTGTCCAGCTGCTGCTCTGACTGCAGTAGTTCAGCCAATGAGTGTATAGTGCGTGCATGTCTTGGATCAACAGCGTTACTCGTCATTTCCCCTCGAACACATTCGCCTATCCGTACAGACGACACATTTTGTTGGCCATTTGTGCAGTGTAATCAGATTGGTAATCTTATGAAATGGTGCCGGAAAGAAGCACCCATGGAACGCCATTTTTATAGATCACGTCGGTCAATACCGCACTTCCTGGGCTGAAGTGGCTAGCCTAGCATCTCCCATTGAAAGTAATAGGGGTGGTACTTCCTTGCTCTCTCCAGGTCTATCATATTACCTCAATGGTCCCTACTATGGTAGCGTCAATGATGCATCAATAACTAAATTAATACTTGACAAGTTGGAGGCACTGAAGAACTGGCTACATACCAACAACATTATCATAGTTGATCGTGGGTTTCGAGATGTATTAGATGTTTTAGCCTCCATGGGCTATGATGCCAAAATGCCATCATTTATGCCAACTGGTAAGGTTCAGCTTGATTCCTCTCAAGCCAATGCAGATCGGCTGTATACAAAAACACGATGGGTGGTAGAGTCCTATCATGGTCATTTCAAACAATGGCGTTTCTTTAAAGAAAGGATGTTGTCCAACTTTTATGTTCCTGTTATTGGTAATCTCGTTAAAATAATTACAGCTTGTCTTAACCCTCTATTAACCAGCTTAGCATGTCTGCAACATGAAGTTAAAGGGTTAACAGCTTGGACACCCTGTTGGTTTTGTTTCTTATTGCCTAATAAACACTTGAGAATAAGTTGACTGGTATGTCACTTTAATTTTTTCATTAGCATTATTACCCAGCGTAGCAGATTTGCTACAATTTGAAAAAGGTGGGCTAAATGTATCCAATTTTTTTTGTCTACTGTTTTTCAAATAACGGCCCAAAATAAATAGAAATATAACGGCCCAAACGGCCCATATTTGCACAGGGAAATAATTTTAACACAATTAGAAATGGGTTTGGTTAATAGAGGGTTAATAGAATAAGGGGGGCCAATATATGTGACCAATCCAGAGTGTGCCGCCAGAGACACACAGATGGCAAAAAGTTTGCTGGCCTATCAAGAAGAAAAGTAACATCTTGGCACAAAGAGTTGAAGCACATCCCACCAAAAAAAGAACAAAAAAGGACTGGGTCTAGAGGCATCCAGTATCACATTTCCAAAGCTCAATCTAGATTATCTGGAGACATTGTCAAGTGGATCATATCAGCTCAAGCTAGCACCCGATTATGTTGTTGGACATCAAAGCAATGACAGCGACTATGAAATCTGGCTCTATCGACATGACATGACCTTGTTCGTGGTCGAATCTATTCACGACATAAGAGCCAGGCAAAGTATAATGCATGGGTACAACATGATGTAAATGAATCTGAAGGCCCAGTGACAGCATACTGTTGTATGTCTCCAGCAGGAAAAAGAACTGCTGGAATGTCTGCACATATAGCATCAATCCTTTATTATATTGGACACTACCAACACGCTGACCTTCACAAGCGTCTTCAGATGGCTTCTCGAAAATTGCATCCTAAAATTCATGAGGCCTGTATACAACCAATACAATTCACAAACAACAGTTTATGAAAACATCTAAATGGCTTTTTTGAGAAATCTGTATTATATAATTAAAATGTCTTGAATACACCACCGTTAACTGATCTTATCACAATTACAGGTGATCCTGAAAGTGTTATTATATCCTAATAAATTATCATACAACTATATACAACTATATAATAACAATCTATATTTGTCTAATCTTAAAAGAACATGTGTTTCAGATGTATTGTAGTTATGATCCAGAATGATCCAGAAGGCCAATGTCTCGTCAATCATGTACATATAGATCAGGAGCCCACAGGGGTTAGCCAAGCTGAGAAGCGAACCAATTTTTCTCTTGTGTAATACTGCTGCATGTACATCCCTTTTATGAGAATGAAAGTCTGCCGGGTCCCTGGGGGTGGGTGTGGCCAGGAGGGCTGTCACACAGGACCAAAAATATTGAGCTAGATCAGCTCAAAAGTGTACCACATGAAAAAAGTGCCAAAAATGCACCCTATATCCTCAAAAATAATAAACAGGCACTGACAGACATTTCTGGTAGTGGGGCACTCCCGCTACATTTGCATAACTGCCCCACCAGAATTGAGCTAGATCAGCTGAAATCCAAACCGAATGAAACCAAGTGGAGATTGTTCAACAGCGTCCCAGATATCATGAACATCCACTGCCAAGCTGCCAGATAGCTCACTCGGTTAAAGTACTGCATTGTGGAGCAGAAGTATCTATCGCAGTACGGGTTTGAGCCTCGGTCATACCAACCCGCAGTAGTTGGGAGCCTTTTCAGAGTAGTGCACAATTGGCCATTGTGCTACAGGGATGCAAATTGTATCACAGTCAAAAATATCACCAAGAAAAGATGCAGCAGTGCTGTTATACTTGAATGATGGTACATTCTGTTTAATCAATCATTTTTAAACAAGAGTGTGGACATAAAAGCCCTGCATATTGTACTTGTACCAAACAATGCCGTGTTTAAGTTGAGATATCAGTTCAATCTAGCTGGCCACTATCTGGCCATTATATGCAGATTCACAGATAAATGTACACAGTATTTTCAACACAGTATTTAGAACTTCTGCTATCATAGTGACATAGTGACAATGAAAGGTCAGTATAATTTTTAAAATTAGCAACCATGCCACAACTTAATCAGAACCAGCTATGTGGCTGAAACTAAGCAGGTGCAGGCTTGGTTTGTGCTTGGATGGGAGACCACCTGGGAAAGTAAGTTGCTGCTGGAGGAGGTGTTGGTGGGCCAGCAGGTTGGGATCTTCCTTCTGGTGGAATAATACACAATATTCTAGTGCAGTGAGGAGGATGTTGTCTGTCTGAAGAGATGTGAACCTGAAGTCCTGACTCACTGTGGTCATTAAACATCTAATGACACTCTTTAAGTTTCCGGGTAGTATATCTCACAGTATACTTTCATGAACTGAAAAGTTTACTAGAAGTATATCGCTGATAAACTAGCAGTATATCTGTAAGTTTACTTGCAGTGTACTTAAATGTATACTTACATAAATTGAAAAAAATCTGAAATGCTCACGAAACTGCAGATTTGTGTGTACTTACTTACAGGAAGCCGAAGCAATGTAATCAACAAATGCTAAAACAGTTTGACTTATGCAGAGTTCAATGCTTGATCAATATACAATTTATTCTCCTTTAAATACGTGCTTTTACACCCACACAATAAATTCTTTCATAATCCGATTAACAAAATGTTAAAACGATATACAGAATTACCGAGTGCCGAGAATTTTTCCTAATTGATTATTCAAATTTCCATCCTTGCAGTCTCGAATTGAAGCCTATACATGAATGAATGATTTTTTCATTATCTCCTCTATCGATATAAGGGCTTCCTATAGCCTTGATCTAAATTGTTTTGATTGTCAATCAGGCATAGTGGGTGGGAACAGGTTCACAAAATCCTGTAGTTTGGGTCACTGCATCACCTCACCGCATGTCTCTGGCTTCCTCTAAGAAACTGCGCGCAAATCTACAGTTTCGTGAGCATTTCAGGTTCGATATACACAGTAATGACACTGCGGAAACTTAAACTGGCCCATCATTCTGCCGAGTAGTCTTACTAAAATAGTTAATCGTTTGATTGCTAGTCAATCAAAGGGGAGGATTGTGCCTCACCAAACTAACCTCCGACCGCACATTACTGGTCTATAGTGTGGCTGTTCATTAGGCACTATCGTATTTTGGGGAAGTGTGGTGGAATAATACCCACATAGTCAGTCTGTCAATCATACCCTCCTAAGTTGAAGTTGATTTGCCTCACCTTGGGAGTGTAGCACTTTGGCATGCTTGGGGATGTCTGTCAGGGGCACCCCACCACTGAAACTGTCTGGCAGTGGGCATTTATGATACCTATGATGGTGTTGAACAATCTCCAGTTGGTTTCATTTGGTTCAGATTTCAGCAGATCTAGTTCACTTTGAGGGTGTGGCGTCAGGGGTACCCCACCACTGAAACTGTCTGGCGGTGGGCATTCAGGATACCTGGGACGTTGTTGAACAATCTCCAGTTGGTTTCCTTCGGTTCGGATTTCAGCTGATCTAGCTCAATACAGGCGGGGCAGTTGCGCAAGTCTGGCAGGAGTGTCCCACCACCAGAAATATCTGTCAGTGCTTGTTTATCATTTCTGAGGATGTAGGGTGTATTGTGGCACTTGTTTCATGTGGTACACTTTTGAGCTGATCTAGCTCAATATTTTTGGTCCTGTGTGACAGCCCTCCAGGCCACACCCCCCACCAGCAGCCCAGCAGACTTCCATTCTCATGAAAAGCGATGTACATGCAGCAGTATTGCACAAGAGAAAATTGGTTTGCTTTTCAGCTTGGCTAACCCCTGTGGGCTCCTGATCTAAGGCTCTAATTTGGATAAGTATCAATAACAAGCATTCCATGTTTATTATTTAGTGACCTATTTTAACACCCAAAGGAGATAGTAATAATTTCTAAAAACAGGGATGGTTTCAATTTCCGCAATTGCCATCCTTCCAATGCCATATCAATTATATAAATACAGGAAATATGCATTCACTTTTTCATTATCATTTCTTATTATCGGTCATGTATTGGTCTTGGTTGTTCAGTCGATAAATTGTTTGATTGTTAATTAAGCGAACTTAAACAAGCACAGCTTAAGGCCAATCGAGCGGTAAGGGGTGCGGTTACTGAAGGCCCTCAGAACACCTGACGGCACGCCACTGCAGCCAATTAGCCTTTACAAGCCATTGCGAAATCTGTCCTTTGTGACATCACAATGTGGACTGACAACCTAGAATAATGAAGGTACTGATCAGTTGGTTGGCTGAAGATGATCCATCCCTCTTGGCATTGGGTGACCACTTCCCCATATTATGTCAAGAAGGAACAGATTTTCAAATGGCTTATAATGGCTGACTGGCTGTGCACATAATGGGGAGCTTTTAAGCTAAGCTGCATTTTACTGCCGCCATTTCCAGATTTTAGTTTTGCCAGATAGTACTGCATGTTCCAGAAATCTTACACAGGACACCACGGACATAAAGAGCTGTTGTATAAAACATTTCTATTTTTCAAGGAATTTCTATTTTCAAGAAATTCCAGAGAGGAACAGTTGCAAGTGAGGAGGGGATAGAGAGAGGCAGGGGTAGAGCCCATGGAGCAATTTTTGTGGTTAAGGGCCCAACAGCAAAGTTTTTCCCAACTTGAGCTCTGCAGATCAAGTCAGGATACAATGCCCCACTGGGACCTGAATCAGCAACTGAATGGGGCAGCACGGCTCTTCAAACCAAGGATCGGAGAGCCTGTACTTATAAATGTTCCACAATGAAATCTCATGCACTGTTATGTAGAGTAAGATTGCCTGCAAATGAGCTCCATTTTAAAACCTGCTTTAAACCATGCCCACTCAATTGATAGCAGTGACCTTTCCAAGCTCTCGCAGATCCCTCCTCGCTATTCCCTCCAGCCGTCGGATCAGAGTGGCAAAGTTTGTTGTTAGTTTGAGTGCTTTAATCATCCATTAAACTTTGGTTGTAGCAGCCTGGCAAAATTGCCGTGGTTTGCACGGTCTACACACTAACTCTGAAACCATGGATGGAACTGCCTTTCTGTTTGTCTGACCTCATCTCTCCCGTGGGCTGCCTCAAATTTGAACGCTTTTCACATCGAGTCTCGCCGCCAGCTATATAGCCGACATCTGATTTTCTCCTGCATTTTCTCTGCCATATACCTCAATGATAGTTGCTAAAAATTGGCCACATCTTTTGCTCCAACAGAGAAATAGTCAGAAATTGCATATTTTTTACTTGAATGAAATAAATTTTTAAAAGTATAGCTGTAACAAATTGATTCTAATTCTCCAAAGAAGCATTTGATTCAATTTTCAATTTAAATTGTTTATACAACCCCAATTTCGAAATAGTTGGGACAAAGTGTAAATTTTGAATAAAATCAAAATGCAATGACATTCAGATCACATGAGCCATACATTTGCCATCTTTTTTTCTAGTTTTTGCATTTGTCATTAATTTCACTGTTGTTTTAACGTCCTGTGACTCTGTTCACCTCAATTTTCTGGCTGTTGTCACAGTATTTGCCGTCAAGATTATGTGCATTAATAGTTGCTTCATGTCTCAGCAGCCACTTTATAGCAAACATCATCTGCCCTCTACATCACAGCCTGTTTCTTCCTGTTAGTGTTTTCATTTGAGAATTTGGCAGTTCTGGGTTTTTATGCACATTTGTGAACTACAGTATATTCCAGTCAGTTTTCTTCACATGGTGTTTTGTTTTGTTGAATACAGAAAAGCTTTGAACCCCTTCACAAAGGTGCTGTCACATCCTGAGTATTTCTCTTATTGGTTTTCCCAGCAGTCCAACTGACTGCATCAGTTTAAATCTCATTCTGTTAATTGATCCTTATTATTCAGTTATTGACTACTTTGTTTCCCCTCCTCTCATTTTACCTTCCTGTGCATAGCACACCAGTTCCCACTCAGTAAATTGCCATCGTGTGTATATAGGTTCCCGGTTTCGTTTCTTCCTTTGCTCGATTGTTGTTTCGTGTCTACGGTCTTCAGAATTTACCTACTCCAAAACTGAACCATTAATCATCCAGGAAGCTGGTCACACTTTATTTGAAGTGTTCCTCATAAAGGCTTTATACAGCATGTATAATGCCTTCATAAATGAAACATAATGTCTTCATAAATCATACATAAGCGCTCGTCAGGAAGATTCTAACCCTGTTCATGTCTGGGTATCCTTCGCCCTCGTTCTGAACTTGCAAAGATTCAACTAATGAGTGTATGAGAAGCGGTGGCTGACAGGCGCGTGCTTCGGAGGAGAGCCGCAAACTGTCTACACTCTCCTGAATTTGCAGCAGGGGTCGTATACGAGCAAGCCTTGTACATAGTTCACCAACTGGGCATCCCAGATTCGGGTGGGATTGGAGATGCCAAATTTAAAAAAAAAAGGTTCTGTTTTGTTATTAAAGGCCTGCTGGGTCGTATTGAGTAATTTTGCTCTTAGATGCTCTCTGCTGTTTGTAACAGATGCACAATTTTTTACCATGATAAGTAGTAGCTACTACTTAAGAGGCTTACTCTCTTCAATCTTACTGAAAAGAGACTCAAAGGGGTGATCTGATTGAGGCTTTTAAATATGCAATAGGGACCATATTTTGATTACCTGATTGTCCAGATAAAGTTCTGTGTGCAGAAAAGGGGGACATAAATGAATGTTGGCAAAAGGTCAGTTTTGCAGATCATACGAAATATCGTTTTGCACAGGTTTGAAAAAATGCTACTATTGGGTTCTAAAGTATCCAAGATGTTAGGGTTTAGGTAAGTGGTGGAAAAATTGGCAAGCAGTCATGTTATATTACTTATATTTTGTATCAGATAATTCAACTCAGCTCTATCTTTTCCCACACATTGTTTGGCACCTTGCCATTTTGAAACCCAAAAACAAAACATCACAGCAACGCCTAAAGAGCAGGAGTCAATGAAAATCACTTTTGTGATTGGAACTACATCTTCATGTTCCCCCAAGGACCATGATCATTAAAATGCTTGATCAACTTCATCTCAGTATATTCAAAGGACACTGTACATCTGTAGTGGCCTAATTGCTTTCAAGAGTCTGAATCAGCATCTATAATAACTTTATTCTGATTCAACCTAAATTCATGCTGCAATTTCACTAATTATTGGGCACATCAGTCTCATTTCAAATCACAGTCTTGAAACCTATCCCCAAATAAAGGACATTACGGGCCAGTTTCGCAGACATGGCTTAAGCGTAGTCCTAGACTAAACAGTTTTCTATGGAGATTTTCTATTGAAAATTGAATTCAGTCTAGGATTAATCTGAATCTTTCAAACTGGCCCTAAAAGCTGTAAAGCAGATTCATTTACAGCTCAAAATAAACCATGTTTTTCAACAAAAAATATAATGCTTCCACGCTGGAATATTTTATTTATCAGTTCTGATGAATTATATATATCTACACATATTTTTTCCATTTGAATACATTATTTACAACTGTCTTCAAATGTCATGGCTTGCATTATAGCAGTGGTTCTCAAATTCGGTCCTGGTGTCCCCCTGTGTATGCTGGTTTTTGTTCCAGCCGCAACTGCAATTCTAGGATTTTAACAAGCTGTTGATTTGTTTTAATTAGGTGCATTTATGCAAATATCCACATTGGCATATATTGTAAATATTGGCAGAGGGAAACAATTTAACCCAACATTTAATCAACAAAAATAATCAAAAGGTTCCTCATTGGTGAAACTCTTGTCACATGGTGGCAAAACCCGACAATTTACTTGGCAAACAATGGAGTCACACCTGTTGTGTTTTCTGTTGATTTTATTTGGTTCAGGCAGGTTATTTGGGAAAAACTCAAAACACCTGTGTTCAGAAACCTAATTTGGAGCTTATTGATTTTCTCAGAGTCTAATTTGATCTGTTTTAAAATGTTTTCACCTGAAATTCCTAGCAATTTTGAAAATTAAGCACAATATGTTCAAGGGTTTTTATTCTTCATAGCAGAATGGATATGTCCATCCCAATGTGACTTAAGATGGTAAATAACTACTCTAATCATGGAATGCTGCTAATTAAGACAAAGTAACAGCTTTTTAAAATCTTAGAATTGCAGTTGTTGCTGGAACAAAAACAATCATACAGAGGGGTGCGCCAGGACCGAATTTGAGAACCACTGCATTGTAGAGACTGTAATATTTGCTGATATAATAGTCTTTTCTATTGTTCTATTTTTTTTTTTTCAGAGGTGAATTAGCACCCATCTAATGGCACAGTTTGTTATGATTCTGCTGTTTGTGTGTTGTCTCGAGCTTATTTATGCTTGTGCTTTACTTTCGCTTTATATTTCCAGCTTGCAGTTCAGCCGTCTGACAATCCACTCCCCCTCTGCCTTCAGTGATGTCGTGTGACAGCCTTTAGCATGCCTGCGTCTCGTTGTCCAATCACGTTTCCTCTTTCGGTTTCGGCTCTGGTATTTCATTCATTACTTCCTTCACCTTCACCTGTCCCTTGACCCCCGTGGGGGTCGTTGGGGCGCCTGTGACGCCTGTGCCACCACTCTCCTCTATTCGTCTCTGCCCTCCGCAGCTCTCAGGGACTCTGCCAGGCCCATTTCTGTCCATTCGCGAATGTTGTCCTCCCATCTCTTCTTCTGTCTTCCCCTCCTTCTGCTGCCTCTGACTGTGCCCTGTAGAATGGTTTTTGCAAGGCCAGTTGATCGAGATATATGGCCATACCATCTCAGCTTTCGTTTTTTTCACAACATTCAAAAGCTCGTCGTGCGGTCCGATTGCATATGTGATAGTTCTGTGGACTTCTTCGTTTGTCACATGGTCTGTGTAGTGGATGCCAAGGATCTTTCTGTAGCATCTCATCTCCGTTTTTTGTATCCTCTTCTGTAGTTCTGATGTGAGTGTCCAAGTTTCGCAGGCATAAAGGAACACTGACAGGGCAAGGGAGCGCATTAGGTGGATTTTGGAGCGCAGACTGATGTTCTTGTCTCTCCAAATGGGCTGAAGTTTTGCAAGCACTGCTGTTGTTTGTGCAATCCTTGCTAGTATTTCCGGCTGTGAACCTTCATCAGATAATCATTACTTCCAGCTGTGTTTATTTCTGGGTCTCGCGAAACTCTGCGTGAACGCGTTCTCTGATAGGATATTACTAACCCGTACTAACCAGCACTTATTTAAGGGTGATTGTAAATATTTCGTCACGTAGTATTAACCTTATTAACTCATTAGTGACTGCATGCGTTTCCTAGCTTTCGTGCATTCGGCCTGAGCTATCTCTGATTAACTGTATTCAAAAACCTGTGCTTTCCTTCGCTTTTCTTCTGGTGCTTTTTACTTGTCACATTTAGATTGATTGATGGTCTTAGCGTCTTGTCTCGAGTCATTATTGTAAACCCGGTTCTCGTGTAATTATATCCCCGAACGCCAATATTATGTTTTTGGTCCGCCGCCGCACTACATGTTAACGCGGTAACTTCAGTAATATTTAAATTACAATTTCCAAATTTTGCTCATAAGTAAGTATCATAAAGAAGAAGAACCGACTCGATTTTGGACAATTTACTATGTCTAGATTTGCCACCAGGGGCCAAAAACTGATTTCACTGTTAACTCGATAACTGTAGTAATATTTCAATTAGAAATTCCAACTTTTGCATATAAGTAAGTATCATAAAGAGAAAGAACTGATTCAATTTTGGACAATTTACAATTTCTAGATTGGCCACCAGGGGCCAAAAACTAAAAAAATCACTGTTTTTATCATATCTCTGGAAATATTTGTCTGAATGACCTCAAATCAAGTGCAAATGAAAGGTCATGACCTGAGGATGTGTCCCACGATGACATTATACCTGTTTGGTTCAAAATTTTGACACAAGGTGGAGCTTTGTCACATAAAATTCACCATTTTTGCTATATCTTTGGAACTATTTCTCCAATTGACATGAAACTATGCGCAACTGTAAGGTCATGACCTCACAATGTGTGACATGATGACATAATACCTGTATGGTTCAATATTTTGCCACCAGGTGGTGCTTTGTGATGGAAAATTACCATTTTGGCCATATCTTCAGAACCATTTGACCGATTGACCTGAAATTAAGTTCAAATGAAAGTCTATTCAAGGATTGGGGAATTGGAGGATTGGGGGCGTTCGGGGATATACCCCCAGCCGTCGCCTCCGACGGCATAAGCCTAGTTGTTTATTAATCCCATGTCTTTCTGTTTCCTTCCGAGATTGCATGTCGAGTCCCCGCCTCCTCTCCTGACTATATGTGGCAGATTTGGGAGAGTGGATGTCAGACGGATCCTCCGTCTTCATGGTGAAATCGCAGCTCCTTGTGCCTTCCGAGTTTCTCCCGTGTATTATTCCCGAGTCTTCTATTTTGCTGCGCCTTTGTCTTGCCTGCCCCGTGTTTAAGTCTCCGAGTGTGTCCGTCAGTATAGTTAGGTTCAGTTTCTTTGTTTTCTTAGTTTAACCGCTCTTGAAGTGAGCATTTCTGTTTCCCCCCTACCCTTGGCAGAGTACTTCAGTTCTCCCACTGCTTGAGCATGGTGTCTTGTTTCTGGCGTGTCTACCAATTTTCCCTCAGTGTTTTGTGTTTATTAAAACACTTCTGGATACTGCAACTGGTGTTCCTCTGACCTCTTCTTACAGTTTCGTTGAGACCCATCTGCTCCACTCCACCAGTTTCCTACTGAGCAGTGCCACGATGCCAGGCCGTGGCACAGAACTTCCCATCACCAACAAGGGGTATTTCAGCAAGTCAAGCCAGTTGCCTAGTCCACTGAGTGGGTTTTTTTTTTTTTTTAACTTGCAGTGCATCAGCCAGGCATGTGTACACCATTTTACCGAGGGAAGAGATGGCACCAGGAATCTCTGTGGGAAGATGACAAGCTGGAAGAGGAAGTCTGATGCTTAGAGAAATGTTCCTCAGGTATTCCCTGGGAATTTGAGAGGACATTAGATTGACAGCTGTTTTTGCAGCATGAGGGGGATTGACACAATATTGGGCCGGTGGTTTTGATGTTGTGGTTGATTGCTGTATACTTTGGTTTGTGATTACAGTGCTTTAAATCATGGAATTATTCATGGAATGTCCCCCTGTTCCAACCTTGTTCCCAAAAGTTGGGATGCTGTGTAAATTATAAGAACAATGCAATGACTACAAAATCATTTTAACTACACTGCCTGTCCAAAAAAAGTCGCAGTTTAGATTTAATTAAGCAAATATCTAAAGAGACTTTGGTGAATATGAAAAGCACAATACATTCATTTTTCTCATTTTGAGTGAATCAGCTTCCATGTTGACGCCGGTTGTATATCATAGAACTTTGACCATGGCAAAAATACACCTTATAGTCTGAATTTCTTTTTTTTTTTTTTTTTTTTAAATTTGGCATCTCCAATCCCACCCGAATCTGGAATGCCTAATTGGGGAACTATGTCCAAAGCTTGCTCGTATGCGACCCCTTGCTGCCAACTCAGGATAGTGAGACAGTTCACGGCTCTCCTCCGAAGCACGTGCCTGTCTGCACTGATTCTTATACATTCACTGGTTGAATCTTCACAAGTTCAGAACGAGGGCGGAGGATACCCGGACATGAACCAACCCGGAGTCTTCCTGACGAGCGCCCGTCTGGCCAACAGGAGGCGCTGGAGCAACGAACAAAGCTGTTATTATATACCCAAATCCGGCAGTCCCTTCCCAATTTGAAACCCTGTAGCTCGATAGCCAATTGTGCGCTACTTGAAAAAGCTGCCAGTGGGTACGACCAGTATTGTCTGAATTTCTAAAAAAATTTGTAAGAAACACAGAACTATCGCTCCATGGCATTATCTCAATTTTTGTCATTTTGGTATTTATTGCATTTTGGAAACAAACTTTTCATGCTTCAGTTGGCAATAATTCTTTTGGTCCTGACGGACTGAGTAAAGAACTTCTCATTTCTTCAAAACAAGTTTAAAATACATCGCATGGTCGCTGAAAAAATGTTACTGTGTTTCAACAGGAGTAAATTATTAGCCAACATCAAGAAAAGCTAAGGAGATTGCGGAAATAACTAGAATTGGGTCAGGAAATTTCTGGAAATTTAATTAAACATGGAAGGATAGTGTTGAACTGTCAACTCTGTAGAGGAAATGGGTTGGAGAAAAATCATGACTTATCCTGATTGGAGATAACTAAAATGCTTAGTCAAGCCCCATTTTAGAAAACGCTCGACGATGCTGCCCACTTGCTCCCCGCGGGGCTGCTGGCTGAGCGCTGGCCTGGGGGCAGGGTGGGCACCCTCTGCCTGTGGGCTATGCTGGAGGTTTGTGCGGCGGTTTCATCCTTGCGGATGCTGCTCCCCCCTGTCACTGTGGGGGATGGCTTGGATCCGGATTGGGGTTTGCCTGCGTCCTGTCCTTCGTATGGGACTCTTCCTGCCTCTCTTGGGTTTGTGTTCTCCTCTGAGCCTCAGCTGTCCTCCCGTTCGTGTGGCTGCCATGCAGGGGCAGGCTGGCAGGTTTGTGGTCTGCCTTGGGGCTATGGGCTACCTCTGCATCCAGGGGGGCTTCGCTGCTGCTCTGGGCACTGGACAGTTATGCAACCCCTCCACATTATTCCAGCAGACTTCTCAACACATACCTCATACAGACACACACACTTCATCCCAAACCCCTTCTTAAAAAAAAATATGTATTTGTGTGTATGTATATATGTTTATAATGTGTTTATGTGTACATATGTATTTGAATGTATGTAGAGTGCTGTGAAGAAGTATTTGCCACCTTCCTGATTTTTTTTTTTGGCACATTTGTCACACTTAAATGTTTCAGATCTTCAAACAAATTTAAATATTAGACAGATAACCTGAGTAAATACAAAATGTCGTTTTTTAATGATGATTTCATTTCCTAAGGGAAAAAGCTGTCCAAACCCACCTGGCCCTATGTGGAAAAGTAATCCCGCCCCCCATTAAATCACACATTAGCTGTGATAACCACATTCTTTGAGTTCAATTTCACTAGCCACACCCCAGCCTGATTACTGCCAGTCAGACCGATTGAATCAGGATATCACTTCAACAGAGCCTGTCTGGCAAAGTGAAGCAGGCTAAAAGATCTCAAAAAGCAACACATCATCTTGCGATCTAAAGAAATTCAAGAACAGATGAGAAACAAAGTTTTTGACATCTATCAGTCTGGAAAGGGTTACAAAGCCATTTGTAAGGCTTTGGAACTCAAGCAAACCACGGTGAGGGTCATTGGAGAAAACCTGGAAGAATGGAGAACTTCCCAGGAGTGGCTGGCCTGCCAAAATTACTCCAAGAGCGTATCGACGACTCATCCTGGAGGTTGGAAAAGAACCCAGAACAACATCTAAAGAACTGCGGGCCTCACTTACCTCAGGTAAAGTCAGTGTTCATGATTCAACAATAAGAAAGAGACTGGGAAAAATGGCATCCATGGGAGACTTCCAAGGCAAAAACCACTGCTGACCAAAAAGAGCACAAAGACTCGTCTCACATTTGACAATAAACATCTGGATTATCCCCAAGACTTTTGGGAAAATATTCTGTGGACAGACAAGGCAAAAGTTGAAATTTTTGGAAGGTGTGCGTCCCGATACATCAGGCATAAAACTAGTACAGCATTTCAATAAAAGAATATCATACCAACAGTCAGACATGGCAGTAGTAGTGCAATGGTCTGGGGATGGTTTGCTGCATCAGGACTTGGACGACTTGCCGTAACTGATGGAACCATGAATTCTGCTCTCTACCAGAAAATCCTGACGGAGAATGTCCGACCATCACTAGTGACGTCAAGCTCACCTCTGAATGGCTAAAAAAACAAAACAAAAAAAAAAATATGAAGGTCTTGGAGTGGTCTAGTCAAAGTCTGGACTTAATTCCAATAGAGATGCTATAACATGACCTGAAACAGGCTGTTCATACTCGAAAACCCTCCAATGTAGCTGAATGAAAACAATTCTGCAAAGAAGAGTGGGCCAGAATTCCTCCACATTGATGAGAAAGACTCATTGCCAGTTATCGCAAATGTTTGCTTGCAGTTGTTGTCGCCGAGGGTGGCATTAGGTTTAGGGGGCAATTACTTTTTCACATAGGGCCAGGTAGGTTTGGACAGCTTTTTCCCTCAATAAATTTTAATATTAGACAAATATAACCTGAGTAAGGACAAAGCGCAGGCTTTAAATGATAATTTTATTTATTGAATGCAATATCCCTTTGTCATCAACACCATGAAAAAAACAAAACAACTGTCAGTTCAAAAGAGACAGATGGTCATAGACCTTCATAAATCTGGTAATGGCTACAAGAAGATTCACAAAAAATTCAATATGGCACTGAGCGCAGTCAGGGCAATAATTAAAAATTCCAAAGTTATGGAAGTGTTGAAAACCTCAAGGGTATTATGCAGGTGTTCATCACAACCTTGCAGTCAACCATCTTAACCCATTTATGCCTGAATTTTCTTTTTTTACTTTATGTTATTATACTTCAAAATACCACTCTAATAGTCATTCAAACAGGACACTTTTTCTTAACAGTCCTCACGTGAGGACACTGAATTTCAAGCACTAAGAGCAACATGCCTTGCTGGCTGAAGACAGGTGGAAGTCAAGGTTCTTTCTCAACTGGGCAGGAGGGCACAAGGGGGAAGCAAAAAAAATAAAAAATTCACTGCATGGGCTCAGGAACACTACTGAAAACCATTTTCAGTGAACACAGTTCTTTGCTGCATCCACAAATTCAAGTTTCAACTCTGCCAAGTAAAGATAAAATCATATTTAAACAAGATCCAGAAACCCAGTCGCCTTCCTTTAGGCCCAAGCTCATTTAAGATCGACTGAGGCAAAGAGGAAAACTGCCCTGTGGTCTGATCGATCAAACGATGAAAAAAAAATGATGATTGAGGAAATCATTTACGGATATCGTGGACGTCATGTCCTCTGGAATAAAGAGGAGAGGGACCATCCGGCCTTTTATCAGCAGTACAAAAACAGCATCCATGTTTGCATGGGGGTGCATTAGTGCACATGGCACGGGTACCTTGCACATCTGTGAAGACATCATTAATGCTGAACAATATATACAGGTTTTGGAGCAACACATTCTACCAGCCAGATGCCTTTTTCAGGGAAGGCTTTGTTTATTTTAGGAAGACAATGCAAATCACCACACTTTATACGCATTGCAACACCATAAGTCCGTATTAAAATATTCTGGGTCCTAAACTGGCCCGCCAGCAGGGCTGACCTATCACCCACTGAAAATACTTTGCGCATTATGAGACAAAGAACATGAGAAAGGATCGCGTGAAGTTTTGAGCAGCTGAAATCCTATATCAAGCAAGAATAGGAAAACATTTTGCTTTCATTGCTACAACCGTTGATGGTCTCAGTTTCAAAACACAGAGTGCTGTTTAAACAAGAAGGGATGCAACACAGTGATTAATGTCCCTCTATCCCAGCTTTTTTTCAAACATGTTAATGGCATCAAATGTAAAGAGAGCAAATATTTTTCAACAAAACATTACATTTCTCAGTTTCAACATGTGTTGTCTGTGACTATGAATTCAGGAACCACACGCAAGAGAGGGAAATCCAAAAAAAAAAAAAAAACATATGCCTTTAATGAAGTCCAAGTCAAAACCAAAAAACACAATTGCCAAGACAAAATACAAAATCCGAAAACAGTGTCAACTAGACAGGCAGGGGTCAGAACCAGTAAGACAGATGAGCAGAGGTACAAAAACAATAGGCAAAAAGTTGTGATCGATGAACAAAGCCAATTGTCATACACAGGGCATCCAAACACAGAAATTGTGGTCATACAAAAATGGGTCGAAATCCAGAAAGACAAGAAAAAATACAAAAAGGGCAATGGCAAGAATCTAAGTCGGACAATCCAGTAGAAGAGAAACAATACTCAATGGCATAAAAGGCGCTCTGCACAAAGAAATATTAATCAATGTTCTGACAAGGGCTGTGAGTGAAAAGACTGCTTAAATACGCATAGGGGAAGTCACATGCTATGCAGGGAACAGATGAACTGAATCAGACTAATTACAATGGGGAATCACATGAGGGAAACCCTAACCAGGAAAATAGGCGAAAGCCAAGACACGGACGGGAATCATACAGAAAGCCTATGATATGTAAACTGCTCCGGTCCAGTTGTTCTACGTGTACAGGTAACGAGCGCAGGAAAGTAATTAAGCACATGAGAGAGATCTAGCTGAAACTCAGGAGAAGACAGGGAGAGCTGACCAAGAGGCAGAGATTAGAACAGGGTGACTGGTGAAAGGGAATTAGTCTAAATTAGTAGCGGTGCAACTTTACATATTTAACTAGAGTGCTCGTTAGTAAGATAGTAACCTATATACATGGATTAGTTGTGTTAGTAGACTATGATACAAAATACAAATGCCAGTCTTGTTAGTAACCAGAGCAGAAAGACGAGGGCAGTAAATGAGAATCGAAGAAATATTTTAAACACCAGAATTCATTTAAATCACCTGAAGTCAGTGAGCACGCAGGCAGGGCAGACAAGTGCAATGGAACTGAGAAATGGAATGAACTAAAAACCTGAGTATTACAATAACCAAAAAGAATAAATAAAAGACAAAATCATGAACACTGAACATGAACCATTTTTGATTAAATACTGAGTTTATTTGATTTGCAAATAATTGCATTCTGTTTTCATTTACATCATACCCAGCATCTTAACTTTATTAGAAATGAGGCTGCACATACAGTAATAGCTCATGTCCTTAAAATGGTATCAGTGCTATTTATCGTTTTTTATCTGTCTTATTTAAGGGGTGTATTAACTGATTCAAAGCAGTGCATAACAGACAAAGTCCTTATGGCACAATGTTGACAATGCATGTTTGTATCTGCTCTATGGGGAATACCTCTCCTGTGTGTCACCACTTCATGATTAATTCAAGTGTATTTCTGTTGCACATACTCAGAGCAGTCAGCTGGGAGCATAACCACTTTGTGAGGTTAAATGAGTGTTAGTCTTTCCCTTTTATATACAGAATTGCAATTTGGGAATGAAGACATTTGATTTTAACAGGCTCAATGCATTTTTTGTGATTACAAATAATTTCTAACCAAGCCTTCATTTTAGGTATAAACTTAAAATGGCGGCTGCTGTCAGGGTTAGTAAATCATAACTACTAACTAGAGAGTGTGTTAAAGGCAAAAAAAAAAAAAACACAAACAATTGACTCCCCCCACTCCAACCCAGCCGCCCCTCATTGATGTTCACAGACATTTAGGAAGAAACTAGAAAAGTTAATAACCTCAAAATAGCAAAAGACAGCAAATTTTCATGGAAATATTTGAAACGGTTTCTGAGTTATGGTCTGGAAATGGCAGGAATGCCAACACGGAAGGGCACGCAAACGGGGAACCAGACAAAAACAATATGTCCGCCCTCCCTTCGGTGAGGACATAATTACCATTGAATAAGTATGCCTAATAATTGTAGAGGGACAAAGTGAATTTTTCAGGAAATTTGCCATATATGGGCTTTAAAGACCACTCATACTTCCTGCAACTGATATTGGGTCAGGATGTGAAGTCTACAGACACCCATTGTCAGCTCTTACGTACGATGACTTGCGGACCTATTATACATTTTTTATTGTGTCCTGACCCAAAGAAAGTGCTCTTTCTTTAGTTTGTGGAGTTCATGTATTATTTACAGATGGGTGACAAATTAATAAAAAATCAACATAAATAGTCTTAGTAACGAGTTGGGCCTGCACATGCAGGCCAATCAGCATTACACACCTTGGCATAGTGAAAAACTTTATTGGAAGAATGGAGTATCTTTCTTTCAAAAGATTTTCCCTCATTGGGTATTTTGATGATATAAAGGAGAGGCACTGAGCAATACTTTTTTCCAAAAGGTCCAATGCCAGTTCAGTGGTTTTGAGATCCGGTGACTCTGAAGGCAGTGACAAATGCCTTGGATCATTTTCCTGCTCATAGAATCATTCAGTGACCCCTTGTGCCCTGTGAGGCTCGGACAGTTGTAATCCTGTCAGTGACCACTCCCATCATAGAAGGAATGCTTCATCGTAGTACATAATGGAATCGCACAGAATAAATACAATTTGCAGTGAACCTTCTGCCAGTAAGGGGACAAGTGATCCCAGACCATATGAAATTCAACAGATGCATCTGCATTTGTTTTGTTAATTCACACATTTATTCAGGTTCTTTCCTTTAGTTTGTCATCTGTCTGTATCTCTTGGGTTAATATATTTTTGAGACCAATTACAAATTACTCTTCATAAATATTTATATTGTTGCCCGAAAAAAGCTATTTCTGTGGAGACAATGTATGCACACAGGCAATGTTTAATTTTGAGACAGACAAGAACAGAAATTAAGAATCCGATCAATTTCCTCTGTGTGTTCCTCCGCAGGTTTCTTAAACTTTTAGTTTTAAACGATGCATTGAAAGCACAAATTTCAGCACAGAGGGCATTTAAGGTAAAAATTTTTACGACTCTCATGTTATAAAGCAGGGACTCGAGGGACTTCCTCAGAAGGGCTAAAAAAAATAAATAAATAAAAAAACGCACACAATGTGCTACATATCATTGTGCATAACATTTCAAGTAGTTGATATGATATTCATACCACAATTTATCGCCTCTAAATATGAATGAAGATGCTGCTTTTATATTTATACACAACCTCAGCAGGTTACCGGTTACAGCCAACCACAAAAGTCAATGTTACTTCAATGGACATAAGGTGCACGAGGACCGCAAGGACGAAGAAAATGGTATTATGGGCAGCATAATCACGTGCTCTGTCAATGCAAAATAACGAATTAAAGAAGCTTTATGGATTTGTGCGCTGTTTAATCTGCACGCGTGCAGCAAATCACGGCTGCAGCATCGCCATCTGTTTCCTTTGAAGCCGTAACTCGCTTTTCCAAGATCGGCGAGATACATCTGCTTTTTCACTGGCCTGGTGGCACTAACTCACCCCACAAAGCGTGTCAACCGCTCGGATTTCTGAATCGAAAGGACCACTCTCATCATCAACGGCAGGGAAAGCTGGAGCCCGGAAATTGCTTTCTGTTTATATCGTTCGGATCTTCTGAAGCCACGTATCAACTGTGTTATACGCGTATTAAAATAATTATTAGTAAGTTGTTGGGTGCCCTGTCAGTTGGCGGCGTGAATCGGAGTTAAATAATACAAAATAATGAACGTTTTATAGACTACCAGAGCCTGCGCTATAACACCTGAACCCGATGCTATGTCTGTGTTTTGATAGAACGTTTGGATCGCGAGGGGTATCCTCTGGTCAAACGACTTCGTTTGCCAAATATTGGTGAGCCTAAATTTGCACGTTTGTTTCTGTGTATAATAATATGTTGCATTTTCATTCATTCTAAACGGCTAATATGACGCCAAAGATGCTTGCTGCTGAACTGCTTAGGTTGTTTCAGCTCACATTCTTGAGTGCAGTTGCATTTCGGACTCTGAAATTAATCTTAATGAATATATTGGTGGACTGGTTTAGGCTAATCCTACAGATTGCACAAATGCATTACAGAGAAACGCAACCAAATCCGATGAACCAGTCCAAAATCCGGCATATTCATCCGTGCCGGCACATTTCTAAGTCGTTGCTTAGTTCTCCATTAGCTTAACTCATTGCGCACCATCAGCATAACGGGATTCACGGTGCGCTTAACGATTTAGAGGCTAGTTTTGATGCTTTCGGTTAAATAAGTTGGACATTTTACCGAACTTAATTCTAAATACCCTTATTTGGCCACAGTTTTGCGCGATAAATTGTAGGGTATATTTAACTTCTTGCAGTAGCCCACTTTAAATGGACAGACCCTATTCAAAGGAGCAACCATTCTTTATATGATATTTATTTGACCAAAGTGTCAAATAGCTACAACATTTATTTTAGGTTTTATTAAATGATGTAATTGTATGATAAAAGTTTATCCCTTCGATTTAGGTTTAGACCCACTTTGAAACTTTGAAAGACTTGCTGTATGGTTGTGGAGTTCATTTCAAATCCATGAAAAAAAAAAAAAAAACATGAAAACCAAGACAAAGTATAGATAAATCTTTGGCTGCATAATATGCCGGCCTAAGTCTATTCCACCTAACCACTTTGCATAGGCAATTTGATGTTGATTCAAATTTCAAAATCAAACGTTTGAAGCAGCACTTAAATGTAAGAGCTAGGAACTTCAGAATTTGGTTTAAAAACAAATTATTGCACTCACAAATAGATTGCTTTATGTCTTGAAAATCTCAAATTTGCTTACAATATTCTACCGCTTGCACATAGCCTAATACCCAGATTTGATTGTATCACTTTCAGAACCGCTGTCTCACCGCTTATGCTCGGCAGGTCTCTGTGTGGAGAACGCGTTTTCTTCTGCCCTCCCGATCTGACTGCTGTGAGGGAGCCTTGATAAGTTTGTCCTGTGCGAGCTGCCGTGGAAATGGGAGACAACATGTCAAAAAAGCTTAAATTGATGTCAGGAACCGATTCGGAGATGGAGGAACGAGCCTTTAACAACCCGTACCCGGACTGGGATCAGGGAGTCTTCGCGGCATCCAACTCAGAAACAGACACTGACTGCAATGACCCATTTGACGGAAATGGAAAGGTCAGAAACATTTTGTTTTAACTGAATTTCATGTACGACATCTGCTATCTCGCTACGGTAGCTAACGTTAAGTGGGAATTGACGTTAGCTAACTTATTCGTTTACCATGACTTGAACACTCATTCAGTGTCTTGGCGAGCTAAAGTTAATAGTGAGATCGTTGGCTGGACTGAAGTGGTTGACTTTATGCTATTTCACTGGTAACCTAAGCAAGGGTTAGCTCGGAAGTTGCAAAATTAGTGTAAGGTATTATCACTGCAAGGCTGAATGTGTCTGTGGTTGATGGCGGCAACAGCACATTTTATTTATCCTTCTGGCTTTTAAGTAATTCATGTTGTTATTTGCTCATTTGTATTTTGCGGCCGTATCTTGTCAGTCGTAGTGCAGTTTTAAACGGGTTTTGGAGTTGTATTGGCTTTATCTTATTCAGATGCTCACGTCTTTGCCAGGTAGTCTTCAGTCAGTTCAACTTGTTAAGTTAGCCCTGTCTTCTTGCTGTGGCTAGAAACCAGAGTAAACGCCAGGCGAACACCGGGAGAACATGCAGACCACATGCAGTCAGGCCTCAGACCGGCATAACACCTGACTCAAACCCACGACCTCTTTATTGTGAGGCGACAGCGCTTCCTACTGCACCACCGTTCCGCCCGCACTTCATTTGCACACTAGTGTGAGTTTAGCGTCTCATTCACCAGCTCCTTATTCCAATCTCTCGGTTTGCCCTTATAGTTTAAGCGCGTGAAAAAGCGAGATGGGCCGTTCCATATGAAATCACCCAAGCTCCCATCTTGATGGTCTCAGAAATGCTGCATTTGGTAATATTTTGTTGCCTGTGATGAGCAAATTAAATTGCAGGTGGTTTCAAGTTGATATATCGTTACGTTCTCATTTTATGGGCCCCCGAAAAAGGGGGCGTGGCCCACGTTAAACCTCTGGTCACAGTTTGTGACCATTTTCAAAGGGTTATAACCAATGCACTAATAAGGATACAAAATTCATTCTTTTAGGATATGTTTATTCTGTTTAATAGTCTGCAACAAACCTTTTAATATAGTGATTTACCCTTTGAGTGCTTTGCAATTAACCCATAAACATTGAAATGTGGTGCCAAACATGTCGATTTCAAATGAAATATTATGCAAGTATCCTTAGAATGTCCCCTTTGCCATTTACATTGTTGATAGTATACCTGACAGAGTTTCAAATGAAGGTGTAAACATCTTCATCCAATTTGGAGAAACATTAACCCCTTTTCAGCTAATTACTGAAAAGGTGCACTTTTTGACCCTCATTTTGACCTTGTGGGCCTGTTTTGATTTTCCAAAAGTTGGCCTCAAATGAAAGCTTATTCAAAGAACATCAAAATGCAACATAATCAAACTTGGAACAAATACTTCTACTTGGAAAAATAAGACCCCTTTTAAGGGCTATTTGCACATTGGCATTTAACTCCCAACCACTTGGGAGACTATCAAAGCTACCCCATCATGCAGCATATGGTTGGAAGCAGAATTCAAAGATTCACATTGTGGTTTCGGTTTAGAAGGCAATGTGATGAATTTGAAGGAAGATATTGCAAAGAACAATTTTGAAATTTCCAATGACCTTGATCTTGACCTGATCACCCCCAAAATTCAATTGGGTAATCTACGGACCATTAACCCCCTATTCTGAAAGTTTGAAGTCAATAAGTGCAACTGTGTAGATTCTAGATTGTTAACACATGGACACTCAAACAAACTGCAGTGATTACAATACCTTGCCCTGCTGACTCTCTCATGGGTGAGGTAATAATAGAACACCGAAATAATGAATTACGAGAGATTTTGTGGTGTTTATAATTGCTTCCCTCTGAACATCGTAGGCGAGACTATTTTTGCTTGATTGCACCAGTTGTGTATTTTCTATGGCTACATCTCCTTACCCTCAAAATATCTCAAGAATCTGACACTGGTATCAGAAACATTAGAAATGAGAGAGCCAAATTTTACTGTGGTATTTTTGAAATTATAGCCCTCTGAAGATGGTATGTGAAACTACACTGCCCATCCTTAAAAACATTGCCATGTGGACTCTAAAACCAATGATTGAGTCATTATTTCAGTGATGCATATGTCTTATCAGGCAATGATCATTTTTAAAACCTGACTGATTCAGCGCCTAACTTCTCATTTCATAAAAAAACCATGCTCGAAGACCTACCTCATGGTCGTTTAAAAAATGTTTCTGTCCTTTGAGAGGGGCAAATTATTTTCCTGCATCAAGCAAAGAAACTGCTTAAGGGGTTTGCTAAAATCACTGGAATTGGGTCAGGAACTGTCCAACTATTTATTAAAACCTAGAAGGATAGTGGTGAACTGTTAACTTCACAGAAGATATGGGTTGGAGAAAAATCATGACTGATCCTTACTGGAGATCAATGAAAGGCTCGGTGAAGTCTCACTTTAAAAAAGTCAACGGTAGAATTCATGGCTCTATTTAATTATGAAGGTAAGAGCATTTCCATTGGCATGATGTAACAAGGATTTGGAGGATTGGGACTAAATGGCTGCATGGCTGCGAGAAGGCCACTTCTCAATGAGGCTTATTGGGAAGAACTGACTTCAATTTGCAAGGGAGCATAAGGAATGGATTGAGGATCAGTGGTAAAAGGTCATGTGACCTATAGAGTCCAGATTTACTCTGTTCCAGACACATCAGGGTAAAAAAGGAAGCCCATGATGGGATGCACCAGGTAGCATAGTGCCCACGGTACAAGCCTCTGGCGGCAGTGTTATTATCCGGGGTTGATTCAATTGGTCAGGTCTAGGCTCAGCGCTGTTCTGCAGCAATTAAATGAAGTCAGCAGGCTACCTGAATGCAGTGAAGGACCAAGTTATCCCATCTATAAATTTAGGCTATTAATCTTTGATGGCACAGGCATATTCCAGTCTGACAATGCCAAGATTCATCGGGCTCATATTGTGAAGGAGTGGTTCATTGAGCATGAGGAATCATTTTCACACATGAATTGACCACCTCAGAGTCTGGACCTTGGCCAATTGAAAGCCTTTGGGATGTGCAAGAGAAGGCTTAAGGTTGTGGTTTGACTCGCCCGTCGTCAATACACTGACAAAACATTCAAACGCAACACTCGGGTTTATTGCAACGTGTCATTTTCTTACGATAAATTTAACAATACATAACAAATATTAAGATTCAAATCAAAAATACAGTTTTAGAATCAAGAATGAAGAACAGATTTTTCCTGGTTTCCAATTCATTGCATCAGTTGAAGGCGCAATTCTGGATCACCGAAGTCAGTATCTTGTATGGCCTCCTCTGGCGTCACTCACAGCCTGGATTCTGTGATGCATAGAGTCAATCAAATGCCGAATTTCAGCCTGTGTGATGCGGTCCCATTGCTCCTGGAGTGCTTGAGGCAACTGTTGCACTGTGGCTGGTTCTGGATCACGCCTTCTCACCCGGCGATCCAGAATATCCCATAGATATTCTATATGGATTAAATCTGGGGAATACGCAGACCAATCAAGACACTGAACATTATTCTGCCTCAGGTAGTCCTGACAGACTCTGGCGACATGTGGTCTCGCGTTATCCTGTTGCAGCGTTAGGCGATAGCGATGGACGAGTGGAACTGCAACAGGGGTAAGGATGTCGTCTTGTTAACGGGCCGCACTTAGGTTTCCATCGAAGAAAATGAGGTCTGTCTTGCGTCTACTGCTTATTCCAGCCCAAACCATCACACTGGGTCCACCATAGCGGTCACGCTGCAGGATGGTAACGTCAGTATAACGTTCCCGTCGCCTACGCCATACATGCAGTCTTCCGTCAGACACCCTCAACTTGAACCTCGATTCATCGGAGAAGAGCCAAAAATGTGCCCTTGACCATCGCAGACGGACGCGGCGACGTGTAGGAGTCAACACCAAACCACGGCGGGGATGTCGATTGTGCAAGTCGGCTTCACGCAGGCGGTTACGTACGCTTTGGTCGCTAATCCAGTTCTGGTGACAACGTTTGGTCTGAGCAGCAGTGACTGTAGCTGGCAGGAAGCGATTGCGCAGGTGCTGGAGGCGAATATGGCGATCCTGCTGAGGGGTGGTGACACGTGGTCTGGAGGCACGTAGTCGATCACCGGTGCTTCCTGTTTCATTATACCGGCTTCAGAGACGTGATATGGTCGACACGTGGACGCTCGCTCTCGTTGATTTTGACCTAGGCGCGGAATGGTCACGCGTTGACCCAGGATAATGCAAAGGAATATTTAAGTTGCCCATTGCTACGGCTATTTATTGACCAAATTATCGAAGGATTGGTCAGTGAGTTCTACTCAACCTGACGGGATAGGCAGAATTCTAAACAATATGCAATCAAGCGGAACGAGCTGCCCACACGACAAAATCAAAAAAAATTTCTGAGCTTTTAAGTTGCAGTTGATGTATCATGGCTCAAAACCAATATCCCATTTTATGGACACCAAATTTTTCAAAATTGTATGTGTTGCGTTGGAAGTTTTGGTCAGTATACAATACCTTAGCCAAAAATGAATGCAAATCTGGTTTGAAATAAATGTTGTAACATTGTATAAGATTGTAGAAACAATTCCATAAGGAATGTTGTGATCAGAGCAAATTATGTCCCAAGAAAATATGATGGTGTATGACTTTTTTTTTTTTTTTTTAAACACTGGCTGTGTATATGCAGCGCATATTATGCACCAAGATTTTCTGCCTGATTGCACTTTCTCTGTGTTTTCTATGGCTATATGTCCTTATCCTCAAACAGTCTTAAGAATCTGACACTATGGTACCCTGGTGAAAGAAACATACTCTAAACATTTTTTCACAAAAATGTTTCTTTGTTTTATAAATAATATTTAACTCATTTGGGCCAAGTCCACTAAATGTTATGCAGTGATCAGATTAGGCGAATTTGCATTGCAAAATGCGAATCAAATTTCAGCAGTTTTGAAGAAATGCTAATCATCATTACAATCCCTTCGCAAAAAATGTGATTAAAAAAATCTTAATATTTCACTGATCTCAACTCTCTGGCTTGCGAACTTCCGAGTTCCCGAGCCACATAGCAATAGGAGAAGTTTTAGCGACTTTGCTTGACTGTAAAATGATTTTCATTTGCATACCAACCAATCAGCTTCTGGGGAGCGCATGCATGCACTAGGGAGGTTTGGCTAGACTGCAGTGCAGTGTGAGCCATAGTGTATTTAATTGCGTTGCTTTTTGGATATAGCCACCTAGTTGATGTTAACTGAGGAAATCTTTGTAAATGATAACCATATTAAGGCGATATGATTAGTTTTTTGCCCCAACTTTACTAACTTTGCCAGCTGTCATAGATATGAACTTATCTGAGGTTTCGCGGCAGTTTTGTGTGACCCAACTGAACTTTCACATTTTTGGGATGTTTGTTAGTTTGATGACTAGTTCTATGTGATTGCCTCTGGTACTGCTAGCTGGCTGGGGAGCCTATGGTAGCTATGATGCCTATTGGAGAAGTTTTTATAGCTCTGATTTGTCACTTTCAATGCCATTGCATGCAGAGGAGCTCTTTAAACATTGATGACCTGCTTATTTTACCTAAAGAGCAAACAGACCTTTCGGGCCTGAGATGTAATTTGATGGCTAGTTGTAGCTGCATTATCGTGTCATTCATGCTATCGCGTATTAAGTTACTCTTCAGATTATAAAGTTGGCCATCTTTCTACCTAGCTGAGGAGAAATAAGGGGAATCTTTGTAATCATTTGTTATACTGAAGCGATGTGATTTGGTTTTTGCCCTAATGGAAAGAATTCCGTGTCCAGCCTCCACTTTTTTTGGTTTTAACTCTGAATCGTTTTGACTGGATGTACGCTTCACGTTTTTACACACCTGAATGTTCCTCTTGCTACCCAAACATCACAGAAAGCCGATCAAAGTCATCAAAACTTCTCTCATTGCTATGTGGTTTAGAGAATCGCAAGTTCACCACTCTCCCGAAACCTGCACAATGATCTCTCATCATTCAAATACATGATGTTGCGATGTCAAAATGTGACAGAGTTGGAGAGTGCCTTGTGTGACTGGATTTAAATGGGTATGGATCCTTTCACATCTCTGATCAGGCATTAAACATCATACAATATAGTAAGGTATAGATTAGATGGCTGTACAGCAGTTTAAGAATAGTTTACAGAAATTTCGCCAGGACTGGGAAGTGTGCTGTATTAAACGAAGATTGTTCAGGGTAAAATCGATGCCTTTTGGAAATAATTTGTTTTGCTTTCAGAGTGGAGCTGTATGCATTTCTCTTGGATTACTTATTTATTACTTAATTGTAATTTGTCATTTGGAACAAATGAAAAAAAGCCCTTTTGTCATTTAAAATCTGATTTACTGTTTAAATTTTTGCTAATCATTTTTCAGATGTGCTGAACAATTGCTCACCAATTGATATAATGATTAGCAAAAAATGCTAACCAATTTTTTTCCTTAATCTGTTTCCTTAATCACCACTGTTATGGTGGATTTTTTATTTTTTTTGGGCTCCTGGTGAGGTTAAATTTATGACTCAGATCTTGGCCAGCTTTGCCAGGTTTGCTGATTCAGGGACATACAGTCCAAACAAATGACCAAACTCTCCTAATCAAGCCTCTGAACCCCACAATTTGTGTGTTTACCTGGACTGTATTGAGTGCAGTTCTACTGTGTAGGACAAGAGATTTTGAGCTGCACTTCTTAAATAAATTTGCTTTACAGATGATAAATTATGATGTTTCTTATTTTTGTTTGGAGAATTTATTCTCCAAGTTTATCTTGAATATATATATTGTTCCCTCCACCCCCCGATATTCCCACTGTGAACACATTCCGAACTGTTTAGCCCACCACTAAGCAACCTGCTCCCATTGACTCAGGAAGTGACATGTGATTCTTTTGACTCACGTGACAAAGGAATAGTCCTTGCTCCTTTAAAGTATGCAATTACACCGGCAATGGGAGACTGCCCATGTAGTCAGATTATCACTTGGTCAATGTCTAATTTAGTTCGTTGTTCGCACAGCTACATGCGCTTGGCTGACCAGACATAGTTGCTACAGAGCGATGAACTTAGAAATTCTTAACCCTGCTATCCCTGGCGAGGCCGTGCCAATTGTTGGCTTGCCTGTTTAGACCTCTGACCCCAGCTGGTAGTGGCGTGACCCGGGATTCAAACATTCGAGAGGAACTTCCTAGCTGTGACCCACCCGGAGGCATCTCATTGTATGTTATGAAGATTATAATTGCAGCGTCTGCATATTTGAAGTCTCTATAGTACACTATGCAGATGCTGCAATGATAATGGTCATGAATGTGCTAAATTTAGAGATTTATTTCTGAATTAGAAAAAGAAAATGTATGCTGTCCAAATGGACAACTTGGCCCGTATAAATTAACTACTACAATTTATGAAACCAAAGAATACTTCTGTCATCAGTATTCACCATCTGATAGTTTCAGCAGCATCTGAGACGGTGGTTGTCAGGCCTTGGTGATTTGAGATGGAATGTAACAGGATTTAATCCTGCTAGTTTGCTATTTTAATGTTTCTTTCATGATTTAAATGTTGTCACAAAACTCTAATTTTGTTGTCAATACTTGTAGACTCAGGTCTCATTTATTTATTAACAAGGTTTTCGAAAAAAAAGACCTGGTTATTAAAATACCGAAGGAGGGCGGCGGGGCGTCGGGCCGTCGGTTGGTTGGACGGTTTCCAATTGATAACTTGAGAATGACTTGAGATTTCTTTTTGCTAATTTGGATATGTATAGTATGTGGGTACACAATATTTCCTTTCGAAATCTGGCGTGATTCCATTCATAATTTGGCCACCAGGAGGCATTTCCTGAAACATGAAAAATGGCCATCTGTTCCTTATGCATTCAGCTAGTATGCTCCTATTTTTAGCTCACCTAACAACGAAGTCAGATGAGGTTATGTCATGACCTGTTTGTCCGTCGTCCTTGTTCATCGTCCGTAAACATATTCTCCTCTGAAATCACTGGGCCTATGAAGCTGAAACTTGACAGGTACCTTCCTGCCCATGAGGACACCAAAGTTTGTTCAAGGCGTTCCGATCCGGTTTCAAACATGGCCGCCATGGCGGCCATATTCAAAATCACATAATTGACCATCTGAAAGCTATTTATGCACATATTCAGCTGAAACTTGCTATGTAGTTAGTACATGGCAAGATGCATCACATATCATACGGCTTTTTCCGTATTTCGACTTTTGACCTTACTTTGAACTTCAACTTAATACAAATCATCCTCTCCGAAACTACTCGGCCAATGAAGGTGAAACTTGACAGGTACCTTCCTAGCTATGAGGACACTGTAATGTGAATATAGGCCACTAGATGGCAGTATTTACCTTTTTTTTGTTAAGCTCAGACTGGAGTCATGTTTAGACATGTCCTGGACATGTCTGGGGCAAGTCTCAGAAAATTAAAAAAAAGAGGTCTAAGTGTGGGTGGGGTCTGCAGAAGAGTATATGGGGAGGAGAATTGAGACAGTAAAGTGGTAGGAGAAATTGCAAGAAGATGACCAGACCTGCCATTCTGTTCAAGACCTGTGACGTTTCTTTTGTGGATTTCTTTGACTGTGTTTGAGCATTTTCTTCATCCAGGACATCACCAAGCCACCCCACTAAAAAGGGACTGTAATTATTTCTGTTTTTTCTTATTTATCAATCTTGGTCTTTAGTTGTAGGTTGTTATTAGTCTTTGTCTTCGTTAAAAATTAAATGTGTTTTAGTTGTTAAAACTGTGTTTGTCATCCCTTGCTGTTGCTGTTGTGTTATAAATGTAATAACAAATTGGGGGCCATAACAAATTGGGGGCTCAAGGTCCGGGATAGACCATTGTGTGAGTAATTTATTGAAAATCTAACATTCCAAATTGTGAAATTGTGTTTGTGAATTTTCCTAGATATATATTGACAACAGCAATGGATGATTTCTTGGCATCACCAACCGTAAGGGTTTTGAAGTCTTTTAAAAAGACAGAACTGCTAGAAATTTGCAGACAGTTGGAGCTGACAGAGGTAAAACCAGCCATGCGAAAAGCAAGACTGGCTAGAGAGATAGTTGAATATTACATTGATGAAAATGTGTTTGCACCAGGAGATCTGGAACAGTTTCCAGTGGAAAATCCAAATATAGAAATGGAACTTAAATTAAAAATGCTAGAGATTGAAAGGGAGGAAAGAGAAAAAGAAAGGGAGGAAAAAAAGAAAGAAAGAGAAGAAAGAGAAAAAGAAAGGGAGGAAAAAGAGAAACAAAGAGAATTTGAGAGGGAAGAAAAAGAAAAACAAAGGCAGTTTGAGTTAGAAAAATTAGCAAGAGAAGAAAAACAAAGAGAATTTGAGTTAGAAAAATTTGCAAGACAGAGAGATTTTGAATTAGAGAAATTCGATAGAGAAGAAAGACTCCAAATGGAGCAACTAAAAATAAAAATTCAAACTGAAAATAAATTTCGGGCTAGCCAGGAGGTAAAACTGGTGCCTCCATTTTCGGAAAAGGATGTTGACAACTATTTCCAGTGTTTTGAAAAGGTAGCAAAGAGTTGCCAGTGGCCAAAGGAACACTGGCCTCTGATGTTGCAAACTGTCCTCAAGGGTAAAGCTCAACAAGCCTATTCGGCTTTGTCTGCAGATGATTCCTCTGATTATGAGGTTGTCAAAAAGGTTATTTTGAGAGCTTATGAGTTGGTTCCAGAGGCTTACCGACAGAAATTCAGAGGTCTGAAGAAATCTGAAAATCAGACTTATGTTGAATTTGCTAATGAGAAGCAGGTTTGCTTTGAGCGCTGGTGTACTTCTATGGAGGTCAAGGATGATTTCAACTCACTAAAAGAGATGGTGTTAGTTGAAGAATTCAAGAACTGTGTTAAGGATGATGTTAAGACCTACCTTAATGAGAAGCAAGCACTGAACTTGCAATCAGCTGCCAAATTTGCAGATGAATATGTTCTCACTCATAAGTCCAAATTTCAGTCTAGCAGTAACAATAAATGGTCCCAATTTCAGAAAAAGGGTTACGGTGATACCCAAGATTCCTCACCCAAAGACAAAGACAAATCTGGTGATGGTGCTCAGAAATCCAGTAACAGGTCTGATCAAAGTGTGAAAGCTGACAGTGACAAAAGTGGTCTAGTTTGCAGTTATTGCAAGAAATCTGGTCATGTTACAACTAACTGTTGGTTCCTTAAAGCTAAGAAAGAAAAAGAAAAGGATACCAAACCAAATGCCTTTGTGAAAACAAGGTTAGAAACCCCTGTAGTAGATAACCAATCTGCTAAATTGCCTGCTTCTTGTGGGGCTAAAAAGCCTAATACAGCTGACTTTGTGAGGGAGGAATTTCTTCCATTTGTGTCAGAGGGATTTGTGGCTCTGAATGAGCATACTACTCCTGTCCCCATATATATCCTAAGGGATACCGGAGCTTCTCAGTCACTTTTGTTGATGGACTCCTTGGAGTTACGTGATGAGACCGCTTCAGGGGATTTCATACTTGTACAAGGTATTGAAGGGAGGACTGTATCTGTACCCCTGCGCTCTATATTCTTGAAGTCAGATTTAGTTACAGGACAGGTAAAGGTGGGACTTATGTCAAGTCTACCTATAAAGGGTGTTTCTCTGTTGCTAGGCAATGACCTGGCTGGGGGCAAAGTAGTTCCCCCTGTACATCTTACTTCACAGCCGAGCACTGAAAATGGGGATGAGGACCCATCTCTGTATCCTTCTTGCGCAGTGACTCGTGCTATGGCCAAGAAGGCTAAAGAAGATGATGTTGTGGTGCCGTCCAGTACATTGAATAGTCAGGACTCAGGTGGTACGCCTCATGACTCTGATTGGCCTACTATGGTTTCTCCGTTTGAGGACTTATCAGATACTTTTATCAGTTCTCTATTCAGCCAGCCGGATGGGTCTGGTGATTCTGATGTGTCTGGAGACTTGTCTCTGTCCAGAAAGCGGTTGATTGAGGAGCAAACTAATGATCCTGAAATTGGTGTACTAAAGAGGAGAGCCCTTCCTGAAAAAGAAATAGATGCAGTTCCAGTTGGGTATTATCTCAAGGATGGTGTGTTGATGCGGAAGTGGCGCCCTCCTGATATCCCTGCCAATGCAGATTGGGCAGTGGTCAGGCAAATTGTTGTTCCGAAGGTCTATAGGAATGAGATCTTAACAATGGCTCATAGTTTACCTTTAGGAGGTCATCTTGGTGTTAACAAGACTGTTGATAAGATCATGAAACACTTCTTTTGGCCTGGGCTTCGGAAAGACGTTTCCAACTTTTGCAAAACCTGTCACACTTGTCAGGTAGTTGGAAAACACCAGTTAGACCCACCTGTAGCTCCATTGCAGCCTATCCCAGCATTTGGGGAGCCATTCTCTAGGGTCATTGTTGATTGCGTTGGTCCATTACCCAAGACTAGATCTGGAAATCAGTACTTGTTGACAATCATGTGTGCATCTACCAGATTCCCCGAAGCCATACCTCTACGTAACATCAAGGCAACTGCAATCTCGAAGGCTTTGATAAAGTTCTTCACGTTGTTTGGCCTTCCCAGGGAAATTCAGTCAGACCAAGGTAGCAATTTCACTTCAGGATTGTTTCAGCAGGTTGTGTATGAACTAGGTGCAAAACAGATTCTTTCTAGTGCCTATCATCCAGAAAGTCAGGGTGCCTTAGAGCGGTTTCATTCCACTCTCAAGACAATGATGAGGACTTATTGTTATGACCATGAGAAAGACTGGGATGAAGGGGTTCATTTGCTGTTGTTTGCAGCTAGAGAAGCAGTGCAGGAGTCTACTGGATTCAGTCCATTTGAGCTAGTGTTTGGTCATGAAGTGAGAGGACCTTTGCTATTATTGAGTGAACAATGGCAAGAGGAAGAGCCGCAAATCAGTCTGTTAGACTATGTTAGCAAGTTCAAGGAAAGATTGCGTGCAGCTTGTGACCTTGCCAAAGAGAACTTGAAATCAAGTCAGGGAAAAATGAAAACTTGGTATGATCATAAGGCTAGAAGCCGTGAGTTTAAACCAGGAGAAATGGTCCTTGTGTTGTTTCCCTTGCAGTCCAATCCATTGCAGGCTAGATTTCATGGTCCATATGAAATTCTGACAAAACTCAATGATCTCAATTACATTGTGAAGACTCCAGATAGGAGAAAACCAAAACAATTGTGTCATATTAACATGCTAAAGCCTTATCATGACAGAAATGCTAGGGTTGCAGCTGTCACTTCAGATTCTCCAATGGTCGAAACGTGTGAAGATGAGGGGGAGTTTCAAGATGATGAACCAAGAATTAAAGCTGAAGTTCTTTCATGTAAATTGTCAAACACTGAAGTGTTGCAAAATCTTGATGTAAAACTCCAGCACTTAGAACCCTCACAGAGAGATCAGTTTGAAAGGTTGATCAAGAAATATGAGGATTTGTTTCCTGATGTTCCAAAGAGAGTTACTATAGCCTGATGATGTAGATGTTGGTGATGCCAAACCAATAAAACAGCATCCATACCGGATGAATCCTGAAAAGAGAAAGATTGCTGAGAAAGAGGTTGAGTACATGTTAAAACATGATATTATCAGACCCTCCAACTCCGATTGGAGTTCACCCTGTGTGCTAGTTCCAAAACCTGATGGAAGTACTAGATTCTGTACAGATTATCGCAAAGTCAATGCTGTAACTAGAACGGATGTGTTTCCAATACCTAGGATTGATGATTGTATTGATAGTGTAGGGCAAGCAAAGTTTCTGACCAAGATTGATTTATTGAAGGGTTATTGGTGTGTGCCTTTAACTGAGAGGGCCAAGAGCATCTCTGCTTTTGCCACACCATCTGGATTGTACCAGTATGAAGTCCTACCCTTTGGCATGAAAAATGCCCCAGCCACGTTCCAAAGGATGATACAGTCTACAATCGCCGGATTGCCACACACGGGTGCATACATCGATGACCTGATCACATGGAGTGACTCCTGGGAAGAACATCTAAAAGATGTAGAGACGTTGTTCCAGCGCCTGACCCAGGCTAACCTGACTGTTAACCTGAACAAGAGTGACTTTGGTTGTGCTACTGTCACCTATCTTGGCTACGTCATAGGCCAGGGTAAGGTGGCACCCATAAATGCTAAAGTCCAAGCCATCATGGACTTTCCAGTTCCTGACAACAAAAAAGCTTTGCGCCGCTTCCTTGGAATGATCGGGTACTACCGCAAGTTCTGCAAGAACTTTGCTGAGATTGCTCTCAGTCTAACTAACCAATTGAAGAAAGGCATAAAGTTCACCTGGGATGATGCATGCCAGAGAGCCTTCGATCACCTGAAGTCTCTGCTGTGTCACTTCCCCGTGCTTAAATCTCCTGACTTCAACAAACCGTTCTCCATCGCGGTCGATGCTAGCGACCAAGCTTGTGGATCTGTGCTCCTACAGAGAAGTGACTCTGATGACATTGAGCATCCCGTGGCATACTTCTCCAGGAAGTTCAATCGCCACCAAAGGAACTATTCCACAATAGAGAAGGAACTGTTGGCTCTGGTCCTTTCTTTACAACACTTTGAGGTTTATGTTTGTACAGGACAAAAGCCAATGATTGTGTACACTGACCACAATCCGTTAATGTTTTTGAGTAAGATGAAAAACAAGAATCGGAGATTGTTGAATTGGAGTTTGATTTTACAGGAGTTTGACTTGGAAATTAAGCATGTGAAGGGTACAGACAATGTAATTGCTGATTGCTTATCCCGTGTTTGAATGTGTATATATATCATGTGTTTGAATATTGTATGATATGTATATATAGACAAGTGTTCACTTAACCATTTTGTATTGAAAAGAAAAATTTTGCCTTTATGAGTCAAAATTTTTCCCTTTTGGAATGGAGGTGTAATGTGAATATAGGCCACTAGATGGCAGTATTTACCTTTTTTTTGTTAAGCTCAGACTGGAGTCATGTTTAGACATGTCCTGGACATGTCTGGGGCAAGTCTCAGAAAATTAAAAAAAAGAGGTCTAAGTGTGGGTGGGGTCTGCAGAAGAGTATATGGGGAGGAGAATTGAGACAGTAAAGTGGTAGGAGAAATTGCAAGAAGATGACCAGACCTGCCATTCTGTTCAAGACCTGTGACGTTTCTTTTGTGGATTTCTTTGACTGTGTTTGAGCATTTTCTTCATCCAGGACATCACCAAGCCACCCCACTAAAAAGGGACTGTAATTATTTCTGTTTTTTCTTATTTATCAATCTTGGTCTTTAGTTGTAGGTTGTTATTAGTCTTTGTCTTCGTTAAAAATTAAATGTGTTTTAGTTGTTAAAACTGTGTTTGTCATCCCTTGCTGTTGCTGTTGTGTTATAAATGTAATAACAAATTGGGGCCATAACAACACCAAGTTTTGTTCAAGGCGTTTCGATCCGATTTCAAACATGGCCGCCATGGTGGCCATATTTAAAATCACATAATTGGCCATCTGAAGGCTATTTATGCACATATTTAGCTGAAATTTGCTATGTAGGTAGTAAGTAGCAAGCTACGTCACATATAATACGAGTTTCTCTGAATTTTGAATTTTGACATTCAACTTTGTATGTCCCCTCTAAGTTACACTGAAACCTTTAAAACTCTTCTTCTCCAAAACTACTTGACCAATGAAGCTGAAACTTGACAAGTATCTTCCCACCCATTGGGACACTAAATTTGTTCTAGGCGCTCTGATTCCATTTTAAATATGGCCGCCACACCGGCCATATTGAAAATCACATAACTGCCCATCTGAAAGCTATTTATGCATATATTCAGCTGAAATTTGTCATGTAGGTAGTATGTAGCCAGATGCATCACATGCCTATAAAAGGTTTTTCCGTATTTTGAATTTTGACCTTTCACATTCAGCTTTAAACTTGCCCGAATAACGTCATTTTGTTGTAACCACAGCTGATTCAGGTGAGCTACAGGGCCTGTGGCCCTATTTTTATGGGATTTGTGGAAATGTCAGTTTGCAAATAATGGAGAATAGGTGAACATGAGCATCGCATGCTTGGTTCAACTGTGGACTAGTTTGCATACTGCATTAAACTTTGCATACCCTCCCAATCCCTTTATTGTTATTGGAAAGATCCTCTGTAGGCACCCCTCCTTTTTATATGTGGTAACTGATAACGATGAGCCTCTGATAAATGAAGTTGTGTTGTTCACTTTCTAGTAAGTGAAGTCAAGAGGAAATTACTGCTGGATAGAGTCCAGCTGATTAACAGGCCTGCCTGGAAAATCACACCCTCCCTCCTGCGCTGAATTAAACTGACTTTAAAAAGCCTTCCTCCTCCAGGGACGGTAATCAAATATCTCCAAGTATGGTCTTTATGTGAACCGATCCATCCCTATTTGTAGATGAGGGTAGCTTTATGAATCATGAAACAGCGGGGCCTGTTCTAATGCTTTTGAGCGTGGCGTTGTGGAAGTTGAGTCCTTACAACCTGATTTTATTGCACCAAAAATACCCCCTTACCTGAATAATGAGGTGTCATTTCATCACAGGGAAGATTTCTTGCTACTGCGGTTTGAGAAATGGGTGATATTGTTCGTCTTCTAACTCTGAAAATATGCTGAATTCAGTTCAACACTTGGATTTTGAGTCTATTGCCGCTTTCACACTAGGTACGATTGTTCTGTACCGAGCCAAAGTAAGATTGTCCCCCTCCCTTCTCCCCCTGCTGGTCAGCTTTAACACTAGTAATGTCGTTCAGTACTGGAGTACACTTGTGCATGACAATTCCGATACAGTTGGTGACAGTGTGCTCTTAGGTGGCTGCAAATAGGAAAATGTATGCCAAGATGAAGACGCAAACCCTTGCGTCATTAATAGCGTTCGGCTCACGGGTCAGTTTTTGGCTGATTATGCTGTCTGCTGCCTCATAACATAGGCATGGGCAATACAAATGAATAAAATGACAACATTTCTTGAGTTGCTGAGAACAAAGTTTTTATTATTTTCTAATGATTTTTTGCAGGTAAGTACAGAAGACGCAGACGAAGCGTTTGCCACAAGTCCAACGCCTTTACAGGAAAGGATCTCGGAGCCACAGGGTCCCAAAAATGGCTGATTTCGGCATTTTTCAACAAAACCCATTGCGAAAGTTGGGGGGTGAAGCCTGAGGGCATTTTCGAAAATAGTCTATTCAGAAATGAACCAGGCCAAATTATCCATTAGGGTATCCTAACAGATATAATTGATGCTAAAGTCATCTACCCCTTTTCTGAAGTACAGCAGCACCCCCTAGGCCCTTTTTAATGGTAAATGCATTGAATTTCACCCAGTTATGTTCAACAAACATTAGGTTTTGCATTGATATTAAAAAATGGTAGGAATGGGTTGCCTGTGAAGTTCTTTTGGATCAATGACCTGCAAAAATGTCAAAATTATGGGTGGGAGGGCAAACATTTACAATTCTCGCCCATTACTATATAAAATGTAGTGAAGTCGCTGATGCCGACAGTTGTTTGCCCACCCACTGCTACGAAATGAATCAAACGTTCCCCCTTCAGTAACCCGTGGTGATTTAAGAAAAAAAAAACAAAAAAACTTTGCACTATATCCATATACCCTCCTCCCATGAGTTTCAATGACCCACTGTGAATAATTCATAGTAAAACATTGACGTGCAGTCGGAGGTTAATTTGGTGAGGCAGAAACCTCCCCTTTGCTTGATTAGCAATCAGAAGATTAACTAGTTTAGTAAGACTATTAGGCAGTATGACGGGCTAGTTTTGGCATCATTACTCAGTACATCAATCCTGAAATGCTCACTAGACAGCAAATTTGCACGTACTTGCTTCCAGGAAGCCGAAGCACTGTCATCAACAAATATTGAAACGATTCGACCTATGCAGAGTTCAATGCTTATTCAGTATACAATGTATTCTCCAATGAATATGCGCTTTTACACCCAAACAAAAAGTGGGCGCTTATTTTCAGTCTTCTTTCATAATCCAATTAACGATATACACAATTACCGTGAGCCGGGAATTTTTCCTAATTGATTATTCAGATTTCCATCCTTGCAGTCTCGAATTAAAGTGTATACGTGAATGAATCTTGTGACCGATGGGCTTCAAAGGCCTGGCGCCGGTTTATTCCCTGGTATATTTTACTGAAACTTCACAAATAGGGTCACTGGATATTCTGTCAACAAACTATGTAGGGTAGATAAAAATACGCTCACCTTTCTTGCTATTGTTGAGGTGAAATCATGGCGAACTTGCGACGAACTTCACCTACTTCTGTCAAACTTATTTCACATCCCCTGGAGGTCTAGCCTGGATGAACAGACTCATAATTTGTCAAATTTGATGGCTGTAAGCAAATTGGGACCGTAGCTGGGATATGACGTCGGCGCGGGCTATTTGAAATCTACCTCATAAATGGTTATTTTTGCCACGCCGTGCACTTGAAAATTTGTGAACATGGCTCAAACTGAGGTCACGCATTCATCCAATGGGCGAATAATAGCTCTGTTCAAATCGTGTTTTTGGCCGTAATATGCAGAGTTCATGTATGAAATGCGAGTATCCTTTTGAAAAGGTTGCTTTTAATCAAAGCCTGGAGTTCTTATTGTATGAAAATGGTATTTACGTCGTTTTTTAGAAGTTTTCTGAGGCTTGTGTACCGCACCTATTCAGCTGTTACACATTCCATTAGAGTTTATGCAGAGCGTTGCCCATGCCTACATAACACGAAAGTTTATCTTTCTCATCACTTGAGCTGCCAAACTTTTGCACCGAGTCCTGCATTTTGAGATGCAACCTCCTTTTCTATAGTTTAAGTACTGTTTGATTGTCCAATGATAACCATGCAATTGCAATTATTCCAAAAATCGCTGGGTTTTTGTGTGTAGTAACCATCCACTTCCACGTTGAAGAACGGTTGCTTTCATATTTGGTACGAGTATAGATGAACTGTGCCCGAGACCACCTCTTCCAAGCAGACTTGCGTGCCGTGCCCGAGCACGGTAAACTGGTGATCACACTTACCAAGTGAACTGGATTTTGGTGTCAAGTGTACTCTGATCTATGTCCGAGTGTGAAACCACCCAATGTCGGTGATGTTATGGAGGGGCCACAGTGTCTGTAGCCATTGGAAATCTCCTCTCAGTCATTAGCCAATCATAGCCTTGAGAACAAGACTTGTGAATTTTTGAGCCAATCAGTAGCATAGGTGCATTTCCACATGGTGGATTAATCTAACACCAACAGGGCGATTCCACGTATGTCGTATGGACATTCACAGAACATTTTTGATTCTGAAAAGTTTCAGGCTTTGCTTCGTGGAAGTCATTTGTTACTAAATGATAGACCCTTGACCCCAAAGGAATATGCAACAGAACTCTCAAACCAATTTTTACATTATTTATGCAAATTTGGCCAAATAAATATCTGTCATACGGATGCAGAGAAAAGGCATGTTTTCAACATATAACTTCAAATGAAAAAAATCTGTAAGTTGATGCAGAAAAAAATCATGATGGTGATATCATACAAGTCGACATGGTCTACGACATCCCCCGCCAATCGTGCGCTTCTTATTTTCGAACTCGATCAAGGCCTTTATGGTCTGAAGCCACACACCAAATTTGGTTACTGTATCTGTAGTAGTTTCTGAGTAAATCTGTCCCCTTTATCTTGGACGGACGGACCCCTCCCACTTCGTGTTGGCGGGGGATAATAATCTACAGGTAATTGCTTAGAGCAGGGGTCCTCAATCTTTCCCAGAAAGGGCCGGTGTGGGTGCATGCTTTCATTGCAACCAAGCATTTACACACCTGATGCTACTAATCAACCCCTGGACTCCTTACTAATAAGCTTGATTAGTAGCATCAGGTGCATAGCTGGTTGGTTGCAATAAAAGCCTGCACCCACACCGGCCCTTTCTGGGAAAGATTGGGGACCCCTGGCTTAGAGGGTGGAAAACCTTTTGTAAAAGATATTTTAGTATTCCATGAAGTATTGAGAACATTTTGTCAAAAGTTCTGTTGTACAGACAAACAAAATCTGTCGTACGGATGTTTATTTTTTTGGAATTTAGGTCTAATTTTTTTTTTTTTTTTCAACATTTAAGAAATTCAGTAAGTTAAACTCTGAAATTCTGCAACCTTTTTTTTTTTCAAAATGCAAATTAAGAACACACAAAATACACCATACATCCAGTTGTAAAACTAGCAAAAGTTGCACACTTCATGCTTCATTACGCACACCTCGTATCCTGTTGTCTCACTTTGTATAAAGCATGAAATTGCCATAATGTTCAATAACTGTTGTTAATATTAGCTCTGAAAGAGGGAGTAGACTCTGGTCTTACAACTGTTTTTGGTGTATTTTATATACCTGCACAAGTGCAAACTGTCATACGGCCATATGTCCTATGGATATCGGCAAAGACATAACAAGTAACTTTGAAAACGTATCAACTGGAAAAGCTCAGTTAGGTGACCTTTTGAGATGTAGCACTGAATGCCCAATGTATCAGAGGTCGTGTTAAATGAATATTTTCCGTCATTGACAAATTTTTTTTAACAATGACGGAACATTTTGAAGGCCGTCCGTCATTTTGACAGAATGCAATTCCCACCCCCGTCCAACTGGTGGTGGCTGTCATTGTCTCGAGCATTGTCTTCGATCTGTATGATCCTGTATTCCTCATATGTTTGTAATATGATCATTTGCTCTTTGTTTGTAAAAGATGCTGCCGGTAGATGATTGGTCATTTGTTTCAAAGTCCATCTTTGGTATGTGAACACGCAGATATAATGGTCAGGAAAGCCCCGGTTGACATAATGAGTTGATAAGCAGCTTCTTAGGACCACTTGGCGAGACTGGGGTTGTTAGGCTTGGTGAAGCCCAGCAATAACTGAAAGCATTGTTCATTTGCGCACTGTTACTCTGTGGGGGGAGAAATCATTTGTGATGCTTTATAAAGTTCATACAGCAGTAAGTCCGAAAATCCATGCAGTGCTGTATTTAACACAGTGCGCAATGTGTGGCTACATGAATCACTGTCGGCATCAGCTAATGCGTAATCTATGAATTATTCCATTTATCTTATCATTTTAAAAAATAAAATTACAATGACAGATAATTGATTATGACAAAATTTTTATGCCCCTGTCCGTCACAATGATGGACAATCAGAAAGTGTAACGTGACCTCTGCTATGTATCAAATCAAGTTCAGCAAGAAACGGGTATGTGACAGAGGCTTAGAAATTTTTAACAGTATTCCATTGACTTAAGTTTTCAATTTCACTACTCTGCAAAGATGAGTACCAATTGCAGGCCTTGGGAAAGACTAGAGCAGTTGTTTAAAAGGAAAATGTAATCTGACCAACTGCACAGAGCCACTCAGTGAATGGAGTGACTCAGCCAGTGGGCTCTGAGGCCCTGCCCTTTAAGTCCTCTCATCTTCCATCAAAAATGTTTTTCACATCAGATCAATAACCTTTCACTTCTTTATTAAACGTTGAAACACCACAAACTAGTCCCAGGATCACTAATAACTACCTCTAACTGAATATTGAATGGCAAATTGTAAGTTTGTCTTTGAATGACACCTCACAATTTAGAGTGGCCTTGACCTCTTAAGCAGCTGCTGCCCTCTATTGATAACTTACAAAATCAAAGCAGCCTTTTTATACCCCCGCTACGACGTAGTCGGGGGTATATAGCGCTCCGCAGGTCCGTCCGTCTGTTGGTGTGTCTGTGCGTCCGGATTCGTTCAAACATGAAGCGGGGTTATGTGAGCTCTGCTCGCTTCTACACTTGTGTTTTTATGCCCCTGCCCTCTAAAGAGGAATAATGACATGAAAAGTCCTAATGTGGCTCTGTGACAGGTGATATTAAATGGGCAGACTAATCATGTTGTACAGTGAAAGGAGCAGCCAAAAAGGCCTGGTCTGTCAAGAGGGAAGATGAGTTGAGGCTCACCAATTTGCCAACTGCTGCATTCCTTAAAGACGATTCGGTGGGATAGAGGGCATTTCACCCGCGACAGTGTGTAATACAGTGCAATTAAAACATTGAAGGAATCCAGTTGAACCTTGTGGCGTGAGGGGCAGGGCCGGAAACCACTTCTGAATGTGTGTGATCTTTGTTCCCTCAGACAACACTGTCTTAAGAACCATCATGTGGCTGTAGTGGATATCACCATGTGGTGTCAACACTATTTCAGCACTGTTACTTGCGGTCTCTCCAGATGTAATTAAAAGCTTTATAATGTGAAGCTGAAGTTGCACACAAACATGTCCAATAGTGCCACTGACTTCTCTGTGTTTGACGTCATCTAAGATGAACAGTCAGTTGAAGTGTGTTTTCTGGTCCAACAAGTCAAAATTCCAAGTGTCTTCACAAAAAAAAAATAGTTTCTGTGTTCTCCATATCAAAGATGACAAGTAAAAAATCCGGCATCTTGCATGGTATGGGATTGTGTCGGTGCGCAAGGCAGGAATGACTTTGACATTTGTGAAGGCAACATTAACGCAGAAAGCTATCCTTGATTTTTGGTGCAACATATGCTGCCATCGAGACATAGTCTATTCCAGGGACGTCCTTGCGCCTGAACAAGAGGACGCCAAATAATATTTTGCTCAGGTTACAAATGCATGCGAAAGTAGAGAATGCAGGTGCAAGCTCGGCCTGCCTGCAGTCCTGTTCTGTCTACCATTGAGGGTGCACGAGGCATTATAAAGTGGAGTGCATGGAAATGAAGGCCCAGTACAATTGTGCCACTGAAGACCTAGATAATAGAGGAATGGGAGGAAATTCTGCTTGCTTGACTTGACCACATGGTGTGTTTTGGGCCCAAATACTTAATGAGTGTGATTAAAAGCCATGATGATGTCACACAGTGGTAAACGGCCAACTGTGCAAACTTCTTAGACTTTCCTGCAATATTGTATATTTTCAATAAGAATTTAAATCAAAATATTAGAATATCAAACAACGTGTTCGGTTTACAAGAACGGGGTGAGTGGACAAATCAGTCTTTTATTGTCCCCCACCGCCGCGGTAGCGAGCAGGGGACATTAGTATTCAGCTCCGTCCATCTGTCATGTCCCGTTTGTTGCGAATACGATATCTAAAGAATGGTTTGACCAATTTCAGTCATCTTTGGCTTCAGTGTGTATTAGTGTGATACGCTGACCCCAGTCGATTTCTGTGACCTTGGCATTATTCTCAACGTCCCTACAACTATTTGACCACTTAAATACAAGTACCTTGTCAACATATCTCAAGAACGGACAGATTCCATTCATCTTTGGTGTCAAGGTGTATTAGGGGGATGCTCAGAGCCCACTCGTTTTACGTGACCTTTGCATTATTCTCAAGGTCATCATGACCATTTGACCACTTACAAATACCTTGTCAACATGATATCTCAAGAAGAGATAGGAGATGGGCACCGACTCGCTCGCGACAGAGTCTCTCGTGGAGAAACTGCGATTTGAAGTCCGCTAATTTTGGAGGATAATAATAACATACGATAGAAAATGTTGCGATTAGCAAGGGACAAAAGACAACTCTTTCGGCAGCTTAATTGACGCAACGAAACCATCAAAAGCCTAAAAATCATGATACAACAAAAAAACAAACAAATGCGCATTGGCCTTTTATTTTTCGCCTGCATTACTTTACTGATTCTCCCCACCGTTATAGGATCCAGCGTGCTCAAACATACATCTGATGAGAAACACATCACCTTGAAGAATCAAATTTTCTTATTTCCTATGGATAAGCAATGTCTGCAAAATTTTGGTCATGGATGTTATGCTATTTACTCAACAGTACTAAAATTTGGACGTGCACGCACACAAAGCGCAGTCCAAAGACATAAAAAATACAACAAAAAACACAGAATATATGAGGCAGTCCTCACTTTACTTTTTCTGATTCTATTGGCTGGAGACATGCAGCTAAATCCAGGCCCTAAAGATCAACCTCACCTGGGAAGCGGCATTGGAGTCGGGTCACAAGTTCCTCGGGAACAGTGGGACCGGGAGCCGCGGGCCCCTTTGAGGAGCGGAGCGCTTGCTTGGCTTGGGGACGGCCTGCAACTTCCAGCCGCGGACCGAGTGTGTTACCACCTGCCTGTGCCCAGCTCGGCACCTGCCCCGAAATCAGACAGCGGAGTGTACTACTGCGGCGTCGGTTGACTGTGCCGGATCCTGAGGATAGGTCTTCAGGGGCAGTAGGGAACCAGGTCGTAGTGTCGCCTCTAACGAGCGGCACCCCCGTCTGTGCTGGAGGCAGCATTGGCCTGTTGCCGCTAGCTGCAGACCAGGCGCAGTGTTCGCTGAACTCCACGGATATGCCGCACGCAAATCTCCACTTGGATTCCTATTCAGAGTATCGGAAAAAGAGATCAGTCTTAAAACTCTCTCTTAAATCAAAAAGCAATATTGACATCTTAGCTTTTAAATCCCTAAGAAATAAGGTTGTCAAAGAGATGTGTATTGCAAAAGCACAGTGCTTCACCAGGTTGATAAAAAATGCTAAATGGAAGGGCTCTAATGCCTGGAAACAAATATACAAATTGGTTAATCCTAAAAGTCAGAAACAACATTCTATCAAAGAGCTTAAGATTGAGAATGTCATTACTACAGATCCTACAGAAATTGCTAATTGTTTTAATAATTTTTTTATTGACTCTGTTGATGAACTTGCAAAAAATTTTCTGCCACCTCAAATAGTGAAGGATAGACTCCAACTACTAGACTCCAACAACTTTTTCTATATTAAAGGGACTAATCAAGCTGCAGTACATAAAATCATTACCAATCTTAACACATCACACACTAAAGATGTTTTCAATGTGGATACTGCTTTCCTGAAGCGACACTCATCATTATTATTATTATTATTATTATTTTTTTTTAAGAACCTGTAACTAAACTCATAAATCTGTCTATAGCTACAAATAGTTTCCCAGATCACTGGAAAACAGCCGAGATTACACCGATTTTCAATATAGCTAATATAGCGTCAAGTTATAGGCCAATTTCTATTCTCCCAGTTTTCTCTAAAGTTCTAGAAAAAGTGGTAGTGCAACAATTAATAGCAAATTTGGAAGATGATAATCTCTTGCACCCAAATCAATTTGGCTTCAGGCCCAAGTATTCAACTGAATTAGCTAATTGCTATCTGCTGGAAAACATCAAGAGCTCCTTAGATAGAGGGAATGTTGTTGGCGCAGTTTTTCTAGATCTTAAGAAAGCATTCGATACTGTCAATCATGACATTTTATTATCCAAATTAACGAAGTATAATTTTTCTGATCAAGCAAAATCATGGTTCGATTCTTATCTATGCAACAGAAGTCAACAGGTCATTATTGGTCAGTCTAAATCTAATTGCCGTGACCGTAAATTGGGTATACCACAAGGGTCAGTTCTTGGACCTCTGCTGTTCAGCTTGTGTATAAATGAATGCTGCACAGCAGTTGGCCAACAAATGTATGCTGAAGACACTGTTTTATTTGTGGCGGCAAAAACGCCCGCTATTGCTGCAGCCAAACTAACAGCCTGCTTAGATAAGGTGGCACGCTGGCTTGATACTTCCTGTTAAACATTAAATGTCAAAAAAACTCTCTGTATGTGTTTCTCAATCAGGAAGCTTCCCTCCATAGACTCTTTTAAAGTAAAAATCAAAGATAATGAATTGGAGATGGTTCAGCATTTCAAATATCTTGGAGTTGTTTTGGACTCGCAGCTTCGGTTTGACAAACGTATGAAAAAGCTGAGTAGAACTTGTTGGGCTAATCTACAAACTTTCAGACAAATCAGACACTGTTTACCATTTAACACAGCCCTTGCATTTATGCATGCAATGATCTTTTCTCATCTTTCGTACAGTATCACTTCCTGTTCTCGGGCATTAGCCTCCGTCATTAGACCGCTTACATCCATTTACAATCAAGCAATCAAGGGTTTAGATAAAAAACCACTTCGATTTCATCACTGCACCATCCTAAAAAAATACAATTTATTCAGTTTTGAAAATTTCATTAATTACACCAACCTCATACTTGCATTTAAATGTCTTCATCATTTAGCTCCACCCATCTTTAACACTATTATAACTAGATTGCATTACACTGCCACCAACACCCGAAGCATATCAGAGGGAAACTGCAGAATCAGACACTGTAAGACCTCCTTTGCCCAAAACGCCTTCTCAATTAAAGGTACAATTCTGCGGAATTCCTTACCTGTGTAATGTGAATATAGGCCACTAGATGGCAGTATTTACCTTTTTTTTTTTTGTTAAGCTCAGACTGGAGTCACGTTTAGACATGTCCTGGACATGTCTGGGGCAAGTCTCAGAAAGTTAAAAAAAAGAGGTCTAAATGTGGGTGGGGTCTGCAAAAGAGTATATAAGGAAAAGAATTGAGACAGTAAAGTAGAAGGAGAAATTGCAAGAAGATGACCAGACCTGCCATTCTGTTCAAGACCTGTGATGTTTCTTTTGTGGATTTCTTTGCCTGTGTTTGAGCATTTTCTTCATCCAGGACATCACCAAGCCACCCCACTAAAAAAGGACTGTAATTATTTCTGTTTTTTCTTATTTATCAATCTTGGTCTTTAGTTGTAGGTTGTTATTAGTCTTTGTCTTTGTTAAAAATTAAATGTGTTTTAGTTGTTAAAACTGTGTTTGTCATCCCTTGCTGTTGCTGTTGTGTTATAAATGTAATAACAAATTGGGGGCCATAACAAATTGGGGGCTCAAGGTCCGGGATAGACCATTGTGTGAGTAATTTATTGAAAATCTAACATTCCAAATTGTGAAATTGTGTTTGTGAATTTTCCTAGATATATATTGACAACAGCAATGGATGATTTCTTGGCATCACCAACCGTAAGGGTTTTGAAGTCTTTTAAAAAGACAGAACTGCTAGAAATTTGCAGACAGTTGGAGCTGACAGAGGTAAAACCAGCCATGCGAAAAGCAAGACTGGCTAGAGAGATAGTTGAATATTACATTGATGAAAATGTGTTTGCACCAGGAGATCTGGAACAGTTTCCAGTGGAAAATCCAAATATAGAAATGGAACTTAAATTAAAAATGCTAGAGATGGAGAGGGAAGAAAAAGAAAAACAAAGGCAGTTTGAGTTAGAAAAATTAGCAAGAGAAGAAAAACAAAGAGAATTTGAGAGAGAGAAAGAGGAAAGAGCAGAAAGAGAGAGACAGAGACAGAGAGATTTTGAATTAGAGAAGTTGGATAGAGAAGAAAGACTCCAAATGGAGCAACTAAAAATTAAAATAGCAATGAAAAATAAATTTTGTGCTAGTCAGGAGGTAAAACTGGTGCCTCCATTTTCGGAAAAAGATGTTGACAACTATTTCCAGTGTTTTGAAAAGGTAGCAAAGAGTTGCCAGTGGCCAAAGGAACACTGGCCTCTGATGTTGCAAACTGTCCTCAAGGGTAAAGCTCAACAAGCCTATTCGGCTTTGTCTGCAGATGATTCCTCTGATTATGAGGTTGTCAAAAAGGTTATTTTGAGAGCTTATGAGTTGGTTCCAGAGGCTTACCGACAGAAATTCAGAGGTCTGAAGAAATCTGAAAATCAGACTTATGTTGAATTTGCTAATGAGAAGCAGGTTTGCTTTGAGCGCTGGTGTACTTCTATGGAGGTCAAGGATGATTTCAACTCACTAAAAGAGATGGTGTTAGTTGAAGAATTCAAGAACTGTGTTAAGGATGATGTTAAGACCTACCTTAATGAGAAGCAAGCACTGAATTTGCAATCAGCTGCCAAATTTGCAGATGAATATGTTCTCACTCATAAGTCCAAATTTCAGTCTAGCAGTAACAATAGATGGTCCCAATTTCAGAAAAAGGGTTACGGTGATACCCAAGATTCCTCACCCAAAGACAAAGACAAATCTGGTGATGGTGCTCAGAAATCCAGTAACAGGTCTGATCAAAGTGTGAAAGCTGACAGTGACAGAAGTGGTCTAGTTTGCAGATATTGCAAGAAATCTGGTCATTTTACAACTAACTGTTGGTTCCTTAAAGCTAAAAAAGAAAAAGAAAAGGATACCAAACCAAATGCCTTTGTGAAAACAAGGTTAGAAACCCCTGTAGTAGATAACCGATCTGCTAAATTGCCTGCTTCTTGTGGGGCTAAAAAGCCTAATACAGCTGACTTTGTGAGGGAGGAATTTCTTCCATTTGTGTCAGAGGGATTTGTGGCTCTGAATGAGCATACTACTCCTGTCCCCATATATATCCTAAGGGATACCGGAGCTTCTCAGTCACTTTTGTTGATGGACTCCTTGGAGTTACGTGATGAGACCGCTTCAGGGGATTTCATACTTGTACAAGGTATTGAAGGGAGGACTGTATCTGTACCCCTGCGCTCTATATTCTTGAAGTCAGATTTAGTTACAGGACAGGTAAAGGTGGGACTTATGTCAAGTCTACCTATAAAGGGTGTTTCTCTGTTGCTAGGCAATGACTTGGCTGGGGGCAAAGTAGTTCCCCCTGTACATCTTACTTCACAGCCGAGCACTGAAAATGGGGATGAGGACCCATCTCTGTATCCTTCTTGCGCAGTGACTCGTGCTATGGCCAAGAAGGCTAAAGAAGATGATGTTGTGGTGCCGTCCAGTACATTGAATAGTCAGGACTCAGGTGGTTCGCCTCATGACTCTGATTGCCCTACTATGGTTTCTCCGTTTGAGGACTTATCAGATACTTTTATCAGTTCTCTATTCAGCCAGCCGGATGGGTCTGGTGATTCTGATGTGTCTGGAGACTTGTCTCTGTCCAGAAAGCGGTTGATTGAGGAGCAAACTATTGATCCTGAAATTGGTGTACTAAAGAGGAGAGCCCTTCCTGATAAAGAAATGGACGCAGTTCCAGTTGGGTATTATCTCAAGGATGGTGTGTTGATGCGGAAGTGGCGCCCTCCTGATATCCCTGCTAATGCAGATTGGGCAGTGGTCAGGCAAATTGTTGTTCCGAAGGTCTACAGGAATGAGATCTTAACAATGGCTCATAGTTTACCTTTGGGAGGTCATCTTGGTGTTAACAAGACTGTTGATAAGATCATGAAACACTTCTTTTGGCCTGGGCTTCGGAAAGACGTTTCCAACCTTTGCAAAACCTGTCACACTTGTCAGGTAGTTGGAAAACACCAGTTAGACCCACCTGTAGCTCCATTGCAGCCTATCCCAGCATTTGGGGAGCCATTCTCTAGGGTCATTGTTGATTGCGTTGGTCCATTACCCAAGACTAGATCTGGAAATCAGTACTTGTTGACAATCATGTGTGCATCTACCAGATTCCCTGAAGCCATACCTCTACGTAACATCAAGGCAACTGCAATATCGAAGGCTTTGATAAAGTTCTTCACGTTGTTTGGTCTTCCCAGGGAAATTCAGTCAGACCAAGGTAGCAATTTCACTTCAGGATTGTTTCAGCAGGTTGTGTATGAACTAGGTGCAAAACAGATTCTTTCTAGTGCCTATCATCCAGAAAGTCAGGGTGCCTTAGAGCGGTTTCATTCCACTCTCAAGACAATGATGAGGACTTATTGTTATGACCATGAGAAAGACTGGGATGAAGGGGTTCATTTGCTGTTGTTTGCAGCTAGAGAAGCAGTGCAGGAGTCTACTGGATTCAGTCCATTTGAGCTAGTGTTTGGTCATGAAGTGAGAGGACCTTTGCTATTATTGAGTGAACAATGGCAAGAGGAAGAGCCGCAAATCAGTCTGTTAGACTATGTTAGCAAGTTCAAGGAAAGATTGCGTGCAGCTTGTGACCTTGCCAAAGAGAACTTGAAATCAAGTCAGGGAAAAATGAAAACTTGGTATGATCATAAGGCTAGAAGCCGTGAGTTTAAACCAGGAGACAAGGTCCTTGTGTTGTTTCCCTTGCAGTCCAATCCATTGCAGGCTAGATTTCATGGTCCTTATGAAATTCTGACAAAACTCAATGATCTCAATTACATTGTGAAGACTCCAGATAGGAGAAAACCAAAACAATTGTGTCATATTAACATGCTAAAGCCTTATCATGACAGAAATGCTAGGGTTGCAGCTGTCACTTCAGATTCTCCAATGGTCGAAACGTGTGAAGATGAGGGGGAGTTTCAAGATGATGAACCAAGAATTAAAGCTGAAGTTCTTTCATGTAAATTGTCAAACACTGAAGTGTTGCAAAATCTTGATGTAAAACTCCAGCACTTAGAACCCTCACAGAGAGATCAGTTTGAAAGGTTGATCAAGAAATATGAGGATTTGTTTCCTGATGTTCCAAAGAGAGTTACTATAGCCTCTCATGATGTAGATGTTGGTGATGCCAAACCAATAAAACAGCATCCATACCGGATGAATCCTGAAAAGAGAAAGATTGCTGAGAAAGAGGTTGAGTACATGTTAAAACATGATATTATCAGACCCTCCAACTCCGATTGGAGTTCACCCTGTGTGCTAGTTCCAAAACCTGATGGAAGTACTAGATTCTGTACAGATTATCGCAAAGTCAATGCTGTAACTAGAACTGATGTGTTTCCAATACCTAGGATTGATAATTGTATTGATAGTGTAGGGCAAGCAAAGTTTCTGACCAAGATTGATTTATTGAAGGGTTATTGGTGTGTGCCTTTAACTGAGAGGGCCAAGAGCATCTCTGCTTTTGCCACACCATCTGGATTGTACCAGTATGAAGTCCTACCCTTTGGCATGAAAAATGCCCCAGCTACGTTCCAAAGGATGATACAGTCTACAATCGCCGGATTGCCACACACGGGTGCGTACATCGATGACCTGATCACATGGAGTGACTCCTGGGAAGAACATCTAAAAGATGTAGAGACGTTGTTCCAGCGCCTGACCCAGGCTAACCTGACTGTTAACCTGAACAAGAGTGACTTTGGTTGTGCTACTGTCACCTATCTTGGCTACGTCATAGGCCAGGGTAAGGTGGCACCCATAAATGCTAAAGTCCAAGCCATCATGGACTTTCCAGTTCCTGACAACAAAAAAGCTTTGCGCCGCTTCCTTGGAATGATCGGGTACTACCGCAAGTTCTGCAAGAACTTTGCTGAGATTGCTCTCAGTCTAACTAACCAACTGAAGAAAGGCGTAAAGTTCACCTGGGATGATGCATGCCAGAGAGCCTTCGATCGCCTGAAGTCTCTGCTGTGTCACTTCCCCGTGCTCAAATCTCCTGACTTCAACAAACCGTTCTCCATCGCGGTCGATGCTAGCGACCAAGGTTGTGGATCTGTGCTCCTACAGAGAAGTGACTCTGATGACATTGAGCATCCCGTGGCATACTTCTCCAGGAAGTTCAATCGCCACCAAAGGAACTATTCCACAATAGAGAAGGAACTGTTGGCTCTGGTCCTTTCTTTACAACACTTTGAGGTTTATGTTTGTACAGGACAAAAGCCAATGATTGTGTACACTGACCACAATCCGTTAACGTTTTTGAGTAAGATGAAAAACAAGAATCAGAGATTGTTGAATTGGAGTTTGATTTTACAGGAGTTTGACTTGGAAATTAAGCATGTGAAGGGTACAGACAATGTAATTGCTGATTGCTTATCCCGTGTTTGAATGTGTATATATATATCATGTGTTTGAATATTGTATGATATGTATATATAGACAAGTGTTCACTTAACCATTTTGTATTGAAAAGAAAAATTTTGCCTTCATGAGTCAAAATTTTTCCCTTTTGGAATGGAGGTGTAATGTGAATATAGGCCACTAGATGGCAGTATTTACCTTTTTTTTTTTTGTTAAGCTCAGACTGGAGTCACGTTTAGACATGTCCTGGACATGTCTGGGGCAAGTCTCAGAAAGTTAAAAAAAAGAGGTCTAAATGTGGGTGGGGTCTGCAAAAGAGTATATAAGGAAAAGAATTGAGACAGTAAAGTAGAAGGAGAAATTGCAAGAAGATGACCAGACCTGCCATTCTGTTCAAGACCTGTGATGTTTCTTTTGTGGATTTCTTTGCCTGTGTTTGAGCATTTTCTTCATCCAGGACATCACCAAGCCACCCCACTAAAAAAGGACTGTAATTATTTCTGTTTTTTCTTATTTATCAATCTTGGTCTTTAGTTGTAGGTTGTTATTAGTCTTTGTCTTTGTTAAAAATTAAATGTGTTTTAGTTGTTAAAACTGTGTTTGTCATCCCTTGCTGTTGCTGTTGTGTTATAAATGTAATAACAAATTGGGGGCCATAACACCTGCGAGTCTAAAACAAATCCAGGATATTAAAACATTTTCTCCTGCAGTCAAGTCCTGGATTAAACTCTGCCAGAACTGTAATCATGACATCAATTAACTTACAAGTGAAGTTTGAATGTGGCAGTATTTTTAATTTGTTTGTTTGTTGTCATGGTGGGTTACCACTAGTATTGTTGTTATTATCCTCAATCATTATACTGTGTTATAATACTGAGCTGATTTTTAGATTTTAATTTAATGTGAACTTTTATAATGTTTGGAATATCAATGTCTATTAAGGGACTGGTGTTGGAAATTAGCTTTGGCTATGTACACTTGTACATTACATCGGACACTGCGTCTGCAGCTGTCAATGTTTTCGCGGCGGCACGGTGGCACAGTGGTTAGCATTGTTGCCTCACAGCAAGAAGGTCGTGGGTTTGATTCCGGCCCGGGGCCTTTCTGTGTGGAGTTTGCATGTTCTCCCCGTGTTGAGTGGGTTTTCGCCGGGTACTCCGGTTTCCTCCCACAGTCCAAAGACATGCATATCAGGCTAATTGGAGACACTAAATTGCCCATAGGTATGAGTGTGAGAGTGAATGGTGTGTGCGCCCTGTGATGGATTGGCAACCTGTTCAGGGTCCCTGCCTTTGCCCGTAGTCAGCTGGGATAGGCTCCAGCTCGCCCCGTGACCCTAGTGAGGAATAAGCGGAAAATGGATGGATTTTGTTTGTTTTCTTTTTCTTTCAAAAATTGGGCGCGCAGAACGTTAATGCATCTATATGAACTGAATGCTAAATCTTGAAACCCTTGCCAATGCCAATGGCAGTGAGAGATTTTCTGCCCATCCATTATCTGTACCACTTCTTCCTCAGTAGGGTCATGGGGGAGCTACAGCCTATCCCAATTGACTGTGGACGAAAGGCAGGGACAGATTCTGGACAGCTCGCCAACCCATTGCTGGTCGTGCACACTAGTCACACACCATTCAATAAATTTTACATGGGCAATTTAGAGTCTCCAATCAGTCTGATATGTAGGTCTTTGGATTGTGGAAGGGAGTACCTGGAGGGAACCCATGCAAACACAGAGAGAACGTGCAAACTCCATGCAGAAAGGCCGTAGGCTGGATTCAAACCCCCGACCTTCTTGCTGTGAGGCCGCCCAGTGAGAGATTTTCAGTTATCATTTTATACAACAAAATTTCATTTGGTTTGGCAAAAGATGATCTCGAACTGTACAACTTCCCAGGTCTAATACCATAGAAGTGTCCCTTCTAGCTGTGTCTGTCTAAAGTCTTCCAAGACTTAACTGTCCTTTGAATTTTCCAATTCCCCTTGTCTGTTCAATAGCATTATTGCCATTTGGCAATACCTGGCTAGTAGTTTTTTCTTTTTTTTTTCACCACGAGCATCGTGGTAGTATACTCAGCAACAAAAGTTTCTGTGACACCATTTATTTGTATGTTATAAATGACACGCAAAGATCTCAATGCAATCAATATGTTTATTTAACAGGAGAAACACTGACTTTTCAGTGCCAACGTCACTCAAAACGAAAAATGTCATTTTCATGCGTCATGAAGCACTTGTCTGACGTCTAACCAATTGTGACCTTCACACTTCAATACCGGGTGTGACTTCCTCGTGCCATGATGCAAGCAACGAATCTCCGGCGCATGGACCGAATCAGATGTGCCAGAAATTGCTGTGGGATGTCATTCCAAATCTGACGTAGACGTTGTCGCAATTCCTGGAGTGTAGCTGGCGGGTTATCCAACCGCCGCAAACGTCGATCCATCTCGTCCCAAAGATGCTCGATTGGGGACATGTCTGGGGATCTGGCTGGCCATGGCAGGACATTGACATGTTGTTGCATCAGATACTGCTGTACAATCCTTGCAACGTGTGGTCTGGCGTTATCATGTTGCAGCGTTATTCCGGGACCATGTTGCATCAAAAACGGTACCACCAATGGCCGTAGCACTTCATCGCGATATCTTTGACCTGTCAGATTTCCATCAATAACAAGCAAATCTGTTCTGTTTCTAGCCGTGATCCCTCCCCAAATCATGACACTACCACCTCCCAAACGATCAAATTCCTGAACACAGTTGTTGGCATAACGTTCTCCACGTCGACGGTATACACGTAAACGACCATCACATCGGTTAAGCATGAATCTTGATTCATCAGTGAAGAGTACAAGATCCCACTGACGTTGGATCCACCGTCGATGTTGTTGTGCCCACTGTAGACGCAGTCGTCGGTGTTGTACTGTGAGTATTGGACGTCTTGCTGGCCGACGTGGGACAATGCCAAAATGACGGAGACGGCGACGGATTGTCTGTGCAGACAGTCGCCTCAAACCAGGTATCGTTCTTGCAGTTATGGTTGCAGGTTGGAATCGATTTCGGAGATCGGTTGTTCGAATCCAGTTGTCCTGTCTGGGAGTGGTTACTCGTGGACGGCCGCTGCGAGGACGGTCTCTGACATGTCTTGTCTGCTGATGACGCTGCCATAAGTTCCAAATGGTGTTTCGGTGGACATTCAGGCGATGAGCAACTTCCCTCTGCGAGGTTCCGGATTCAATCATCCCAATGGCCCTCCACCGATCATTTTCAGACAGTCTTGGCATTTAGAGGGTAGAGTTCCTGATCCGAAATGGCTGTGTTTTCGATAAGTGATGCTTCCGTCGTTCATCAGGCACAATGTGAACATTCCAAAAATTCTCCTCTTTTATTGCCATCCACAAGCATGATTTACGCACATTTTCACGTGCAAAGTCATTTTCTCGCATTTTCATGATTTCCATTTCAATGTTGTGTTTACGTGTACTGTTTCAGTCTGATATCACCATGTATGACAATTTCATAATTGCATTATGAAAAATAATTAACAATATTGGTGTCACAGAAACTTTTGTTGCTGAGTATATGTATGAATGTGTGCTTTGCTTTGCTGAGCACAGGTGTGTTTGTGATTTGAAGGAATAACCATATCGGAATTAGGCTAATTCTAACGTGCTGCATGAAGCTGTGGAGAAAAGCTGACATGATGCCTCATTATATTTTGTCAACAAAGGATTCATTTTGATTGTGCATTTTCTCTTTATCATCTTGGTTTATGAGCTGTGGCGCAAATGCTACATGCTATGTTTTCTAATGCATGTGAGGAGGCTTTGCGGAAGTACTGAAGCTAACTGTCAAAATCTACTATCTTGATGTAGGTGAGCCCACACCTGTTAGTTCAAGGTGTACCTTAATATTGTCATTGTGGCTGTGCTTATGTTGAGGTAATCTGTTTTGTTGATTAGATGACTAAATGAATATGTGAGCTGAGAACTTGGTCTCTGCATCACCTGAGGCATTGATGTGTTGAACATACTCTAATTTTCTATTAGGATAAAAGCCTTTAACTCTCACCGGCCTATTACTGGCATTTGCTGTCAAGGCGGAAAAAGTAAAAAAAAGGCCATTTTTTTATATGGCCACGCAGTTCCCAGTTCACTAAAACCGGGACTAGACTGGTAAAGGGCCCAATCCTATAAAGTATCCTTATAAAAGTGATTTACGCCTCTCTGAGCTCCTTCTTGGCTGAAGCCTGGGGCCACATGCAGTGGTGGTTGTGTTTAGCCCTGATTTGAAGACTGCCCTGGGAGTAATGACCGAAAGATTGCTTACCATCTCTAGGCATCGCGGCCACTTGCACTTGACTTACTGATCCTCGCCAAGCACTCAGGCTTTCTCTAGTTCTGCTTATTGACATGTGTCTCCTCTCTGAGGAATCTAGACGATGGAGGGGGGAAGAGGTTCACAGAGGTGATGTCACAACACTGGACTTTGGTATTTGATGTGAATTCTAGTGAAATTCCACATTACTCAAGACCAGGGGTGTCAAACTCACCTGTAAATGGGCCAAGAGGCTGCAGGTTTTCTCTCCGACAATGCTGAAGCGCTCCTGATACAACTAATCGGTTGTGCAGGCCTAGATCAGTTGATTAAATCAGTGATTTCAGGTGAGCTTCTGCTTGGTAGGATTGAAGACCTGCAGCCTCTTGGCCCGTTTACAGGTCAGTTTGACACCCCTGCTCAAGACCTATCTAAAACACTCAAAGATGGGAAATCCCAATCAGTATTGCATACATTATTAATGTGCAAATATAAAGAAAGGACAGTAGCATATGTAGCCTGCATGTACTTAGCAGTTTAAGTACAGTTTTGGATTACTCCTTTGGAATGCTTTTCACACATTCTGGAAGTAATATTGTGTTTATGTCCAGTGATACGGGCTATTAAAGCAGGTGAGTACCAGATGTTGCATTTGTTTGTTTTCTTCTCTGCTGTGCTGCTCTGCTGCTATTACTTGAATTGTGTTGAATGGGCTGTATAAATGGAAAATTTATTGATTTTTACATCTTTAGTTGAACTTTTAAAGTAACCATTTGATTTCAGTCATCCTTTGCACCCCGGATTTGCCAATAAAAGTTCTAATTCAATGGTTACAGGTCAAGTGCAGTATTTTTTGTATATTCATTTATTTTGAACAAATTTGAGAACTAGACAATGAGTAGTTTTATGAATTTGTTTTGCCAAAAGTTTAGCCCAGTGTTTACAAACATAAAAATGAACGCTCAGTGGAATCCGTTGGTTTTTGGTGGTTCCAGGATGCTATTCTATACTTTTATGAAATGAGTAGAAAACATGAGTTTCAAAATATAAGTAAATAACTAAATAAAAACCAGCCTGTAGATCTGCTTTACTTGTTGCCCGATGAGCATGGTGCCAGAATTTTAAGAATTGCAATGTATCTAGCTTTGTACAATAAATTTTCTCAATTTTAGCGTTGACTTTGAGTCATTCCATATCAATTCAACAAATGGTTATTGCACCACTTTCTCAGGTCCTCCTCATATCTTTTATGGGCATTATTTGGGTAATTAGACAAAGTTTGGTCACCCTAGCTTCAGCGGTGGCCAAGCTGTCGCGCGGACAGACACGCACGCACGCACGCACGCACGCGCGCACACAGAGACAGACAGACGGTGCTAAACTGTATACCCTCGTCGGGCGTGGGTAATGACTCATTTCCACTGCATGGTACCGACTCCACTATACTCCGTCCGCCTTGATACTTTTCTGCGGGATCGTTTTCCACTACAGGATGGAACTGCCTCGGTGTAGCTGGTCATCATAGCGACGCAGCACAAAACTATTTAAAGTATCTGTATGCCCCTTTTTGGATGCGGTTGATTCTTTACCACTCAAACAAACGTGCCATGCCATCGCAGCCATTTTTTGAAGTGATGTTTTCACACATTACGTTAATAGTCATCATCATGCATATGTGGGCGCTATGAGCATCACCAACCATGTAACCAACATATCAGTTACCGTTTGAAAAAGATTTTACAACTTTTGGTGTTCACTACGAACAGAGAAAAAAATCATCAGCGCCGAAAAGTGTGTATTTAGCTAGTAGAGAATAATTTATGTTGGTGGCATTTTCAGAAAAGGAAATTTACACTATGATGCATATTCATCAACACCAACAAACGTTCATTGTTGCCATGTGTTCTTTCACACCACGGAACATTTGTTTATTTCAATAGAATTTCAACAACAATATGGGCCTGCATGTAATGCACAAAAATAAAACGTCGCCTTTAATGACATCTCCCTACTCCCTTCCATCAACTTAAACAATGGAAAAAAGCCGGTACCATGTAGTAGAAATTGGGCATAAGTCACTGTTACACTTTGTCCATTTAATTGATGTCAGTATGTTCTATATGATATTCTGATGATTGATGTGCGAGCACACTCATCAGAATATCGGTAAAACATAGGCCCATAGCCTATGTACTGACGTCCCGTTGCAAACGCCTGATGGCCAAATCAACTGTTGACATTTTACAACGGCACACGATCGAAATATTCAATAATTGTTGGAGGATTGTGTAATTAAATCTTGTAAATGGTTGAAAGTGGTCGTGTTCTTCTTAAAATCATTTACAACCGTATGGCTTTCAATTTTATTTCTGCTTTGGAATGGCGTTTAAAATAAATGTTTAATTCTGTCTTTAGCCTGCGAGCAGGCTCTCTTGTTTGCGATGGGAGGCGCGAGTTGCGAGGTGGCGACTCCAATCCTCTCGGAACTTGCGCTTCCCATCGCTGACAAGGGAGCCTGCAAGCAGGATGGATATTTCGTGAAGTGAAATGATATCGAAGCATTTTTATCTTACGGGTTGTCTTGTTTTGCTAGATATTTTGACATGGTGCGCGTTCTCGAAGGAACATGAACAGCTTCCGTATGATATTTATCAAGTAATCAGCCATCGAAGTGTTTATCGAAATGTTGTACAATTCCTCATTAATTCGGTTTCTGCATGGCTCCAATGTCTCATCTTGAAAATTGTATGTTGTTAGTCGAGCCCCCGAAGGGGTTTCGCGAGACTATTGTAATCGCTTCGTGTGTCTGTGTGTGTCTGTCCAGACTGATATCTCTGGAACCGCGAGGCCGATTGCCTTCATATTACACAGGCGGGTTCCTTGTGAGAGTCTTTCGGCATGACATAAATTTGAAGGTCAAAGGTCAAGGTCAAGGTCATCATGTTGGCGGATAACTATGGGCGAGACTATGAATTCTCTGAATGCTTGTTCTGACAGTGGTCCATTAGCTTCCTCAAGTGCAACATCACAACATATTCTTGCTTGTGAAATAGTGTTGCTGGTTTTAATGGAAAATGTGGCCTCCTAAAGCTGTAAGATTGCTGGGTAGAGGGTTTAAATGCTCACATTCATAGTATCACACCCACTTGAAGTCTGCAGACACTCCTCGGTCACCCCTCTGTGTTTGTGGCCGCCACTACAAAACATGGGGGAAAGAGCTGTGGAAGTGGTTACCCCTCTCTTCCCCTCATGTAATCACACGCCTGTCATTTCGATTCTGAGGCGATTGAAATGAAACGCAATGTAGGAAAGATGAGTCTAGAACACTGCTTTAGATGAATAACTTTAATATTAATGCGGAATTGAAGAATTTAGATTGATATTTTTGCAGAAATGGAATATAACATTCATAACTACTTTGTTTTCACGTGATTATACACTACTAAAAAAATCTTTTGAATTTCATTTCACTTAGAACTGGGCCTGTCCACAGAAATGGGGTACCTTAGGGGCATGGTACATTAACGGTTAAATAACACGTTGCAGTGTTCGACAATTCACTGAATTGTATGTTTATTGTGTTATACATATGACAAAGATATAATAAGAACATTTTTGAAGTAATGCTTTGCCTAGTTTTATTTTTACTTGCAGAAAGAAGAAAATGTCCACACTGGTTTTTGACATTGTTGGTGACATTGTAGATGTAGTTCATTTGAGGGCGGTTTCAGCCCATCAAAGGTCACCCTTATTTTGAGTAAAGTTGTCAGCTTGAATAAATAACTTAGTTTCTTTTAGTTTCTCCTCGTTTTCTAAAAAAAATTAATGACGGGTAATTTAATGACACCCTATTTGAAAAGCTTATGTTCGTAACGATCGTCTGTCCTTGCAGTTACGAACATAAAAATGGGTCAGACTGGGATATATTTGCGGAAATAACCACCCATACATGTACGGAAAGTAAGAGTCCATTTGTTGATATACGAAACAATTATTGATTTCGGTTTTCTTTCCTTCTGATTTCTTTCAATGATTGTTAAAAAATTTGCGTTGCGAGTCTGTCCAAAAAATATTACGTTCGTAACCTCACCTAAACAAGAAAAATTCATACGAATCTACGACTGTGAACTCAGTCACAGCTGAATACTAAATATGCGTGTGCGCCTCGACGTTGACGCCATTGCTTGAAGGTCATGCAAGCATCGTCTGCAATGCTGGAATGATTTTCTCTGAATCTGTCACGAATATTACTCACGTAAGTACTGTTACGAACGTAATAGAAAATGAGCAATGATCACATCATTTATTTGACATAATCAACACATTAGTTTGAGCGAATAATGCACTTTGAAGCCTCAGATTGGACTGCAAACATGGAGCAAATTCGCCGGCTCTTTATATAGATTACACCTACGGAGCATAAAATATCACCAAATCTACCCATTTCTGCCATTAGCGGTCTCACTGTCTGTACAGTTTTGCGGCTGTAGTTTTTTTCGAAAAATGTATCTTTTGTTTGCCTAGCAACTAACCGATGCCCCTGTCAGAGTTGGTGGAGTAGAGTAGTCTAGAATCATTTTATTTTATTGGGCAGCACTGGCAAAAAGTTTGAGCCAGCAGCAGCAGGATACGCTGGCACCAAAACGGAGGCAATGCCAGGTCCGCAGGAGCTGACTCACAAAATAAGACGCGTCACCTGCTGCAATTGCTTCAGACCCGTCTGTGGGAATTGCACCAGGAAAACGGAGGTCACCCGCGCAGACTATTACGATTAGACTAAATGCTACGCCACCCCAATAAATAAAAAGGTAATCAGAAAAAAGTTCAGCACCTCCCTGGCCAATTGTTTTCTAATTCCGTGTCATTGTTCCGATTAATTATTTCATAACCATATGGAATATCTTATTTATTATGTTGTTATAAATGTTGAATCCGAATGTATGTTCATCAAAAAATGTTTGTAATCGTTATTTTTGTCGTTCTGAATTGTTTAACTATTTCTTTACCCGAAAATATCGTTGTAAATGTTAACAATGAAGCCGTTTTCACACTGGACGCGAACGAATTTTTCGCACGACAGATCACATTCAAAGTCAATGCAAAGACGCGAATCCGCGTGAAACACGCGTATATGCGCGTCGTTGCATTGAATTTCAATGCAATCTGTCTTGCATATTTAAACCATTAAATATGCCACGTGGGAGTAAATTATATTATTTTCGAGGAAATGTCTCAGCAGTTTATCTCATCTGTCCTGTTGCATACGTAATAGGCTACCTTTCAGCTAGTTTTGGAAAACGAATATTGTTAGTTGTGGTGTTGATTTATGTAAGGTTTTTTTTTATTGATTGATGTTACTGATGTTCAATGGAGTTCATTAAGCTCAATTTTTAACTTTGCAAGGTGTTTGCTTTGAGTGTTGAAAAACACTATGTGCCAGAATTTGCAAGCGGGAAATCCACAAATTGCAAATCTGGAAGAAAATGTGATTTTTAATACTACTCAATGTATTTTTTATCAGTGTTATTGTTTTTATGACTTTTAGAATAAATACATGTTTTCACCTACTTCTAATAAGCTTTTTTTGGTTGATTTTAGGTTGAAATATCTGTCTTGTAACATACGTAAATCGGTGTTGCCATGACCATTTCAACTGTGTGTTCCAATGTCATCTTTGCTGATATTATCCTTACGACTGCAGACAGTTATTCAAGGTCCCTTTAGTGACTTATTAGGTTGAATCTTTTTTTCTCCTTTATTGGTTTATTTTTCGTCTTGTGCGTCACACTTATGTACCCCATTTCTGTGGACAGGCCCAACTAGAAAAGCAGTCAGAGCGCAGACCTCCGCTAGGGGGCAGCAAAACCCAGAAGCACGGCGATTGGAACTCTGGCCCATTGGAAAGACTTGAAATCTTGAACTTTGGCGTATATATCTCAGCAGTACTTTGGCCTAGATTTGCCAAAATTTAATCACCTGTTCCTTGACCTAATACCCACCTTCTTTGAAAATTTCATCTAAATCTGTCCATTACTTTTTGAGTTATGTTGTACACAAACAAACCAACAAACAAACGCCACCAAACCCATAACCTCCTTAGCGGAGGTAATAAGCCCTTTAAACCTACATGGGAGTGGGTCCTCCTCCGTGGAGGCAGCAATGTTGCACTGCCATTTTTTCTGCCGTTGCCCAGAACGGGGGAAAAAAGTAAATGAATAAAGCACTCGAGAACGCCTTTCACATTTTCGCAAGTTTTGCGGCCACCGTAGGATATATTCACTTTGCTGTGGGCCTTTTTAAACAACAACACAAAAAAGCAACTACAAATGTCGATAAAACTTTCGCTTCTCTCACTCAAACATTATATTATAACCATGTTCCGAGAAAGTGATTTCGTGAGTGACCGTTCAATGGAATGGTTGTCCGACTTGATTCCTAGTGCCAGCTGCACGCACGTATGCCTTCATTCCTCTGTTTGATGATTGGGAGTCAAGTCATTGCCTATGCCTGTACCAACCAAACTAGACTGCGGCTGATCAAAATCCCGCTATTTGGCTATTGCACTTGGTAACCGGTAATTGTGATGTTGTGACAGTCATGCCTAAAATATTGTGATATAGGCCGTAGGATTTCAGCAACAAATCAGATTTTGTTTCAAATAAATTTAGCGGCCACATTGGTACAGTGAATAAAACCTTAAGATCGGAAATAAATGGCTATGTGGCTTGAAATTTTCAGCCAGCCCGTCGGGCAAGCGCCTCTTAATTTTTGCTTGACCAACAAAATTTTTACTTGTCCTGGGCGCTGAGAACAGCGATTTTGCGAGCGCTGCACTAGTCCCTCAAAATGCAACGCGATGCAAGGGTAGTTTTATTACCCCTCAGCCCGACAAGGTCACGAGGGGTATTGTCGTCCCTTTGGCGGGCGGGCGGCTGGCTGGCAATTTTGTCTGGGCCATTTCTCTGCAATCACTTGGGTTAGGAGGTTCATATTGCATACGTGGACTCCCCATGGGGGGTAGGCCTGCCTTTTCGAGGTTTTTTCCTAGTTTGACCTTTGACCTTGCAGCAGTGACTTTCGGGGCTGAGGGGTATTGCCCCCAACACAGAGTGGGAGGGGGATATAGGTTTGACCTCCTTGCGTCCGTCCGTCTGTCCGTCCGTCCAAGAGAAACGGGACAATTTTTCATAGAAACTACGACCGATAGGACAACCAAATTTGGTGTGTAGCTTCAGAGCATAAAGGCCTTGGTGGAGTTTGAAAATAAGAAGCACACAATTGGCGGGGAATGTTGTTGACCATGTCGACTTGTTCTAACATTATTCTATCAACACACACATTTACATCGATAGTCTGGCGTTATAATTTATTTACCTCGGGTGTACTGTGGATTGGGTAAGATTGTTTTTATTAGCAGGCTAGCAGAAACCGTTGATTTGTGCTAGCCTAGCACCAGTGAACTCTGCAACTAGAAGGATTGAGTGAAGTGTTGAAAACGGTCTCCACTGATAAATAGCACATTGATTAACTTGGAAATGAGGTCTGATGTCCAATATTCTGAGCTACCCCTTAAACCCGACACTGACTGCTCCGGTTGTTATTGGCCCATATTTAGTCTAATCAGCTGTGGTCTGGTTTTAAGTAGCCTAACTAGCACTGTACTTCGTGTGCTGTGCAGTGATGATGATGATGCTCTTAAATGAGGATAAATCAGAAACCAAGTTCTCTTCAAGTATTTATTTCTCGCAATATTGGATCATGCACAACCCTAATTCTGAAATAGTTGGGACAAAGTGTTAATTGTGAATAAAATCAAAATGCATTGACTTTTCAAATCACACCAGCCAGTATTTTATTCACAATATAACAGACAACATAACAAATGTTGAAACTGAGAAATTGACAATTGTATCCACAAAATGAACTCATTTCAAATTTGATGGCTACTACAGGTCTCAAAAATGTTGGGACAGGGGACTGTTTACGATCGTGTAGCATCCCCTCTTCTTTGTAACAGAATACATAGATTTTTCTTTCAACCTTTACAACAGTTGGGCTTTCAAGGGTTGAACAAATTTTTAGCATCTATAATCATGGAATAAGCTTTTAAACATGCATTCATGCCATGCAAGAGTCAAAAAATTAAATTTGTGACATCGTTCTATTGTTATTAAAAAAAAAAAAAAAAAAAAGTTTTTAGTGTTTTTGTTTATTACCCATATTATTTTATCTCGATATACTTGTGGGAATGATTTTTATGTTCTTATTGCCTACATTATTATTTTTCAATACATTTTCACCAAAGAATTATAGATGCGTAACATATCAAGACCCCTTTTAGACAAAAGTAGTGGTGTAAAATCATCACCGCACACTAATGTTGTGTTGTGGCCTCTTATGTTGACTCTGGCTATGAAAAGGGCTGGAAGTGGACTGGTGGGAGCAGAGGTACTGAATGGAAGGGGATGGACTGCATTTAACAGTGGTTTTGGGGGAGAGGGAGTGAGGGCAATCATGGAGGAGGGGGACAAAGTGCGCAGCGTGCTTTGGACATCATTTTGCTGCATCCTGGGTAGCAGACTCATGTCCCAGGGAGACGTATTTTCCCTGTTATTGATTTTCTGTCTCTGCTTTGCTGGGTGGGCACTGGCAGGATGAATTTCAGAATTTCTCACTAATATGTTTTCCCCTGTTTGACAAACTGTAGGAAGGAGGGTCCTGATTCTGTTCAGGCCCCTGGCCTTAGTGCTCTCACTGTCTGGGGCCGATCGTCTGAAAACACTGCCCCTCGTCAGGCGCAATCTACACTTGCTATAAGCTAGACAAGACATGACCTTCATTTGTAATTTTTTTTTTTTTAATGGCTGGGTTTGTCCATGTTGAGCTGAGTTTTAAATAGGAACTTCATTACATCCTTTGTTTGGTTGATCTTTATTGTACCATTGGGATGCTTAAACCAATTTTAGACTTCTTGCTTGCAGCAATTCCACAACATTCCCTTTAACGTACCCTTTTGTTCATTCTTCGAGTTATTTTGGTATGTTTACATCAATGATGAGTAAATATTCCCCTTGTCTGTCACTTCCCATTCCTGTTTATGTCTACTAAAAAGAAACTCAGCTGTGCTATGGCTTGATCTTTACAATAAAGCTGTTCGATTCCCAGTCATTTCAAAGACTGTTCGTAAGCCAATGCAATGACTCTTTTGTTTTTGTTTAGCTCTTGCTACAGTTGGCCCAGAACAGTCAGCTGTATAGAAAATTTCCTTTTTTCACTGCAGTGCTCTTTTCATTGGAATATGAGAGGGAAAATATTTATTATGGCAGGAACATGCTTGATTAATGTCCCGTGATAAAATGCGGACTCTATAGGCCACCGCTACTGTGGAGAGGAAATGAAATCAGCTCTCCTGGGAGCAGTTTTGCACCCTGCTCTTTTTTCCTCTGTGGGCTGTACGTACACGGTATTCCTTTGTTGTGTCAGATAACTGTTCTTCACGACTACTGCCTCCTGTGTATTATTTCAACAATATCAAATGTCTCAAATGATTTGTTCCATGTTAAAGGCTTATGGATCTACTGTGTGTGAGTTAGTGGAGTATATATTTGTGCGTGCATTGATGCTTCTCAGGGCTTACCTATTAAATGGTCTATGGGGGGCTGTTAGGTTGGGGTTTTACAGTACATGTGTGCTCCTGGCGTATGTTTGTATGCAAGCGCAGTACGATTCACATTTGAATCTGTGAGGAATGCCTGTTTTTCGAAGAAATTGTCACTTTTATTCTCCAAGCTGGCATTGTATTGATAAAAAGTAGACATTTTATTGATAATTTTTTGCTTAAAAAAAAAAAAAAAAAAAAATATATATATATATATATATATATATATATATATATATATATATATATATATATATATATATATATATATATATGTATATGTATATGTATATGTATATGTATATGTATATGTATATGTATATATATGTATGTATATGTATAATATATATGTGTATATATATATATATTTTTTTGTCTTTACATTTTTTGTTGTATTTAGTTGTATTTTCTCCTGTATAGGAACAATCATCTCTCTTCCTCCTTAATTGATGATAAACTTCTCAAAAAAAAAATTATGCTCCGTAATTATCATCACACAGTGAAATTAGCAATGATTAGGCAACAAATGACAAATATAATCATCTTGCCGAATGCAGATACTCGCTCAATCCATCTGAGTATTTTTTATTTTTTATTTATTTATTTTTTAATTTTGCTATCCTGTGGTTACTCAGCTTATCCATCTGTCTGAAGGATGAGGGTCCAAACGGGCCTTTGTGTGGTTTTTGGTGAAGAGTTTAAAGTGAAAAATGACTTTTGTCTGAAGTGAATTGAAAATGAAAGAACAGTGACTTAGGTTTTATTAAATATTTTTGGTGATTTTAAGAGGAAACTGAACTGAATGATAAATGCCTTTTCATCTGAATCGAAACACTCAAAAAATGTGCACTTGTCATGGTAACGGCAAGCTTTAATGATGTCAACATCTCTTCAATGGCAGGAGATTAAAGAACTTTCCTGTGAGTTCACTGGCACCCAATGGCCAAAACACACTGGCATTTTAAGGAGATATATAGAATTGTATCCTCCAATACAACTTCCCTGATCCCAGAGCTGTGGAAGGAGCAACATCTGGGTCATTCCATGCCAAGAGGAAACAGCTAAGGTACCTTTTGGGCCATCACTGACTGTGTATTTGTTCATTTGGACTCAAATTATGGGTATCTCCAATTTTTTCCACAAAAGGCCCACTGGTATGGATTTTATGGGCCTCTGAAAAAAATGGCCTATAGGGGGTGCTTTTCAAAACATGCTGTAGAAAATGTCTTATACATTTGGTTCTATGACTGATACAGGTCTGGGGTTTGGATGGATTTGTAATATGAGGCTTCTTCTGGCACCACCATAATTTAAAATGGTTGTGTCTGCTCTTGTTTCCATGGAAACTGTGTTTGAGGTTGGGCAAATTTGAGATCTACCGCAGAGTGCAGAGTAAAATTTTCAAGCAACTTTTAGCACCCAGAAATATATGATAAACTAAAGGGTACCTTTTGTAGTCAATATTCCTCAGGTTATAGCTGCAGATTTTCACCCCTGAAAATTTGAAGGACTTTGCTAGATATGGCCATGAGAAAGTGACTGTTCAAAAAGGGCCAGAATTTAGTCGCAAAAATATATTTTTTTTAATGACAAGACTATTAGTAGTTAAGAACATAAAATGTAGGATTTCTCCTATTACGAGGTGAATGCACCTGCTGAACCTTTTTCAGCCAAATCTGAGATGGTCTTGTGGGGAGCCATTCATCCATGTGGCACGGAATGACCCAGCTGAGCATGTCTCAGTGCATGCTAGCTTGTATTGATGAGGTATAGGAAAAGGGTAGTATATGCTGAGTGAGGTTGGACTTCCACTTCCTGTCAGTTGGGTAACCGTGTCACTCCTGTCCAGCAGCACACCTGTCGACCCTGTGAGGAATGAGGATGTCTCTCTGCCGGTAACCCCCTCAAATGCACAGCTTTCCTGAAGTCTACTCAGGGAAGCCGAATGGCGACTCTGCCAAAAGCTTTATCCCTGAGAATTATCCCTGTCTGTTCGGTGCTTGTGTAGTAATGACATGGACCCTCAACAGCGCTCAGCCCGCTCATCCACTCTCAGCACTCAGGGGGCTCATATCAGCGATTCTCCCGGCTCAGCATGTATTATGCACGTAAATGGAGCTGAGCTCGCCATGTAAAATTTTGCTTTGTGCATTTTTTTAAATAATTGTACAGTGCTGTAGGATGTCATGTATTGGGGTCCATTGCTAGAATAATATATACATTGCTTCTCATATATGAATAGTTATGTAGCTATCTGGGGCTACATGGAAGTACATGGACCCTGAGATTTCCTAATCTGTTCTAATGGAATACATTGCTATATGGGCAGGCTTTTAAAGTTCAGGCACAGTACTTGTGTGGATAAAATACAAGTGACAGATGGACACATTTAATAAGATTGTATCAGCAGTGTCTTCACACAAGCGTATCATTGCCTAAAAACTAATTCGCGTCTTATGTAACCCAGCATCTGTCTTTGAAATGTATTAAAATCTGTGATGAGCTTTGACATGGCTTGAACACTGAAGCAAGAAAAACTCTGAGGTAACTGGAACATGCGAGTTGATGAGTTGTACAAAATGGCAGAAAACCTCTGATTTTGGAGCCATGTTTTGTCCCAGATATGTTGAATTTTTGAGTTTGATTTATTACCTCTTCCAGTTGGCCCTTTCTGCACCTGGGGTTCAGATAAAATGGTGTGTTTTTGAGAGTGTTCAGTATATAAAAGTGTGCATGCCTTCATTGAAACTGCAGTGTTTTGAAACCTAAAGCTAGTAATGATAACTCAAAGTTTAGACTTTCTGTTCTTAATGTGACCTACCAATCATCTAACATCAAAAGAGGGGGAAAAAAAACAAATGGGTTATTATTAGGAAGAAATTAAAGTATGCACAGCACGCTAAAGCTCCAAATATGCGATGTTAGATTTGACCATGACTCCTAACTGTTTTTCTGGAGATCTATGGCTACTACCCATAATGAGGCTCAATGAGGTTACGAAAGCCATTGTACATTGCTTTGTTTTTCAGAGGTTTATTGTGATTCATTTATTAAGAACCATTCCACGAGACATTGACATTTGATGAGCAGTTGACCCCCTGGAATTGAATGAAACTTGGCACTTAGGTAGATATGGGTGTCAAATGGGAAAAAGCCAAATTTTTAGGTCTATGACAAAAATCATTTTGCATAATGTGAGTAATGCTGACAAAAGTCAGCGTGGAAGGACCATTAAGCACAATTTTTCTCATGTTGTCATATGTGGACCTTGAGAGTAGCCGATGGTTATTGTGGTGAAAAATAAGGATGTTTAGTCTATTCACAAAACGGGGAGACACCTTTATTCAAGAGTCGCGTGCTTTAAATATTAGGTGAGAAATGCTGGAATTGCCCCTACCTTATCTGTTATGAGTTAAAAGGCTGAACCGATCCGGTGCTCTTTCATCTGAAGTGTTTTATGAATATGGGTCATTGTGCTTTGTCGCATAGAGAGCTGTTTAGTTCTGTATTGCTGTACCTAGCTCCCATAGTTCCATTGTGTGTGCAGTGTTCACAGCCACAGAATAACAATGATCGTTCCATGGCAACATTCATTAAATGCGCTGTTCTTTGTTTGGTGCTCTGTCGTTCTGCTGGCTTCGTTTTGAGACTGCATTTCGCAGAAAAGTATTCTGAGCAGATGGGATGACAATGGTGGATTCACAAGCATTTCAAGTGAGCTTGTGATCAGTGCTGAGATATGGCGCTGACAAGTTTTAAAGACGGGGCCAGGGTACGTCATCATGCTTCGCAACCCAAACCCTCCCCTTCTCTAATCAGGTCAAAAATCTGTTTGCATATTTGTTTCACCTTGGATTGTAAACTGCTAAGGATAAGAACTACTGTTGAAGGGATCCAATTGTAGTGCACACACACTAATAAAAGTGAGATGGCAAAACTTCACCAGCACTCTGCTGGTCTACAATGAAGTGGTTTTTAATGCTGACTCTGATCATATGGCCTCAGTGCGTACTTCAGCGGTTAATTCCTCCTTATCGATATGGACAGTTGCACAGGTATTTGCTGGTCATTCAGATACCTGAGCAGTTGGCATTATCTGGCACACTATGCACTCCATCATTCAAGCAGGCTTGATACCGGTCTCTCTCAAGCAATTCTGAAATTCTGTGTTTCTGGAATGATAGGGATTCGCATTGACCACCACTGACGCCATTGAGTCCTCATGCAAGCACGATTATTCGAACAGTTTTAATTGAAATTGAACAACTTTGTGTTTTCATCCCTGGTGCATACCGGAGGAACCCCAATGAGGTGACCCTGGGACCTTACTTATGGCACCACTGTTAGGACAAACCTAATTTGAAAAAGAAAAAAATGCAAGTTTGTATTGTAATTAGGTACTTTTTTTTGTGAGCATTCGTGGAGCCCAGAGCAGTTCTCTTGTTGATTTTTGGCAAACTATATCCATTCCTGCACTGTCACTACTTTGCCAGACTATGAATTTTGCTGATAAAGAGAACGCTGTTGTTTTGGGAATATTTCCAGCTGTCATCCATTAACAACAGTTGTCTAGTTGTGCCATAGACACAAAAAAAATCTGGAATCTTAATGAATTGCAATCAGCACTAGTCCTGTTCTTGCCCAAATCTGAAGCTTATACATTATCCACACAGTTGCTCTTATGAGACAAGGAGACCCGATGCTTTCTGTTAAGAACATTTATCTTGGTACCATTACCTTTAGAAAATTCCAGAATTTTCAGAATTGAGGTTTCAAGAACTTTTGTACTTTAAGTTGACTGATTGTGTAGTTGCATCAGCCATAGAATGTTTGCTTAAAAACCATTTTGTTAGATATTTCACTTGTATTTTAATGAAGGGGTCTTGTCTCTTGCTGCTGTTCTCAGATCAGCAGTGCCTTCCAGAAGAAGGTCCAGAGCAAGATCAAAGACCTGCTGCAGCAGATGGAAGAGGGCCTGAAGACTGCTGATCCGCATGACTTCTCCACCTACACCGGCTGGACAGGTCAGGACAAGCTGGGGCCTCCACTTTCATCACAATCCCCAAGTCTGATTGCCCGGAACCTTCTACCTGGGTCTAAACCTTGCTGTTTTTACTAGTGATCCTGGTGGTCCATACTGAATACAAGAAGATTTACTATTTGTCTTTGGCCGTAGTTGTTGCTGTCCTTTTCTGAAGGCTACATCATATGGACAGTGAGCTCAGATTCTGGTCACATCTCAAGTGTGGGGTTTTTTGAATGGAGACTTGATGGAGCTCTTAATTATCTCTTTATCTGTATGGTGGTCCATACTGAATACCTGCCTCTTCCCCATCCTGAGTACCACCTATGACTTGCTAAACTCTGCCTGACATGTCAGCGTTTGTCTTTCTGTTGGTGAAATCAATACTACATTGTATTACATATGCTCCCAATTAGTATGTGCACATCTGTTGTTGCCACTTTGCTCCAAACGCTATGACAAAGAGGGAGACCATTCAAGGAAATGCGAAAAAAAAGAGTATTTAACTCAAACTAACTTCATAAGGAGGAAAGGTGTGTTATTTGGAAGTCTGTCAGCAATCAGTGTAAGCATGTGAACAGATGCGGGGGAAAAGTGAAGTAGGGCTGTCATGACAAAAACAGTCAAACCAGTCAAATCAGGTATATCTACCTGTACTGTATTATTCTTTTTGGCTGAAGATACGCATACCCACTCTGGGTTTTCCTGCTTAGAAACCTCACATGCAAAAAAAGGCTAGAGTTCCTAGATTGAGAGAGTTGCTGCATGAGGGTTCCAGAAAAATTTAGAGCCATTTTGTTACCATCGCATTATTGGGCGCCACCTCGAAGTGAACTCAGTCACACGTGAATGAGTTCATAATTTTGAAGATACCAAAGATTCGTGAAAGACCGATTCCTATGCCAATGAGTACAGCACAAGGCTGGAGAGAGGTCAGAAAATATACAGGTTCCCTTATGATCCAGAAAGAACTAAAATATGAGCTATTAAAGTCTGTCACGAAGGATGGAAACCAACCTAGTCATTGCTTATTTGTGAATCAAGCACCTCCTCTTGTCATTAGGTGGTAGGAATACATTTGGGTCATTCCATATGAATTCAGCCTGGGCTCCCATGGGCAAAGTCATGGATTTTCTACCAACTTTGATCGAATGTTGCTTTGGGAGCCAAATGAAGACATACCAAATTTTAGCTCAATCAGCTCAATAGTTTCGATTTTCTGTGGGGTCAAAAAAGTGGGCCTGGCACCCCAGTCAACTGACGGAATTTGGATTTTTTTTTTTTCATTTTTAACAGGCTATAACTCTGGAAGTAATTAAGATAACCCCATGATTTTTTTCAGGACTTGTTCTCTAGACACTGTGCTACCCGTTATAGCCAATGAAAGTGGTTTTAATCCTTTTTTGTGGTTTTATAGACATAGTAATGTTACAAATTATATGAGGAGACACAGGTTATTGATTTATACTAGCTATAACCATAAAACAGTAATTTGAGACTTGGTTTGCCCTTACAGTCAACTATTAGAATCAACATGAAAAAATAAAATATAAACAAAGCATGAATGAGAGTAAATGGGGTTTTGGGAAATTGTCAAAAAAATGCTCTGTGGTAAAATAACTGCTTAGGAGACCCCCAGTTAATGCTGGTGTGTTATCAACATATAGACTTAAGACCCATTATATTTCTAAAATGTCTGCTCCATCTCCTTGCTAGCAGCGAAAACTAATGGACAAACTACAAAGCAAATCACTTTGCTACTGGGTCACCAACTGACCTATGGCTAAGCCCCGCCATCAAATGCGATGAGCCAATCTTTGTGCATATTCCTTCCCCATATACTTGGACATTCTGAGTCTGAACTTGCATCCAAATGCATCATGGAAACTCTGAATCGTTCCCTTTTATGGGGTTTGAAAATGTTTCTAAGTTTAAAAAAAAAAACGGTGCTTGGGGTAAATTTAATTCCGATACAAGGTATCCCGAGAGGCTGGGCGATGGGGTGTATTTTATACCCTTCCCAAAGCCACATCATAACCGAGAGAAGTGTCTCCTCCGGATAAAGCTACTTTCTCACCAGACGCGAAACAAATTATTTGCGCGACCGATTACATTCAAAGTCAATGCAAAAACGCAAATACGTATTCCTCTGTTTGCTTTGAATTTGAGTGTGATCTGTCGTGCGAAAGATTCATTTCGCATCTGGTGTGAAAGCAGCTTAAAGCTTTGTGGAAGACCCCATTATCAGCTTAACGTAGCTAACAAAGGTAAACAAGGATGTCTGCATTTGTTCCAAGATAAGTCAACATTGTGTTTAAGGCCACATCTTGTCACTTCGCTGGAGATTAATGTAAAGTTATCTTTTACATCGCTAAGTTTGCTAACGTTAGTAAACTTTATGGCTAACTTCACTGCTGATGGACAATGGCTTAATATGAGCTCTTGGCTGCCTTGTTCACCATGTCACCTTGTTTACTAAGAAGGTGTTCAGTCACATCAGGATAGATTTCTTAAATTCGGTAGCTTGCAATAATAATACGTAAATTACATTTATTTCCCTGTAGTGCACAAGCAATGCTGATCCTCGATCTTGTGTGAGAGGGTGACTGAAACGAGATGCGGTTGATCTCGTTTGCACCGAGACCTGAAAATTTTAGCTTCTAATTTAAACTTTTCTTTGACCTTCTCCACTCTAATTTCATTAATGTATCCCTCCAATGCATGGTGTAACCCTATTTACTGACTTGTTGTTGATATTTGTATGGAAGCGAATCTGTCTCATAATCCAAATTAAAATGATTAACAGAAACACTTTTTCATTTTCAGGATTTAGCTGCATTTTTTGACTCATAAATAAAATGAATGATCCAAACTGCATTTTCATTTTCTTCAAGACTGCTTATTCTGGGACTTAAAGCTGCAGTTGGTAAGTTTTAGAAAAGTAACTTTTTGTCATTTTTGCTAAAACTGTCACTGTGTAGAGACAGTATTACATAAAACTAGTACTCTGTAATTAAAAATGGCTCCTTTAGACCCACCTTATGCTCCTACTGCATTTTAAAAGAATCGTTCGGACCGACCAGAAAGAACCAATTAGAGCCAGGATGGTGTCTGACAGCTGTCAAACAGTGCACATACACGCGCTGCGGACAGCCCCCTCCCCCTCCTCAGTTCACGCCGGTGCTCAGTCAAGTTCAAATCTCTGAGAGCTAACGTTAGCTTGTTTCAGAAGCTAGGGCTAATGTTACTGGCGTTGTTTTATTAGAAAACAGCAGAAAATATTTTTATGAAGTGACCTGGCAGTCTTATCAGTTGTGTTGTTGTCCTTATAAATACGTGTAACGTTTCTCTGCTCTCACAGCTAAATGTTGACATGCATGGTTTACTGGCCATTCAGCTGGATTCACGACAGTAACATACTGAAAAACGGATAACATACTGAAATAAGCGTGTGCTGGGTTTTTAATGAATACATACTGTTGTAGATTACTTTTCATGTCGACATGATTTATTATTGATTATTTATATTATTATTATTGTTGGCAGGCGCGTTGTTAGACCTGAAAAATCAAGGGCTAATATCCTTCCCTATATTGAAAATAATTAGTCCTGGCTAATTCTAGATGGGTTTTTGTTTTCCAATTCAAGAATAATCTCGTGGCAATCGAAGAGACGGCTTCTCTCCCTCATGCGATCTAAAAGCGACAAAATAATGGGCTGCATTCAGGACAGAATAATAATGTAATTATAACTGAAAACTCGTTCGTTTCTACCGGGACTACCTTTGTCGGGAGGTAAAGCGGAAACACAGTTGAATTCCTCTTGTTTGATTTTTTTTTTTTCCTGAAAGTGAAATTTCTGTTCTGTTAAAATAAGGTATATTTCAGAATTCAGATATCACTGAGTTAGTGAGTTTTTACCCTTATAAGGTGTAAGGTTATGAGCTCGGATGTGTGAGCGATTAGCTTTTCATTACAGCGTGAATGCTATAGCTGTTTAATCAGCTCTTTATTTAATGCTTGGGGGACTTTGAAGAAAAATGGACAATATTGTTAACTTTATTATGGAGAAAAGGCGTGTTTTGTGTTTGGAGAGGTTACTGGTGACCAATGATGTTCAATTGCACTGATATCGATACATTCATGCTTAACTCTACCAGAAAATCCTTAGTTCATGCTGAATTTCATGCCCCAAAAGTTAATTTGTGTTAAATATATGATTAATATATGATTTGACAGTGAACCATTTTGATGGATCGTAGACTTAGGGTAGACACCTGGCTAGCTATCCAATTTGGCTCATAGCAAGCGGGTAATCTAGAATGTAATGTTCAAGATGAATTGTACATGGGGTCAAGAAGTTTATGATCCCAGAAATGTATAGATTTAAGCCCCAGCAGTTTTTCATTTGTCAGTATTTTTTTTTTTGCCATTTCAGTGGTGAATTCTCATGAAGATTTTTTGTTTGCAGCCCCTTTTCTCCACCAAAATCATAAAAATAAACTGAAATACGATGGGAGTCTAAATGCTTCGTGTGTAGACTCAATTGAGCCAAAGTTTTTCTGTCTGTGAAGCTGCAATCTTGAATTATAAAGCCTTGAATCAGGTAACACCTAAAAAGCCAGATTTGGCTTCTGCGCAAAGCGGTGAAACAGGAGTGGGATCAAATTCCAATGGCTAAACTCAAGACTCTTGTCTCTTCAATGCCCAGACGCCTCCACTCTGTGTTAAAAAGAAGAGGGAATGCTACACCATGGTAAACAGGCCCCTGTCCCAACTTTTTTGAGATCTGTATCAGCCACCAAATTTGAAATGAGCTCATTCTGTGGATAAAATTGTTAAATTTCTCAGTTTAAACATTTGCTATGTTATCTTGAAAATCATTGCGTTTTGATTTTATTCAGAATTTACAGTTTGTCCCAGCTATTTCAGAATTGGGGTTGTATTAGAGACATGTAGGAAGTTGCGTATGAACTTTAATTTGGTGACATTCAGCTTGACTGTTGATGACCTTTGAAGGTCAGACTTGACATAATACAGTTACAGTGACTCGTCTTGCAAAAACGGTCACATTGAGCCTAGGTATGTGTTAGAGACTGAAAGGAAGTCATATTTGAACTTTCATTTGGTGACCTTAGTATTGACCTTCGATGGTCAAATGTGACCTAGTGAAAATTCAATGAGTTGTATTGTTCAAATGGTCACAGATGGAGCCAAAGGTTGTGTTACAGACATCTAAGAAGTCTCATATCAAGGGTTTGGAGCACAATGGTTATATGTCCAAAATTTCTAATTTGAGATCAATTTTGTGGTCCAAGGAAAAGCATCAGAAACCACTTGTTTTAGTATATAAATCTCAAATTCGAAATTTTGGACATATAACCTCTGTGCTCCAAAGCCTCGATATGAACTTTCATTTGGTAACATTCATTTTGACTGTCCGTGATCTTTGAGGGTCAAACTCGACTGTGAAATTACAATGACCTGTATCACCAAAATGGTCACAGATGGAGCCAAGGTTTGTATTGAGACGTTTAGAAAGTCATATAAGAGTTCCATTTGCTAACCTCAACTTGACCTTCGGTGACCTTTAAAGTTCACAATTGATATATTAAATTTTCAATTACTTGAATCGCCAAAACTGCTGCAGAGCTTAGGATTGTACTACAGGAGGTCTTATAAATGTATGTGAACCTTTATTTAGTGACCTTGACATTGACCTTCCACGATTCAAAGCTCAAACTTCATATGAAATTTTCAAAACTCATATCATCAGTATAAGATTGCTTGCCGGTAAGCTGCAGGACCCTTGGTCCTATTTTTTTTTTTTATATAATTTAATAGATGACCAAAACAAGCGGGAATAAATAAATGTTCTCTCCTAGAATGCTTGCAACCCTCCGAATATTGAATGTGAAAATAATTTTTCTGACCTGCAAAAACTCTGTGCCATTTGAAATACTTCATTAATATTCATGAGTCTGCCAAAATGATTTCGGGGGAAAGCGGATGTGCACGGTGGACACAAAAATAAAGAGAAGTTTGCCAACTGCAGCATGCCGTGGCCAAATAAATATCAAACAGATTCGGCCCGTAAAAGAGCAAGAAAAGGACAGGAAGAAGATCGATTGAAGGTCAGGATAAATACATGCCAAAAAACAAAGACAAAAGTGACCGATGGCAAAATTTTTAAACCATGTTTGGTGATATTTCCGATGAAGATGTGGCCATACTTTTGCTGGATACGTAAGTAAACTTGATGCCAGGTGCAAAATGCCGGATTTCCCCGTTTCCTAGCGCTTTCAGATGTAATGTACTTGAAATCCTCCCATATTTGTATCTAGACATTATAGTAATTAATTTATCATGCATAAATTTAATTTATTTATTAGCAGTCGAATCTGATGACTGATCTGACATGAATTTTCATGCAAATCACTCATGCATATTAAGTAGTAGGCATATTGAAATGGCAGTGGTCCAGCAGCCACAATCGCTGGTCGTAACGGTCGAGTGGTTGCTTTCCTTCGGAATTTATTCTTGTTCGGGTTCGAGGACGACATTAAAACTTTAACACATCTTTTTATTGGAACAGCCTGGCAAATTATGCAAAAAAGGTTGAGGTTAAGGAATGAATTGGGTACCTTTTTAAAACTATAGTGTCTTGGGGTATATTTTTTCTTACAAAGGAACTAGACAGGACACCAATAAAACGTACATTTATTTCAGCATTTTTTATCATTTTTAATTATGCACAATTCATATCAACTCATAAGCTTGCTCAAGCTTGAGGTATCCACTGTCATTAGTTGCCGATGTAAAGCTCATAAAGGAAAAAACTATTGAACAAGGTTGATTCGTTACATCTTTAACAGGCAGGTCAAGCAAAAGTGGATTATTGCGCTGTAGTTGTAGAATTTGGTACACAAATGTGAAAGTGCTACAGTAACTTTGACATTTTAAAGGAAGAGTTATCAGAAGATGACATTTCCCCCATTCCCCGCAATGTAATCTCAGAAACCTCAAAATATCAAAAGGCACCGGTCTAGGACCTAATTATGCACAGCAAGTTTCGTGAGGAACTATTGAAAGGTATTTGAGGCCTGTCCCAGAAACGAAATACCCACATATGGAGAGATGGACGGACAGATGACCGCACTGACGACTATATCCCCAAGCATTATATGCTGGGGGGATAAAAATGAAACGAAAAGCAGCATATCAATCACATACCTGTAATTGTATGCCTTCAATCATTTCTGTTACGTAATGCTTCCAGCAAGATATCAACCTGTTGCTTTTTCTGTGTATGGTGAACTGCCAGCATTGCATCTAGTGATGCCAGAAAAGGCATTCAACTGTGTTTTTCCTTTACCTTCCACATATGGCAAAAATTGTGTGGAGTGGGCACCTCACTCAAAACTTATTAACATGTATAGAAATCACTTTTAATTTCTAAGTATCTGACATTTTAAATTAATTTAGAATTATGTATACACCCTGATGGGACTGACTTTCATCTTTCAGTATTGCTAGTCAAATAAATTTTAGCCTCAGGGTTTTTTTTTGCAGCCAGGGGCCGGAGGGAGTTCGGTTTGGGGACCACAGGATCTCGTCTCTGCTTTTTGCGGATGATGTTGTCCTAATGGCTCCTTTGAACCAGGACCTTCAGCATGCACTGGGGCGGTTTGCAGCCGAATGCGAAGCAGCTGGGATGAGAATCAGCACCTCAAAGTCCGAGGCCATGGTTCTCGACCGGAAAAAGGTGGCTAGCCCCCTCCGGGTTGGAGGAGAGCTCTTGCTTCAAGTGGAGGAGTTTAAGTATCTTGGGGTCTAGTTCACGAGTGAGGGAAGGATGGAGCGTGAGATTGACAGACAGATCGGTGCAGTGGCAGCAGTAATGCGGTCATTGTACCGATCTGTCGTGGTGAAGAAGGAGCTGAGTCGAAAGGCAAAGCTCTCGATTTACCAGTCAATCTACGTTCCTACCCTCACCTATGGCCATGAACTTTGGGTCATGACCGAAAGAACAAGATCTCGGGTACAAGCGGCTGAAATGGGTTTCCTCCGCAGGGTGGCGGGCCGCTCCCTTAGAGATTGGGTGAGGAGCTCTGTCACCCGGGAGGAGCTCAGAGTAGAGCCACCAGCTGGGGTGGCTCGGGCATCTTTATTGGATGCCCCCTGGACGCCTTCCTGTGAAGGTGTTCCGTGCATGCCCCACCGGGAGGAGGCCTCGGGGAAGACCCAGGACATGCTGGAGGGACTATGTCTCTCGGCTGGCCTGGGAACGCCTCGGGATACCCCCGGAAGAATTGGAGGAAGTGTCCGGGGAGAGGGAAGTCTGGGCATCTCTGCTTAGACTGCTGCCCCCGCGACCCGGTTCCGGATAAGCGGTAGAAGATGGATGGATGGATGGATGGATGGATGGATGGATGGATGGATGGATGGATGGATGGATGGGTTTTTTTGAAAAAACTTTCTATACCTCTTCACCCCCTCCCTTACCTAAGGCTCTGTTGGAACTGACTGGAGTTGTGAAGGAGCAGGGGGAGTATGCACTGAGTGGCAATAATTTCCAAATCATGGAGTAGAATTTCATGAGAAAGCTAAAAGGAAGCCTGAAAGTTTTATTTTTTATTTTTTTTTAATTTAAACAGCCCGCACTGACCTAGTCATTCCAATTAAACTAGATGCCGCCTGGAATCGATCGAGCCTGGACCCGAGCCATTGCCAGAAGCAGGGCTCGATTTGAACATGTAGAATGATGTTGGATTATCTATTGCACCGGTCATGCGCGTCTTCGAAATCAAAGTTTCTTTTTATGCTAGCTAGTGATATGCAATGCCAGAAGGTTGTATCCAAAATGGTTCTGATATTACTGTGTTTATGCGGACAGACAAAATTTTTGATTCCAATACCAGCTTCGCCTCATGGGGAATAACAACGCTTTGTGGCTGATAACTGCGTTTTGCGGCTACGCAGTGTAAGTTCTTACCGTATTACGTTGATGTTTCGTTAATGGATAACACCGCGGTTGCAGGGCGGGACCGTTGTAAGCAGGACCGTTTTGCATTAGTTGGGACCTGTCTCTCTGTTTTCAGGCATCGCCCTGCTGTACCTGCAGCTGCATCGGGTCACTGATGACCCGTCCCACCTCCAGCGCGCTTTGGACTACGTGAAGCGGACCCTCCGAAACCTGAACGGGCGCAGGGTGACGTTCCTGTGCGGGGACGCAGGGCCGCTGGCTGTGGGGGCCGTGGTGTATCACAAGCTACAGAATGATGCCGAGTCGCAGGATTGCCTAACCAAGTACGGGCGTTACTGCTGTCAGACAGAGGCTTATTAGATCACAGTAAATCTGTAATCCTTCGAGCTGGTTTGAATGAATAAATAAACATTGCATTTTTATTGCACCGTCTCATAGATGCTCAAAGCGCTTTACAATCATATGGGGTAATCTCATCTCACCACCACTAATGTGTAGCACCCGCCTGAGTGATGCTGGAGCAGCTGTTCTGTGCCAAAATGCTCACCACACACCAGCCTGAAGTGGAGAGTGAGAGGACAAAATTGCTCAGCCAACTAAATTAGGGGATGATTAGGTGGCAAGTTGAAAGAGCCATGTTGGGAATTTCGACCGGACACTAGGGAGCCCCCTACTCTTGTCGAAGAGAGTCATGGGCTCTTTAATGACCACAGTGAGTCAGGGCCTTGGTTTAACATGTCATCCAAAAGACGGCATCCCCTTTTGGATGAAATTCGACCTCGATTCTTTGGACGAAGTCTGATATCCTGAAACGCATGAACACTGGTTGCATTCGTTCCCTCGGAGCCTTGTTGCCGTTCTGCCTAATTTGACAAAGACTCCGGTTTAAAAATGTTGAGCAGGGAACCCAGGGATGCTGCCTGTTTGTTGGCAGGCAGTCTCTTCACACATTGCCGCATGTGGGTGGGTTTGTGTCGCATTGCATGTTTGTTGTGTCTGTGTGTGAGCATTCGGGCCAGCTGTTCCCGCGCTTGCTTGCGTGCGTGCCTGTGTGTGCGCATTTATGGTTTCGTGAGATTGCTTCTCTGGTTATATGTGCGTTCGTCGTTTCTGTGTACGTTTGTGTCAGTGTATCTGCGGTTATATGTGTATGAGTGGTACCCCTGCGAGTGTGTCTGTTGTAATGCATTTGCACACGTGTGTTCGTGCGTGAGTGTATGCGTGAGTGTGGGTGTATGCATGTGTTTGTATGTCTTTAGGTGTGTGTTTGCGTGTGTGTGCACCATCACCCATCTGTGCGTATGTGTTCACCGTGCCCATCTCCCTCTCTGTGGCCAGGCTCCTGCAGCTGCAGCGCACGGTGGTCAGCTCAGACTCCGACATCCCGGACGAGCTGCTGTACGGACGGGCGGGATACCTGTACGCCCTGCTCTACGTCAACAGTGAGATCGGCCCCAATACTGTGGACCAGGCCATCATCGCTAAGGTGAGCCTTCCTCTCTCTCTCTCTCTCCTTCCCTCTCTTCTTCCCGCCCTCTCTCTCTCCCTCTTTCCCTCCCTCTCTTCCCACCCGACTCTCACAGATGGGAGGTGGGCATTCGGGGGGCGCTGTGTGCGCTGTATTTGTGCTTTACTTTCTTTCACATTGGCTTCAGATGTCCGTGTGTGAACTGAGGCAATGCAGCCGCCGCGAAAGAGGAACAAGAGCGACACATCGTGTGCGCGTGCGTGCGTGTGTGTGTGTGCATCCATGCTTGTCTGTGTGTCTGCATTTTGTGTGTTTTCGCGCATGTATATGTGTACATCAGTGGCGGCTCGTGAACTGGCAACTGGGGAGGCTCAAAACAATCCCTTAAAATTAATGATTGGTCACAGCCTGTTTTCAATCATGCATATAAAGGACCATTACGGAAACTCCAAAAAACTTTCAACATTATCAGGGGCGGCCAGTTTTCATTTATTACGCTTACCTGTCAACTCTCACGCAAGTGGCATTTTTACGTTCCTCTGCTGTAGTTGGCAATTATTCAGTCAATTGAAGTCCTTGTGCATAGAGGGGTTGGAAGCAGTGTAATTGCATAAAGACATTTTAAATGATCTAATTGCATTTAAACGATTGCAAAACACATGCATTGCTTCCAACTGCTGAGTAAAGAAAAGCGTGAGAAGTCCGGAGTCGTAATCGGTATGCGTCATAAATGAAAACTGACCACCCCTGGTGATGTTGAGTTTTCAGAGTTTCTGTAATGGTAAATTAAATGAATGATTGAAAACTGGTTGTGACCAATCATTAATTTTAAGGGATTGTTTTGAGTCTCCCCAATTGCCAGTTCACGAGCCGCCACTGGTGCACATGCATAAAAATTGTGCGTTTGTGAACCGCGTGCACACGTATGTGAATTTTGCATGTGCGGGAGGGACGGAGTGCGTGCAGTGTGCTCACAGTTGTCACTGTCTCAGGAGATTGATTAGAGCTGAAGTCAGTCAGACAGCTCGCTGTGCGCATGTGATGAACACCCCGCAGAGAGGCCTGGCTGTCACCTGGGTCTGCTCCTCCAGCCCCGACACGGCAGCCAGCCAACCAGCCTTCCCCTCTCCCAATGGCTAAATATAGCACCTCCCATCTTTGAGCCTGAGAGGGGTGGGGGGTGGGGCACTAAGGCGGGCCAGCATCTCTCGCCTGTAGTCTTTCTCTGTCGGCCTTACGGAGGCCTGGTCCGCCTCGCCTCTGAAACGCGGAGAGGAGAACAACCTGCCCCTCAATCTGCGACACTGTGATGAAATATCAAACTGTTTAAAGCTACATTAATCCATAAAACCAGTGACAACTATCTGCATGTTATTTAGCTTTGACTAAGCCTATGACAAGACAAGCTTTTGTTTTTAGCTCGCCGGGACGAGTAACGTCCGGAGAGCTATTGTTGTACCTCCGGCGTCCGTGTCCACGTCCGCGTCCGTCCGCGTGCAGAAAAACTTTAAGCTTGCCCCGGCGAGCTTTGTTGTCTTTCTGACAACTCTTGTTTATTACTGGTTCTGTCTGTAAAGAATGGCAAATCTGTGGAGAGGAGGTCACTGCAGCTTGTTTTGGTGGGCTTCCAAAACTGATTGCTTATCATCTTTTAGTAATGTGAGACTTGGCACACTGCATTGGATTTATTTTACCCTTTCCCCTTTTGTTCAACCAGTAGATATGTCTTTTCGTCATGACTGGAATGCTTTTCCACTGTCTTATACTGTCAGAATTGTTATTACGGTTTTCAGTCTTGGTACACGATTTGCCTGTTTGATATTGTACTCCTTAAATCAGCCAAGTTGGGGTGGCGGGGTTAAATATTTTAATTCTACCATTCGGCATTATGGTGATTTATCACTTCAATCTGTATCAATATTGTGCAATCTTTTTTACTGTTCAATTTCGTATACCTTTAGCGTCCATTCTGTTCATTTTCACAAATTAATTAAGCCAGCTATACTTACAGCAAGTCTTGGACTTTATATTTCAACCTGGACTTTTACTTTTAAAGCTCATTGAAGTGTATAAATTGTAGTGTTGGGAAGTGTGTGTGTCATTTTTCAGATCTCGTATAGACCAGGCCTGCAGTTTCACAGTTGAAAGCTTGACACGCTCTTACAGGGGAGCAATTCAGCCGTGCTTAGAAAGCACCTTTTCATAACGGAAAGCAATTTTCTTCTTTTTGAGAATACAGCACTACGGGGCTCTTGTAGACTGCTATATTAATATCCATCTATTTACCAGACTCTGGAAAGTAGGACTGCATTCGGAGCTACTCCACCACCAACACCTTATTAACAAAGCCACACAAACACAAAGCCACGCAGACATTGTATGCAGTATACATGCGAATACACCCACTCACAGACACATGCATGCCTGCAAATACACAAATCACACACAATCACCCGCTCGTACATGCGAGGGAGTGACTAACGGGTACCGTCACTGACCGGCACTCCCTCCTTACCCACCAAATTTCGGCGTAATAGCTCGTGCTTACTCATTTTCTCATTTACGCTAGCACAAACACTCACTCATGCACACGCGCCCCCACTCTCTGCGGCCAATGTTGCTTTCCCAGCAAACCTTAGATGAATGTCCTTTGCTGTGGCTGACTGGGTTGTATTGATGAAGTTGGACTTGGAGCGAACTCATTCATTTCCCCCTGCGTCTGTGAGTGGGAGTAATCTCATCTGTTCGAGAGATGATCACCTCGTACGGCAGAGAGATGGGAACCTGGACTTAAGCATTCTTAAGTTAAAGAAAGGATATGAAAATTTCAATGCGGTGTCATGAAATCTTCATAATCAATGGTGAATGGCATAGGAAGGTTATGAGTTGCAATACCTCTGCTTAAAATGCAATCTTTTAATTTGCTTGATTGATACCACCATAGTTTCTTTATGAAGAAGCGGCAATGGAATGAGATTGAGATAATGAAGTTGTGCCCATTTTGCATGAGGTGTCAGCTTTTTAAAAAATGGTAATGACATTCGCTAGTCTTTTAAAGTACTATCATGGTTTCAGATTGGGGGAACTTCACTTTCGGTCGATTTCAAAAATTCTGCCATTACTTCTTCTTACTTGAGTTATTGACACATTTAGCGGATGCTGTCAGTTTTATGGGTGGGGTAGACAAAAAGGTAGAAAAAATGAGCCTGTGCTTCGGGGATGGCTCAGGGAGCACTGCATGTTTTTATCACTCTCAGGTATCCTACAGACATTCCAGATGGCTTGGTAATCCAAGTTAATGACCCGAATGTGGCCTATGACAGTGACAGATGGGAGCAAGATAAATCTGAGTTGAGGAGCCAGTGGGCCTGGTTTGAATGCGTCATAGTTGCATTGCAGTTGTTTTGAAGGGGTGCGGTTTTATTTAGTCTGAAAGGGCTGTTATGTCTACGCACTTGCCTGTTTGCTTTCCTTGAATTAAAACGCAAAGATGTTCTTACCATCTCTCAGAACACACCTGAATGACGATTTCTGTGTACAAACTGGTGGTCAGTGAGACCAAATTTCGGTTGCTTCGGTTCTCCTGCTGCCGGAGAGGTTTTGTGCATTCTCGCTAATTAATTAAGCTTGTAAAATTTTCTTTAACGGCTATTGTTTTCTCTGGGGAGAAACCGCAGACTGCCGGGCGAATGCCTTGTTTTTTCCAAGCAAAGTTTTAAAGCCTCCAAGGGGGCACTGGGAAGACGAATGATCCTCGCTAACTTCGGCTGAAACTTTGCTCATTCATTTGTAGAAGGAGTGAGCCAGGGACTGATTTGTTCTGACAATTTCATTAAGCGTAATGGGAGCCCACAGGACAAGCGAGTACCCAGTGCGCTCTACTGCTGGAGAGTTCTGATGCCTAATTGGCCTTTATTGCCAGTTGAGTAGAGTAATTAAGGCTGTGCTCGGGCCCATCTCCCTGCTCGGGCTTCCTGCTCCTTCCTCGTTGGGGATTGTAGCACTCAAAATGTCGGGCATTGGGTGATGTTTCCATGTCGAGGTCCGGTGCAGATTCCTCTTACAGGGTTTAGATGTCCCACATGCACTTTCATTCCATCTGGTCTGGGCAGGTGTTTCCCACGAAGGAACTTGACAGAATTGGCCTAGATTTTCTGGTGAATAGTCAAAGGGGTTAGACTTGTCACCTCTCCCAGAGGCTCTGGAATTTGGCCTTCTGCTCTCCGTTACTCAAGAGAGGCCAGAAATTTGAGAATAGATAATCTCCAGAAGGGGCTGAAATATGGTTTAGAATCCAGCTTGTGGGGTCCGCTGGGCCAGAAAGTATTACAGCCCCCCCCGAATCCTTTTTCTCTGTTAACAAACAGTCACTTAGCCAGGGTGGGGTGTCTAAGATGCAAATGTATGTATACTCAACAAAAAAGTTAAAGTAGAATTCCGGTGTGAAATTGACTTGGGGTGTATTGAACTTTGCAAGTGTCACGTCTGAACCGGGACTCTTCTTTGTTCTTGGAACAAACGACGCACTGTTTCTGCAGTTTTTGGGTCTTTTCCCCGGGTGGATGGCTCTCCAAGAAGTGTCGTTCTAGGAGTCTGTTGGGAGCTGGTGACACCACCCATTCTCTTCGCTAAACTCGCATCCTCTGCTCAGGAGACACACCTAATGAGCAATCAGGTACTTCATTAGTCTGACCCCATATTGCTACAAAATCATTCACAGCAATCGCCTCACAGCAGCTGCATATTAATACGACACACCATCCAGCATGCCCATCCGCGAATACGTGGTTCCCAGCCACGGGAACAGATCGCAGCACATATGCGGGTCCCGTCTGTCTGGGTCAAATGTATTGCATATATGCCGGTCACTTGAGCATTCAGTCGAAAACAAAACCATACACAAGGGGTTAAATCAAAATGTGAAACAATGTCCAAAGTCATTTCAATATCATGTGTGAGAACCATGTGCTCTCACCACGGCTTGACAGCATCTTGGGAAGCTCAGAGCAGGAGAAAATAACAGAGAAAAAAAAAATTTAAAGGAGAATTCCGGTGTGAAATTGACTTGGGGTGTATTGAAACATGATAACGAGTACTAACCTTTGTCGAATACCCCACCTCCGTACGCATGCAACATTTCGAAATACATGGCTTTTTAGCCGAAGCTCCCAACAGGCTTATAATGGTTGTGAACCGGGCATAGCATTGCCATGCAAAGAAATCGCTATTTTTTCATCAATAACAAGGCTCAAAGTAGCTCCACACTTTATCGGTAGAATTCTGAGGGCCCTGTCATTTAAAAAGAGGCACTGAGAACTTACACAGGTAGTTTATTAAAAAATGCCTCTGTATGTAAATCATACCTTATGGAAGTTTCCAGTCGCCTCCATCTTGAAAGTCACGATAAGTCGATTGACGAGCACAAACGAATAGATTACAATCTGTTCCCCGATCCTTCATATTCGTTCATGCTCGTCAATCGACAATCGTGCGTATGGAGGTGGGGTATTCGACAAAGGTTAGTACTCGTTATCATGTTTCAATACACCCCAAGTCAATTTCACACCGGAATTCTCCTTTAAATTTTTTTTTTCTCTGTTATTTTCTCCTGCTCTGAGCTTCCCAAGATGCTGTCAAGCTGTGGTGAGAGCACATGGTTCTCACACATGATATTGAAATGACTTTGAACATTGTTTGACATTTTGATTTAAGCCCTTGTGTATGGTTTTGTTTTCGACTGAATGCTCAAGTGACCGGCATATATGCAATGCATATGACCCAGTTAGACAGGGCCCGCATATGTGCTGCGATCTGTTCCCGTGGCTGGGAACCACGTATTCGAGGATGGGCATTGTGAATGATTTTGTAGCAATATGGGGTCAGACTAATGAAGTACCTGATTGCTCATTAGGTGTGTTTCCTGAGCTGAAGATGTGAGTTTAGGGAAGAGAATGGGTGGTGTCACCAGCTCCGAACAGACTCCTAGAACGACACTTCTTGGAGAGCCATCCACCCGGGGAAAAGACCCAAAAACTGCAGTGCGTCGTTTGTTCCAAGAACAAAGAAGAGTTCAGATGTGACACTTGCAAAGTTAGTTTGTGTGTCAAACCATGTAACAAACTGTACCTCACGGTACTGGCTTACAGGAATGTGACAGTAATTATTTTTTTTTAATATTTTTCGATATTTCTGTATTCATTTGTACAGAGTGAAAAATTAAGCATAAAAATTCAGGCACTAATGTCTTGTTGTGCCATCATCCAAAAATTGTGGATAAAATACTTTTCCTAGCAATCATCACAGCAAATAGGCGACGAAACAGGCGAAGAACATGCACAAAATACTTCCTTGGCGGTCGTCACAAGAGCTAGCCAACAATCCCAGCCAAGGCAACGCACCCGCATACTCAAATCAGGCTATGGTAGTCAACAGAGCGCTCCGCGCATTTGCGGTTCCTGGTATGCGGGTCAGCGAGGCAGCCCGCGTATGTGCGTTTCGCGTACACAAGGGTTAATGCTATGGACTTCGGGTGATTCTGGTCTTCCCTGTGGATACCCTGCTTGGGGTAATTAAGTGATCTGATCAAATGCATTGATGCATTTTGTGACTCCCAATGATGTAAAAAACACTTGGGATTTACATTCAATTTTTACATTCGACATACACAAGTCAAAATTGTCAAAATTGAATGTTCCTTTTTTATTATTATTATTTTTTTTCTTGAGTATATTTTACCTTGGTGCAATCACAACACTATTCACTTAATTTGTCGCAGAATCAAGGCGGTGGCACCGCTAGTTACTATGTGAACAAACTTTCATTGTAGCACGTGACTCGATTCAGAGCGGTCCAGCGGCAGTAAACAAAAAGGGGCTGAGTTGTCCATTTTTCGCTGCTATCTCAGTATATTTAATGCCAATTCTTAAAAATGAAACATTACAGGGCGTATTGCTGGTGGCGAAAGAGGCTGACTATACATTGTGCTTTCTATTAATTTTCCTTAGCCACTAGCAATGATGTCTTTCTCTTCACTTGTACCGGCAATTCGTCAAACCTTAAATGCAGTTTCATAAACATTTAGATATGGAAGTGGGTAAAGTGAGAAAGGCTGAATAAGGTCAGGAACTGGGAGAATTACATGGGAATGTTTATTAAAGCTTTGTTCTCCCCTCAGCTGAGAAGATGCTCATATGTACTGAACTATGTACTATGGTTCTCTCTGTTCTGTTACTTGCTGTATGAAGTAACTCAGCTCTATTGCTGCATACCCAATCCGTGTGGAGGCTGATGTTGCACACACAAATATTGCAGGAGGATGCTGATGCTGCAGTTCCTATTTTCCATTCACAAGCAGCTGCTGTTTTATCAGAGAGAAGGAGAAATCACTGCAGAGACCACTCCCACCAAGCTCATTGTGCAGGTTCAGTCTCACACCTCAGCTCACCCAGTCCTGCACCCACATTAGCAGGCATTCAGAGTCCATGCCTCTTACTGTGCTGATAGGTTTAGAAGGAGGTGCCAAAGCCTTGGGAAGTGATAGGGTAAGCATTCAGAGCAACTTTGTCCTGATAGGCTGACGTTTCAGGTCTATCCTTGGACCTTTTGTGTTTGCCTGTCTGTCCTTGTCTCTTTGCTCTATTTCCCCCTCACCCTCGCTCCCCCCTCTCTCAATCTCATTCTCTCTCTCTCTCTCTCTCTCTCTCTCTCTCTCTCTCCTTCTTGCACCCACTTTCTCACTGGCTCTTTCTCTTTCTCTCTTGCTATCTCTCATCATCTATTTTGAGCTCTTGCTCCCTCTATTACTATTGCGCACACACACACACACACATCCCACGTGTAATCTCTCCTTTTTCTCTTTCTCTTGGGCTGTCTGTTCATGAAACCCATGGTGCACGTAATTATTGCTTAATGGGCATGCTGCTAATGGCACGCTCCACACCCGCTCGTCTGTTTGTATTCCACGCGCTTACGTTAAACGCAGATGTTGTGTTGCGTTTGGCCTTCCTTGAGCAGCCATGCATAAACTGCACAGTTGTAAGGCTGGATTGCTGCAGATACATTATAGAGTAAAATATCTCATTGTTCCTGCACATTTACCCCACCAAATCCTCCTTTCGCTTACTCTGCTGCTCTTCCACGATTTAAGAGATGTTTGTGTCCGTGTTGGGACTAGAGAATAAAAGCTCTTTATGTGGGTGTGTTCTTTGTTACTTATTTGTATTGTTTGTTTGTGAGTCTCTGTTGAGACTAAGATGCACGATTATAAGTGCATCTATCTGCAAGGCTCCACTCTGCTGCTCTGCTGAATTGCACCGAGAACGATGACAAGGGTGGGTCGTCTCACTCATTAATCGCACCTCTTTTGGTGCAAGAGTGAGCACTGTGGCCTCGGATCGAATCCAGCCATTTAGCTTGACGAGAGCAGTGCTTAGCTCTGCTTAGAGATGCAGTCGGTTTGGGTGCGCATAGTTTGTTGCTCAAGCGCCTCCTACTGGCCACAAGCATTTATGAATATTAATGCATGCTGTTATAATTTATTGTGCTATGTGTGTATGTCTTTATGGGACCCCAGAAAGACTAGCTGACTGCCTCGCATCAGCTAATGGGGATCCTTTAAATAAATAGTCAAGGAAATGCGCACATCCCTTATACGGGTGCTGAGTTCAGTGAACGACAATGAAAAAGAAAATCAAACTGGCACACTTGAATGCTCCAAATATTTAATGTTGGACAACTCTTCGAGCCAATTCTCTTCGTCAGGTCATCTTTTACAGACATGGTGTTGTCTGCGCACCTAAACAGCAGACCTGCCAACATGTACGCATTTTGACATTAAAGTACGTTGGTACGAGTTGATGCTTTTAGAGTACGCATATCGCTGGATCTCTCCAGTTTCAGTTTATGCGTCAGTTTCAGTTGACACACTCATCAGTTCATGTCCGATGAGCAGAGGCGCGTATGCATAACGAAAATATTTCGACCAATCAGAGAGTGCGTGTGCCCCACCTGCCCTCCCAACCACGCCCCTCTCGGAAAAAATCCTCGCTTCGAAACGAGTTTACTCTCATTCCCAAGTTATAGGCCGCAAACCCTCTTCGCCACACCTCTGGGTCATCATATGTTGAAAATACACCCAATTCAAACATCGGTGAAATGGTAAATTCTACTATGGATGCAGCGAATCCTGTATTTTGATTAGTAGAATACCTACGGTAGAATACCTGGTGCTGCTTGAAGAGCTGACGTTCGATTATAATGCCGTTTCACTGCGTATTAATCTCATTGTCACGAAAAGCGAACGCCATTTACTTTAGTTTGAGATAATTTCGCTTTTATTAGGGTTTGTGTTTGCAGAAATACTGTGAAACGGCCTAAAACAATGAAATGTAATGAGGCTTTCTGACAGTCTGTGTAACGTTAATGTTCCACATGATCGCCTCCAAAGGCAGCGTTTGATACGCTGTTTCAAATGCACCACTAATGGCGCTTTGCCACTACTTGGTACGGGCTCTACGCCACTCTACTCGGTACCGGATATTTTTCTGGGAGGTTGTTTGCCTTGAGTGATAGTACTGCCTCTGTGAAGCTGGTCATCATAGTGGCGCAGCACGATAACTTCTGCGATGTCATCCTCAATACGAAACACAATGTAGCTACAGTTATATCAAGTTTACATTTATTCCATCGATTTTGTTAAAGATTTTTGTGTTCAAATCCGGTATTGTATTTTCTGAATTGAATTGCATTTTCTATTTGACAGTGTCGTGTCCAATTCAGTTGCCCGTAAAATGTCGTGCCACCCTACAACGCAAAGCAGTGAAATCCGTAAACGGCATGGACAGCGAATGTATATTTCACTCTAAAGTTCACGGCAAAACAAACGAATTGTTAAAGTATGGGATAATTAAGTGATCATTGCAGAGCAGAGTTCCTCGTTGCAAATCGCAGGACACGGCAGCCATCAGAATTAATCGCTTATGCGTCATCTCATTTGTGATAACTTTAAGAGAATAATGATTCGTTGACATTCGTCAAGTCATTTTTCTGTGCGATTTTATTAAAACGAGGCTTGATAACAAAACTTTCTTATGGGGAATTAGTTAGGGAACATAACTGGACACAATACCGTCACTTAATTTCGCCATGAACGGGCCACAAGCAAAGAGAAACACATTTCATGAATGTAGCTTTGATGAATAAGCGAAACCGTGTTTGAAAGGTAAGGCAACGCACAGTGTATCGAACAAGATGCCTATAACGGTATAATTCGATGATTATTACAACTGTGCTAATCTTAAAACTCCTCAATCTAACTTGAATGAGAGGTCGACGACAGAGTCGTCTTTCGCAGTTACGAAACACTCTGACCAATCAGTGGGCCTTAGTGTGTCACATCACATTTTAGTACCTAGTACCCGGATGGCTTTTTTGGAACCCCGGGAGAGCAGGTACCAGAAAAGGTGGTACCAGTAGGTACTTTTTTCTAATGGAAAAGCAAAAGAGGCGAGTAGAGTAGAGCCGGTACCGCGTAGTGGAAGAGCGCCATAAGATGAGAATGATGGAAAGTTAAACAGTGCTAGTGTTTAATGCATGGCAAATTGTATTTGTTTTGGTATTTTTGCCCATTTATTTAATTAATTAATTGATTGATTCGCAATGAATGTCCTCTGTTGACTTGCTTTTCTGGCAACATTTTCAGTTATTATTGACTATGGATTACGCAGTTATTTTATATGTAACTAAGAAAAGCAAAGTAATACGTTTCAAATAAATTTTTATTGCTGTTCTGACAATAAATTCGCTGGCTGTTTGAAGTAAATTGTATCTCTATGCAATTTTATTTACCAGTAGGGTGGGAGGGGATGGGTGGGGGGGGGGGGGGGGGTCAGGTGGTACTCATAAATTTTCTTCAAGGTTGGCAGGTCTGAAATGGGTTCCCACGGACAGCGTCATCGATGGTGGGTGGACCTACTAGTGAAATGATTGCATTCACATTTGTTTATCTCTTTACAAACTTTCAAAAACCTTATTTAAAGGCAGAGAGAATGAAAAAGCAAAATTAATTCTTCAAACAGGTAAGGTTTTTTTTGTGGAGGACTACAAAGGTAACAATGTCACAAGTATATGAACGTATTACAAAAAATGATTAATGGGGAAATTTTCATTTATTCCCTTTGGAGACATAGTATCCAGAGTATACATCCAAAAGGACTCTTGCTGCAATAGCAATTTATTTGTATCGCCTCCACTTCTAGGACATTTGACATGTTCAATACCCAAATATCTTAAAGACGCCACATTATGTTTTGCCAACATGAAGATTTCCCTATTAAGTTCCCAGGCAGTTGTCTGTTGTTTTATGAGTAGGCATGTTCCGTTTCCTTTGCTGTTGTCGTGTGAATGCGGAGGATGCAGAGAGTGAAAAGAGGCAGAGGATGATGGATGGGCATTTTGGAGGACAACGTGCTTGTACATAGTTCATTGATTGGACATTACAGATTCAGTTGAGATCGGTGATGGAAAAGTAGAATTTAAGGTGGCTGATTTTAACATTCCAGATCGGTTGGTGAACAGAACCTTTGAGTCTGAGTTTTTTTTTTAATTCCGAGGCATTTAAAAAAACTGTCCCCTCCGTGATGAGACACTAAACCGTCCCCCAAACAAAATTCTGTTGATGTATTAAAAAGTGTTTTTTTACAATTTATGCGCATGGTAGTGCACTACTTTTTTCGGGAGGAGAAAGCTCCATTTTTCTCTCCATTTCCATTTGTGGATCATTTTAGTGTCTGTCATGGAGGGGACATTTGGTTGACAATACCACGGAATTGCCCATCTGGTGAGACTATACCCCATCGGTTGCAGAGCCTGTGGGTATACTCGCATTCCTTTGGGAGTGGCTTCCAGCCAGCTAGCGCCATATTCGTGAAATTAGATCTGTGTAATAGTCTTTAAGTGTGTCATGCCATGTGCCAACGCTCTGCTTTCGCCAATTTTTATCCAGCCCTGTTTATCAGGCACTACCTCGCATTAGGTCTCCAGACCACAAGAGAAAGAAAAGCATTGTCCAGCTACCTGAGTGATTTTTGCTGCAGGAACATTAAAACACATGTGGAGGAGTTCTCCATTCTGGAGCACTGAATGAATTTACCAACGGACCACAGATCCCGCTCTTAATTTGAAGTAACAGCTGTTTTGAGCTCCTATTGTGATGTCATACCCTGATTTTGCCTCTACGCCACAGGAAGGAACAGTTTAGCTAGGTCAGAGGCAAAGATTTTGCCTCCGATGCTCTTTGAAGGAACAGCTCATCTGTTCCTCATCTCTGTCGTAGACAGAGCTTCTGCCTCCCATTACACATGGTAGAATATTTGTTTGAAAGGCTGTTGTCAGGTCATAGACTCCGGTTTGGCCTCTGATGCTTGTTGGAACAGCTTTTTCGAAAGTTGTGAAGTCGTAGACATGGGTTATATCGGTTATATTCTTCTTTAAGAAATAGCTGTTCTGAACAACTGCTGTTTGGTCACTGACAGGTTTCGCCAACTCCATGTTGCTGAATGTTGACTGAAGTGACTCATAAGGTCTGCAAGGTTCTCACTGACAAAGATACTGACTCCTGTGCTGGGTGAGGGAGCGAGCTGATTGCGCTAGGGCAGTCTTGCTGTCTTTCGGCAAGCTTCAGCACAGGAGGACAAGCCTTGGGCCCGGCTGTTCCTAGGCATCTGCCATCCCAGCATGACAGCTCTCAGAGTGGGTGGGTAGAACGTTTGTTTGTGTATGAAACGGGGCCTTCAGAGAAGATGGGAAAACTGATATTTAGCCAATTTATACTCCCCACTGTTCTGAACTAGTTGCTGTGCATTCTGGAGATGGCCGGTAGTGTAATCCCCTCCTCAAGTCAGGTCAGTTTTGTGTGTTTAGTGCCTTGTGCTGAATGTTCTGATAAAAATGCTTTATATAGCATCCAAAGGGTGCAAACATGGCTGAAATCAGGCCTTCACTCCCAAGTGGCAAGCAAATCAAACCAGAACCGATAGTTACTGAAATGGAAATTGGTTGATGGATGCAATTTTTGAACATATTTGAACAGGTTATTCCATATCTATTTGAAGAGTTGGTTTAAAAGCAGACTTGAATTCTCTGTTTTTTTTTCCAAGTTTTTAAAGTCCCATTTACCAAATGCAGCTTCTTCAGCCAAAAAAAATCAGTTGACCTCTTGTAGCGAAAGCAAATGGAGTTTCTCTATGCTTTTTACTTTGTTTCTTTTTAATTGTTCCTTTGCTTACCAGCCCTTTACAACAACATTCCAAGGCAATATGCTCATGCTTTAAGCATTAACTTTGTTTATTCATGTTAAATGATGCTCTCTCAATTCTACAGTGGAATGCTGTGCATTTCTTTCAATTAGAAGGAAATTATATTCAATTTGAAACAGGCCATTTTTATTGCATATTATATCAACCCCGTCATTTCTGGAGCTTGCTGGCAGTGTTAATTGGGAACCACTTAACTGCTGTGCTTCTACATCTAAAAATGTACCTGCTGCACTGATGCAATGAAACATCTTAGATATTCATCACAGACCCCTTCAAAATGCATTTATTTAAGGCTTATATGCTGTTGCTCATCTAGTTGAAAAAACTTTTTTACCTCTTTTCATGAAATGATTGTGACATTGTGATTTATTTTTGATTGTGTCTGAATACAAAATTATTCCACCTTTATGGGCAACAGCATGTTTATTGTTTTCACCACATCCGTGCGTGTTCACCTCTTGGGACTAAATCCCTGAATGCAGATGCAAAATCAAGTCGATCCTTGCCTAATAGTGCATGTGCTCTATTTAAGTCACTATTAAGACACTCAGGATTTGAGTGTCACAGAGATTGGAAAAATAATTTCAATGAAAGAAAAAACTTGAATCATTTGGTAGAAGAACTCATTTCTGTTTATTGTCATAATTTTCGGACAAAAGAGAGCCTCAAATACAAAAAAATTTCACAAACTTCAATTCCAATGAAGTTGCGATGCTGTGTAAAACATGAATAAAACCAGAATACAATGATTTCCAAATCTCATAAACTCACATTTTATTCACAATAGAACATTGACAACATACCTGATGTTGAAAGTGAGATATTGTACCATTTCGTGAAAAATATTGACTCATTTTGAATTTGATGACAGCAACACATCTCAAAAAAGTTGAGACAGGGGCAACAAAAGGCTGGTGAGGTAAAAGGTACTAATAAAAAACAGTTGGTGGAGCATTTTACTACTAATTAGGTTAATTGGCAACAAGTCAAAAACAGGGTATATAAAGAGCATTTTAGAGAGGCAGAGTCTCTCAGTAGTAAAGATGGGCAGAGGCTCATCAATCTGCGAAAAACTGAGTCTAAAAATTGTGGAACAATTTCAGAAAAATGTTCCTCAATGCAAAATTGCAAAGATTTTGAATATCCCTTCATCTACAGTACATAATATCATCAAAAGATTCAGAGAATCTGGAGAAATCTCTGTCCGCAAGGGACAAAGCCGAAGGTCAATATTGGATGCTGGTGATCTTCGGGCCCTCTGGCGGCACTGCATTAAAAGCAGGCATAATTCTGCACTGGAATTCACTGCAAGGGCTCAGGAACACTTCCAGAAATCATTGTCTGTGAACACAGTTTGCCATGCAATCCAAAAATGCAAGTTAAAGCTGTATCGCGCAAAGAAGAAGCCATATGTGAACACGATCCAGAAATGCCACCGTCTTCTCTGGGCCAAAGCTCATTTAAAATGGACTGAGGCAAAATAGAAAACTGCTCTATGTTCAGATGAATCATTTGAAATTCCTTTCAGAAACTACGGACACTGTGTCTTGAGGACTAAAGGGGAGAGGGGCCATCCAGCTTGTTATCAGCGCTCAGTTCAAAAACTTGCTCGTCTGATTGTATGGGGTTGCATTAGTACCGTGAGGTTTCACAACAATGTCTCTGTCTGGGAAGGCCTTGCATATTTCAGCAAGATGATGCTAACCCACATACTGCATCCATCACAACAGCATGGCTTCGCTGTAGAAGAGTCTGGGTGCTGAAATGGCCAAAGCTTTCACCAATAGAAAACATGGGGCGCATCATAAAATGGAAAAATCTGGCTCAGAAGACCTGGCCCTGTTGAGCAGCTAGAATCCTACATCAGACAAGAGTGAGACAACATCCCTCTTCCAAAACTCCAGGAATTGTCTCCTCACTTCCCAGACGTCTACGGACTGTCGTTCAGAGAACAGGGGATGCTACACAATGGTAAACATGGCCCTGTCCCAACGTTTTTGTCATGTGTTGTTGTCATCAAATTCAAAATTAACTAATATTTTTCATGAAAAGGTAAAATGTCTCCCTTTCAACATCTGATGCGTTTATGTTCTATTGTGAATAAAATGTGGGTTTATGAGATTTGCAAATCATTGCATTCTGTTTTTTTTTTTTGTTTTTTTTTTTTCCCCTTGTTTTACACAATGTCCCAACTTCATTGGAATTGGTTTGTATGACAATTCAACATTTATTTTGTTTCACATGAAGATACTGGGAAACAAAAATGGTCAGGAGACGATACATTTCTTGGATCATAAACTCTTTGACCCACAGTGAGCTTCATCTGAAGATGAGACTCAGAACTACTGATTATCTGCTAAGCCAGGTATAAGCTGCCCCAAATAGAGAGATTTTTTGCTTTGGTGTGAATTATAACTAATACAGTGTTTTACTACCCATCAACTTTTTTTGACACATGGTTCAGACTGTAAAATCATATACAATTGGATATTATTATTCTTTAATCTCTTTGTTGGTTAAAATGAGAGAGGCTTATTAAGTATTTATCCATTCTGTCTCTAAACTAAACAGAAACCTAACTGTTAGTCAATCACCAATTGAAGCTTGGTAAATTTCTTCAGAAGTAATAAAAACCCCAAAATGAAAACTAAAGCAAATTCATCCTCATGGACTTGGTTACAAGTGCAGCTTCATTAAATCCTTCTCAATTGTACTCTATGCTCTTCTCCAAAGTATATTATCATTGATGGGTTTTACTGAGGTCACTATTTCCGATCAGTCGACGAGCAATTTAATGTTCATTTTAGACATGATATGAGTTTGCACGATAACAATTGATGCAACTCTGATCATGTTGGGTACCAAAGAGAACTGGCTATTCGACCAAAAGCAGCAAGTTCTCTTTTGTGATTGTCGCGAACATTCAAATATAAAAAATGTAAGGCAATGCAAACAATTTTAATCAAACTAGTAGCACGACATATCATTTGTCTCAGTCGTACACATATTTTCCAGGCTTTATACGTTCTCTTGCAGTATGTGTCAATGCTTGGGGATCATTCCAAATCAAATCATCAGATATACAAAACATCTGTCGCCTTGTAGTCATAGATTGCTTTCATATTTACATATTTGATAAACGTGTATTAGTGATGAACAAATCCAAAATTTCAGCTCATTCGGACCAAAAATGAATTTTTGGTGAATTATTTTCTCAGGGTATTGTCCGTCAATTTTGACTTCTTGTTTTTTTTTTTTTTCGTTTTTTTAAGGCATTCACATCAATTTACATTTTTCTTGTATTTAAGATGACATAACTTTTAATATTGCACCTATAGCTTTGAAACATCTAAGCTAATGTTATTTTGCTAAATTAGAAAATGCGTGGTGAATACAGCCTGATTTATATTCAGCAGACACAAATGAATGGAAAAAATGCCAGAGAGCCTGTGCTAGGGTTTATATTGGGAGTGCTTTGCGGACCTGAACATTGAACTGCATGAACAGAAGGTACTTTTGGTGTCCTCATAGCTCCACAACCAAGAGAGAGAAAGTAAAATGGACTGCATTTTCTGATTAATCATTATAACATTAGCTTGGATGCAAAGTTTCAAAGCTACTGGTTTAATAATAAAAAAAAGTTATGCCATCTTAAATGCAAGAAAAATGTAAATTGTCGTGAATTCCTTAAAATTGACACAAAACCGATAGACCGTACCCTTAGTTAAAAATTCACCAAAAATTAATTTTTTGTCTGAATGAGCGGAAATTTCGGATTTGTCGGTGATGTATATTTATACAGCTGCACACAAAAAATTAGCAAAATTGAGGTGATGGAAGTGAGACCCATTTAATGATCTGACGTGGAATAACCCTTGGTAAAAATGGGAGATATAACAACAGAATAATTGGCTAAATAGCAGAATGGCTAATATTAAGGTATTGTGGCAGAACTAACAATTCTGTGTGTCCTCTATGTTATATTATCTGCACATATCAATGCATTGGAGAAGACACACATAACAAGGTCTCTGTACGTGTTAAATTTGTGACCCCCCCCCAAGCAAGAGATTCTAATTAAAGCCATACACCATATTGAAGGCAAATTTTGCCTCCCATCGGATTAAATAGCTATTACTCTTACAACAGCTGTGAGGAAGATTTAACAGGACAAGATCTGTTGAGAGAGAATTTTCAGGCTGGGGCCGCAGGGCTTTGCTTTATGATTTATCTTGTTTTTTTTTTGTGAGGATTTCATAGATAAGGGAAGAAAATGAATGCTGAATTTTGAAATGGACCCCCCTCTGTGTTAGCAATGGTAACATTTTGTATGTATTTTAATATGAAGTGGTAGATTTTGGTAGCTGACTGACTACACAGGAATGTGTCCTGCATATTTTTTCATTCCCAAAGCAACGTTTCACTTCTATTTGATCAGTGCTCCTTGTTTTATACATATGGGGCAGATTGCAGCAGGGACAACATGAAAGGACAGTTTAGTAATATACATGAATTTGACGTACAATGAGGAATAACAGTGCACAACAACACTTACCCAGCCAGTACACAACTTGGGTTCCTGTTGGTTTTGTATTGGCATCACTACTGCTAGCTGTTAGAATGTTAGAATGACTCAAGCAGGTTCTGTGGTGCTCACACATCTTTTGGCTTCTTGTCAGGTGGTCGGTGCAATCCTGGACTCGGGAAAGGATCTTTCGAAGGAGGAGAAGAAGTCTGAGCGGTGCCCGCTGCTCTACGAGTGGCACAAGAAGCAGTACGTGGGTGCAGCGCATGGTCTAGCTGGGATCTACTACATGCTAATGCAGGTGATTCTGAAGCTGAACCCTGTAAATATCTGATTAGAATATCCCTAACTGTGCATTCTTATGGGTGATTCTATATGTGTTGTTCTGGACATTCAGAGAATGTTTCCTAGCTTTGTGATTAAACACAATCGCAAGGAAGATTTCTTTTATGGTAGTGATGGAGTACTAGTGGGGTGGACAATGAAAATATAACAACCAATAAAGATTTCTTGCCTTGTGATAGAAGAATAAGGAAGAAGTAAGTCTGCTGAGTGGAGTGACCCATCAGGCCAGTGCTAAACTTTGGTTTTTACCCTCGGCCCGACTTCAGGCTGAAGGGTATTGCCATCAGTTCGTCGTCTGTCTGTCTGTCTGTCCGTGTGTGCACCGTCAGGCCGAGGGTGTTAAAACACTGGTCATGGGCATGAGGCAACTTGAAAGTATTGCTACTCTTCTTACATGGGATGCCTGTCCATCGCAGGTTACTCCCTCAGCTCTTTCTCAGGTTTCTATGGCAATTTCCTGGCACCCGTTTATATACCTGGGTGGAGTGAAGCACTGTGGGAGTAAAGTGTTTGCCCAAGACGAAAGCCATGGCTAGGACTTGAACTTTGGACCTTATTCGTCCCTAATCAAGCATACTTAATCACTGCGCTACTGTGGTAGACACAAGAGAACAGAGTCGTAAATTGAGTTTAGACCAAAAACTCTTGAGTTGTGTGAATAAATGTAATTTGAATCAATGTTTGAAATAAGCGGTTATCTGATTGTCAAGACAACCTGAAATAGGTCTAGATAATCTAAACTGCTCACAAGGACAACCAAATATCCAGGCAGTTTTCCATCCATCCATCCATTTTCTATACCCGCTTATTCCTCACTAGGGTCACGGGGCGAGCTGGAGCCTATCCCAGCTGACTACGGGCAAAAGCAGGGACCCACCCTGAACAGCTTGCCAATCCATCGCAGGGCCCACACACCATTCACACACCATTCGCTCTCACACTCATACCTATGGGCAATTTGGTGTCTCCAATTAGCCTGATATGTGGGAGGAAACCGGAGTACCCGGTGAAAACCCACGCAACACGGGGAGAACATGCAAGCTCCACACAGAAAGGCCCCAGGCCGGATTCGAACCCACAACCTTCTTGCTGTGAGGCAGCAATGCTAACCACTGTGCCACCGTATATGTTAAGCCTACTGCGCGTAAATTTCACGCATCTCCTACGGGCAAGAACGTGAGTCTTTCTTCTTTTTTTTTTTTTGTTTTTTTTTTCCCCCCAATAAAGTACCGTGGCAAACGATGACGTAGAGCGATACTGCGGCACGCACTTTCATTCGGACTTGGCCGATCTAGTCAACGAAGACTCGTGGCACGAATGAGCCAGAATGAGCAGTAAACAACCGAAGGGAATACAGATTCGAAAATCTGACAATAAGCATCTACCTTTTTGGTGAATTCTATTTGCTCATATTATAAGCATTAATGTATTATATGCATATTTAGAGTTCTGTCAAAATTACTGCTGTGAGTGTGGCGGTGGGTCTCTCCTAGCATGAAATGACACTGCTCTTTGACACCGAGAGGCAAGTTCTCTGAAATTGTACAACCTGATATAAAATTTTGGCTACGTAGTTTTCAAGTACAGGCAGCCTGTTTACCTCTCACTCGTCCCAAACCATGTCAAATAGATCGGCTCGGGTCCTGCCAGTGATATAGCAAGCTAATGCCAAATCCGATAAGAAAGGGAATGCTGTGTCATGAAAACCTGTCTTTGCCTGAGATTGTGGTGGAAGACGGGGCTCAGGAATATTAAAGAAATGGCAGGCTAATGAACCGAGCTATTGAGTTGCAGGAAAGTGGTTTTGGTTAACAGTTGTTTAGCTTGGCAGGAGAATTTATCATTTGATTATTTTTTGTATTGTTCTGAATATCACTTATACACCAAATTGAAGAATCATTTAGCATTTGTCAACATAATATGCTTGTATGCGTGTAATTTTTTTAAATGCTTATGATAGTACACAGGACAACTAAAAATTCTTGTGGACAACCTGATTTGTTTCTTAGGTTGTCCTTATTTTGAACACTAGAAATGCTACTTAATGATCATTGAAGACACATAAGAACACTTTAATGTGCTTATAACTATTGAAAACATGCGCAACATAAGCTTCTTTGAGATCGAGTCATATGGGACCTCTCTTAAACTAGTTGAAAACACCTAAAGATACATCAGTATCACTGTATTTCTCGTTTCATTTTGACATTTCATTTTACCCATGAGAAACAATGAAATGCAGTATAACCATTTTGAAACCTATGAAGATTATAAAAGTAGCTAAATTTGACGGGGGGAAGCTGTATGGGAAATGTGTCGTACGGGACACAGTGCATGTCGTACAGGGCAGCGTGTATGTGTAAGTGAAGTTTCATATAGCGCATAACAAATGTAGGTACAAAGAAATTCCGCACAACCCTTCTGCTTTCAAAAATGCTACTGTTTCTTGCATTTTTTCATTATCCCTTCCATCCCCACTGGCGACAGGGTTTTTGGTGTATGATGTATGATGTCTATGAAGGCTGTCCTTTTGGTCCAAACCAGTAAAAGGGCTACGGTGGCACAAGTTGCTGTGAATTTGAATGATTCTTGTGACATTAATTTGATGGAGATGTTTTAGCAGCTCAAGGGGGAATGTGACTATATTAGGCTGGAGTTTTTAATCTTGTAGCTGATTGGTGTATTAGATGCACTTTGATCTATTATTATCGCCGCGCTTCGGAAAAAGCGAGGAGGACTTGTCATACAGTTTGGCGTCTGTCTGTCTGTCTGTCTGTCTGTCCGTCTGTATGTCCGTCCGACCGAAACAGTAACTCCTCCTAGGCCGTTTCACCAATCAACCTGTAACTTTGGTGTGTAAGGCAATGACCCAGAGGGGAGCTTAACCTGTTTAGAATGTAAATTAATTTCCTCTTCTGTCCCCCAGGGGCCTTTTTGTGAAAATTGAAAAATGGCCATAAGCTCCTTACGCCATCAGCTAGGAAGCTCAAGGTGCATGGGAAGACCCTTCATCGTATCATATCAGACGAGTTTGTAATTTGACCTCATTTTAACCGTTTTCTAGGTCAAATGGGGTCAGGTGTGCCAAGGAGGATGGCACGTTTTGTTATTACTCGATGTAGAAGGCTGCAAGTTGGTGTGGAAATGATTCTTGGTGATGGCAACCTTCATGCCAAAAATTGCTGTCTTGTGATTTATATTTTGGCCACTAAATGGCTTTTTGTGGAAAAAGAAAAATGGCCATATCTATCTTATGCATGGAGCCAGGATGCTCAAATTTATATGGCAGGTGCATGGGAAGACCCTTCATCTCATATCAGTTTTTGATTTGGTCTCATTTTGACCGTTTTCTGGGTCAAATGGCATCAGGTGTGCCAATCCTTAGAGGATGGCATGTTTTGTTATTACTCAACGTAGTAATAATGTAGTAATAATGCCTTCCTTTCTAGGAGATACCACTGATGTCCTCAATATTGTAAAGGATTTGTAATATGATTGTTATGACTTGTAGTGTCTTTTGATGTTCAGAGCTTCACTTGTATTCCTCATCATATCGGTATCGAAGCTCTTTCATATTATCTAGATAAACGTCCCGATGGTTTATTTCCACCGAAGGACTTTCTGTTGACACTGTCAAAAATTTATCTTGTCGAACAATTTTTTTCAAATACTCTGGAAAATATTACCTTCAGTCCCGAGGGACATCAATGGGTAGTTCCTTTGCCCCGTCTTATGCTTGCCTTGTTATGGGGCTGTGGGAAGAGAAATTCATTTTAAAGATCGCTCTGTTTGAGATATATTAATGATATTTCCATTATTTGGAGGGGCAATACCAATGAACTTGATGATTTCTTCTGTTATCTAAATACTTCCACCAGTTATTTGAGTTTGACCTAGGAATACAGTCTTACCGAGATCAATTTCTTAGATTTAACTACCTTTAAAGTGGACAACGGCACATTAAAGACTATTACAGAGATTGAAACTGTGACATTTAACATTTTTATCCACAAAATGAGCTTATTTCAAATTTTTTGGTTGCAACAGGTCTCAAAAAAGTTGGGACACAGGCATAAAAGGGCTGAAAAAGCAATTGATATATAAGAGAATCAGCTGAAAGACCATTTAGCAAGTAATTAAGTTAACTGGCGTCAGGTGTGTAACATGATTGGCTATAAAAGGGAGAAGCGGAGTCTCTCAGAAGTAAAGATGGCCAGAGGTTCGCCAACAGGTGAAGGCTTGCGTAAAACAAAATGTGGAATACTTTAAAAACAATTATCCTCAACAAATGTTAAATTGCAAAGGCTTTGAAGGTCTCCTCATCGACAATGCATAAAATCATCAAAAGATGCAGAGAAACTGGAAAAAATCTGTGCGTAAGGGACAAAGCCGAAGACCTTCACTGCATGCCCATGATCTTTGGGCCCTCAGACGCCACTGCATCACTCACTGGAATGATTCTGTCATTGACATGACTAAATGGGCCCAGGAATACTTCAAGAAACCACTGTCTGTAAACACAGTCCACCGTGCCATCTACAGATGCCACCTAAAACTCTATCATGCAAAAAGGAAGCCATTGTCGAGCATGATCCAGAAGTGCCGCTGTGTTCTGTGGGCTAAGGCTCATTTAAAATGGACTGTAGCCAAGTGGCAAAGTGTCCTGTGGTTGGACGAGTCCAAATTTGACATTCTTGTTGCAAATCATTGGCTTCGTGTCCTCCGGGCTAAAGAGGAGAAAGTCCACCCCTGCTGTTATCAGCGTTCAGATAAAAAGCCAGGATCTCTGATGGTATGGGGATGCATTTGTGCATATGGTGTGGGGCACTTGCATGTTTTAAAAAGCACCACGAATGCTGAAAGGTATATAAAGGTTTTAAAGCTGCAGTTGGTAAGTCTTATAAAAGTAATTTTTTGCCATTTTTGCTAAAACTGTTGCTGTGTACAGACAATATTACATAAAACTAGTACTCTGTAATTTTAAAAAGCCTCCTTTAAACCCACCTACTGCTCCTTCTGCAATTTAAAAGAATCGTTCAGACCGACCAAAAAGAACTAATCTAATCAGAGCCAGAATGGTGTCTGACAGCCTTCAAACAGTGCACATGCACACGCTGCGGACAGCCTCCACCCCCTTCCTCCTCAGTTCACGCCAGTGCTCAGTCGAGCTCTAATCTCCGAGAAAGGGTTCAGGAGCTTAGAGAAAATAATGGCGCAACAGCGGCCATGAGCGAGGAAAAAAATACTGATACCTCTGTTACCGACAACAGCACGCAAGGCTAAGACAAGTGGAAGCAAAAAGGAAAAAAAGTACAAAAGAAAGAATTGGACAAAGCCCAGGATAAAACCAGAATGGACTTCGGAGCGGCTTCTCAGAGGTGGAGGGAACTCCATTATCTGGAAGGATTAAGAACTCACACAGAGTTGGCGACTATACTGCTTGACAGGTAAACCCCTACTTTATTCATTGGTTCATTTTTGCTCCGCAATGCTCTGCAAATAAGCGATGACATCGTTCATATGCACTGCTGTTACTAACCCCAGCCCTAACCAGCATCAATTCATTTTCGCTCTGCAAATAGGCAAGTTGAACGTTGCTTACAAGCACAGTCGCTGTTCGAGTAGCCAGCGCCTTGAGTACTTGTTACAGTACTCCGTAGTGCATGTGTTACTGTGATGTTGCAGTTGAACTAGTTTATTAAAAAGTAGCAGAAAATATCTTTATGAAGTGACCTGGCAGTCTTGTCGATTGTGTTGTTGTCCTCATACATATGTGTAATGTTTCTGTGCTCTCACAGCTAAATGTGTCATAAATGGTTTACTGGCCATTCAGCAGGATTCACGAACCGTTTCTGTACCCCAAAAAAGGGGTAACTTACTGAAATAAGCGCATGCTGGGTTTTTGATGAATACATACTGCTGTAGATTACTTTTCATGTCGACATGATTTATTTCTGCTCGTTTTTTGGCCAGCAATGTTGACTGTTCACAACAGTAATGTCTAGCCTTGGCAACTCTGCTGTTTTCATAATGTGAACTTGCAAAATCTCTCCACAGTCTCATGCATAACAGCTCGCGTGCCTTCATGCGTGTACGGCAGCCTTCTGGGGGGAGGGTCTAAGAGCAGGAGTGCAGTGGAGAGGGATGGGGAGGGATCTGAAAGTTGCATTTTTTTCTAATTTTTATTGCAAGTCCTCTCTCTCCTCAAAGTTACCAAATGCTGCTTTAAAGCAATATATGCTACCCTCCGGACAACATCTATTCCAGGGAAGGCCTTGTGTATTTCAGCAGGACAATGCAAAACCACATACTGCAGCTATTACAGCAGCATGGCTTCATAGTAGAAGAGTCTGTGTGCTGAACTGGCCTACCTGCAGTCCTGATCCGATTGAGAACATTTGGTGCATAATTAAACGTAAAGTCCGTCAAAGGACACCCAAAACTCTCCAGCAGCTGGAAGCCTGTATTTAACAAGAGTGGGATCAAATTCGAATGGCTAAACTTAAGAAACTTGTCTTCTCAATGCCCAGATGCCTCCACTCTGTGTTAAAAAGAAGAGGGGATGCTACACCATGGTAAACGGGCCCATGTCCCAACTTTTTTGAGACCTGTAGCAGCCATAAAATTTGAAATTTGAGCTCATTTTGTGAATTTAGTTGTAAAATGTCTCAATTTCAACATTTGCCATTTTATCTTATCATATTTTATTTTATCTATTGTGAATAAAATACTGGCTGATGTGTTTTGAAAGTCATTGCATTTTGATTTTATTCACAATTTACTCTTGGGTTGGGGTTGGGGTTGTACATGTATTAACTGTCACAAGCAAAACAGTTAAGGAGAAAAACACTACATGAATTCATATTTCAGTAATTCTACAAATACTTAAAACACATCAGTATTTTGAAAAGCAGCATTCAAGCAAATGCTTTACTAGTTATAATTCTACTTTGTTGCATCAAACTGTATTGGAGCAATTGAGACATGTACTTGTAGCATTGTAACAGTAAATCTGTGCAGCATGAACAATTACTATAAGAATCATACAAAATGTTGATGTTCATTTACAAGCTGGTGTGCATTTCACCACGTATTCTGGTAAATTTGGTGTAAACTGGCCTTTACAATCACTTCTGCTCACTAGTAGCAGTGCTCTCAACCTCTGACTTCTAGTTTTAAACAAATATTTTTAAATAATTGCTCTGTGAGGGGTTTAAGGTAACACCAGCAGGGAGGGTTTGTTTACCGGATTCTTGTCCAATCACTAGAGGACCAGAATTTGAACCGTAGGTTGGAGATCCTTGAGTTGGAGTGGAATTCAAGTGGAGTCCATCTGTTATAATAGGGTGTGAGATGATTATTATTGGTCAGCATATTGGTCCCTGTTGTAATGTGAATATAGGCCACTGGATGGCAGTATTTACCTTTTTTTATTCAGCTCAGACTGGAGCTATGTTTAGACATGTTCTGGACATGTCTGGGGCAAGTCCCCGAAAAGTAAAAAAAAGAGGTCTAAATGTGGGTGGGGTCTGCAAAAGAGTATATAAGGAAAAGAATTGAGACAGTAGAGTAGTAGGAGAAATTGCAAGAAGAAGGATACATGTGACCAGACCTGTCATTCTGTTCAAGACCTGTGAAGTTTCTTTTGTGGATTTTTGCCTGTGTTAGAGCTTTTTTTTTTTTTTCCTTACCCAGGACATCACCAAGCCACCCCAACAAAAGGGACTGTAAATATTTCTGTTTTTTTGTGTTTATTCAATCTTGGTCTTTAGTTGTAGGTTAGTGTTAGTCTTTGTCTGTTAATTAGATTTGTTTAAGTTTTAAAATGTGTCTGTCATCCCTTGCTGTTGCTGTTGCTGTTGTGTAGTAAATTGTAATAACTAATTGGGGCCATAACAATGTGAACTTTATCGTAGCAAAAATGGCATCACTTCTGTGGAAATGTTACCAGCATATTCTGTGCATTTTGCTGTCCTATGGATAAAAATATTAGATGTTAGCCGAACAAGTGATATTGTAGACATAGCGTGTGTTGGATTAATGAAGATCACTGAGAATATGACGCGACTTGTATTGTGGTATATGCACCATCAACTGACAGTGAGTAAAAAGTATGAAGTATGAGCTGAGGTAGTTCTTTATGAGGGGAGCTTTCTCTGTGATGTAGAAAAGCGTACCAGATTGTGAGTGCCACATTGCACTCTGGGATTTGTTTTAATGGAAGTAGGCTCAGTGCCCTAAACAATTTTGTTGTTCATCTCCCCACTCACATTTACACTGCAGGGTCTTATAAATAAGTACTTTCCTGAATCATTGTTTATTTGGTTAATAAGGTACAGTAGCTGATGGAATCTTTTTTCTCAGTGCAGCGGCAATATTTTTGAAATTCTGCCATAGTTACTCAAAACTAGAGGTGTTATTAAATCTGTACAAATTACTCTTGTCCCTTGACCATGTGCTGTGGTATTCGGTTGACATATTTTGCCGCCCGTGTTGCTAACCCCATTGCAAACATTTTCTGTTTTTGTGGCCTAATTTGGCTTCCTGGAATGGGATGAACTGCCGCTTTCTCAGTACCCACTGGATGGCTACGCCCTGAATTGCATGGCCCAAAACTATTTTTTAACTGTATTATTCTTGGACTATCTTTTTCATATAATTATATCAACACAACAAACAACTGCCATCCAAGTGTTCACTAGTGGCTAGCACACCCCTATTTCAAGGGATAATTGTCTGAGGTTGAGTTCTGTGCGTTACTGGAATGCACACAGATGGTGGGGAAAAAGGGTTTAATTTCCATTTCCTCTCAGCTGTGTGCTTATCCCTATCGGCTAACTTGAGGTCTGTGACTTCCTTTGAGACATTTGCAATCAATGTTCGAAAAAAAATGACGATATATGGCTAACGAGATGTGAGAGTCATTAAGTTAATTATGTTTAATGGGTTTAAAAAGATACTCTGTCGGTTTAGTAAGCGACAATTGCACCAGGACAGTGCTATCGATTAAAAGTTCTGCAAATAAAACATGAATTGCTCATAAAAATGTGGCATTCCTGTGACACACATTCCTCTGACCTCATACTAGGCATGCACTGCTCCGTTAATGTTTGATGCAAGCCCGCCATCGACTCCGACTCCTCTGCGAACACATGTAAATAGCCGCTAGGCTTTATTTGTAGAGAGTAATCCCTGGTGCGTGTCAGATGGGAGCCAAGTATCTGAGTGTGGTTTGAAAAGGAAGCTCAGGCAAAGAGAAGTTTGGCGTATGGCATATTGCGCGCTGCTCCCGTGGATCTCATTACTGGAGGGTGTGCATTCACACTGAGTGGCCAGGGATGGACGAGGCACATTTCTGTCTCGGGGCCACCAGGAGACTAATTTTCCTAGACGGCGTCTCGTTTCATTTTGCCCCTCTTTCTCCCCACCTCTCCCTCCCCTGGAGTATGTCAGCCAAGGCCTTTCATAAACTTGGATAATTATATCCCCGAACGCCGAATGGCGTTTTGGGAGATATTATGTTCTTGGTCCGGCTGCCGTCCCGTTGTGTTAACGTGATAACTTCAGTAATATTTCAATGACAAATTTCAAGTTTTGCGCATAAGTAAATATCATAAAGAGGAAGATTCGATTTTGTACAATTTACAATCTCTAGATTGGCCACCACGGGCCAAAAACTGATTTACATGTTAATGCGATAACTGCAGTAATATTGCAATTAGAAATTCCAGGTTTTGCATATAAGTAAGTATCATAAAGAGGAAGAACTGATTCAATTTTGGACAATTTACAATTTCTAGATTGGCCACCAGGGGCCAAAAATGGGAAAAATCGCTGTTTTTATCATATCTCTGGATCTCAAATCAAGTGCAAATGAAAGGTCATGACCTGAGGATGTGTCCCACGATGACATTATACCCGTTAGGTTAAAAATTTTGACACAAGGTGGAGCTTTGCCAAATAAAATTCACCATTTTTGCTGTATCTTTGGAACTATTTCTCCAATTTACATGAAACTATATGCAACTGCAAGGACCTCGCAACGTGTCACATGATGACATCATATCTGAATGGTTCAATATTTTGAAGTCAGGTGGGGCTTGGTGATGGAAAATTACCATTTTGGCCATATCTTCAGAACCATTTGACCGATTGACCTGAAATTAAGTTCAAATAAAAGTCTATTCAAGGTCTATTCAAGGATTGGGGAATTGGAGGATTAGGGGCGTCGCCTCCGTCGGAATAAGCCTAGTTGATGGTTTTATTTGTTGCTAGCAGTGGTCCAAGTCTTGGAGACACATCTATACCACAGTTCTGCTGTCTTTGTTGGCAGAAACCAGATACCCTATCAACTTGTCTCCTATTCCATTCAGGTAGGTGAGGACATGTGAAGAGGTACAGTGTGCAGTGATGATTATACACTTTACAACATAAATAATAGTTTATTATTGATAAGTCAGATTCTATTCAAGTATTTGTCATGCAGTATTGGATCATACAGATTAAATAAATCAATGGATGATAATATACAGTTAAAACAAAAATAATATTGACATTTTCTCTCAAAAAGACATTAACTAGTCTGGCACCCTTTGCTTTGATTACAGCATTAAATCTTTCAGGCATAATTTTCACACTTTTTTTCCTCACTCACTAAACCATATAGTTTTCAGTTAATTCCATAGATATTCTTTCAGTGTTACTTCAGATTTGCTTGGTATCAAGCAAATCCCATAATTGCTCAATCGGATTAAGGTCTGGATTTTGAGCAGGCCAAGTCATCACTTTTATTTCACCAGATGATTCTTTCCAACTGAGATAATTCTTGCACAACTTAGAGGTGTGTTTAGGGTCATTATCTACAGTGCTGTGAAAAGATCATTGCCACCCCCCAACTTGTTAAGTCATGAATTAACTGTGATTAACCAATTTTTTATATACAAGGGTTTTGAATCATTTAAATAATCACAATATGCTATATGAACATCAATATGGACTCCGCAAGAATAACTCCACACACATTGCATTTTTAAACATTGTAGATAAAATCTATTCTGCATTCATTAATAATGAATGTGCCTTGGGCATTTTTTTGGATCTGTCAAAAGCCTTTGACACAGTAAACCATGAAATATTACTGGCTAAGTTGTACAAACTCGGTTTTCATGAACATGCTTTCTGGTGGATATTTGACTACGTAAACATCAGAGAACAATATGTTTGTATTAATGGTTGGGCTTCACTCAGATCTAAAATGTCATGCGGTGCCCCCCAGAGGTCAATACTTGGACCATTGCTGTTTTTAATTTATGTCAATGACATTGCCGCTGCAGCTTCCACTGTACTTCCGTTACTTTTTGCTGATGATACCAATTTATTTTTATCCCATAAAAACTTTAATTCCCTTATTGCAAACAAACAAAGGCATGGGAAAAAATTGCAAAATGGTTTCAGCTGTACAAGCAATCAAACATTATGATATTCACTGAAAAGAATAAGAAATACAATCCCCAAGGTGCTAAAATCCTAATTAATGGTAACGAACTTCTACAGGTCTCATCGGCAAAATTTCTCTGTATCATAATTGATGCCAAACTAAGTTAGAAAGCACACATCTATATGGTCTGTAACAAAATAATGAAATCACTTGGTATCCTCAGAAAAATATCTACTATGGTTAATCAACAGTGTCTTTTAACTCTCTTCTACAGTTTAATCTACCCATATCTTCTTTATGGTAATATTGTATGGGCGAGTGCACACAACTCCAGTCTCCACTGCCTGCACATTGCGCAAAAAAGATTTGTCAGAATGGCTCCTTTTTTCCAACATATTTGAGCCCTCTGCTCCTTTATTTAATAAATTGAAAATGCTATGTTTGACATCAACGCATTTCAAATATGCTTGTTTATCTATAGATGTATGTATATCCCAGATTTGCTCCTTCCACCATGCAAGGCATACTTTCAATTTAATTATAATATTCATACATATAACACAAGAAATTCAAATGACCCTCACCTTCCATACAATCGTACCACGAATTCTCACTTCTCAATTCGGTACAGAGGAGCTATACTATGGAACAATGATGTCACTACTGCCAGGGAATCCTCATCACTGAATATTTTTAAACATAAGCTCAGAAACTCTCTGCTGATTCAAACTCTCACATAACTCACTTGCACACACACGCTTACACACACCCACACCCACCCACCCTCCCACATACATTCACACACACACTTTTACAATTTTCATTCATTCATATCACTATTATGGGTTTACTAACATATGGTATATGTAAGAATTTTTCTTTTTTCTTTCTTTTTTACATTTATTTGAATCCATTAAGTATATCATTGTTGCCCTGCATCTATTATGTATATTTCTGCAGTGTATAGTAAACTGTATAAATCAAATGTTAATTTGTCTCACTACAAGCATATAAAAAGTATATTTTTATATGGCAGTATATTGCAGTACTTATACATCACAGTATTCTATGTACTATTTCATCTGTTTTGGTGTGGTTTTACCTGGAATCATTTTTTTCTTCTTATTTCTGCTATTTTTTGCTATTTCTATATGAATTATGTTCTTCTTGGGTATGAGACCTCGTATAAACCCATTTAGGGTTCCCTGTCTCTATCTGCACAATTACTTGTTTCTATCCCCTTTATTCAATCGTTGATTCTTAATTGTTTGCAAACCAATAAATAAATAAAATAAATAAATGGCCGCACCCAGGCCTGATGACTGCCAAACCTCTTGAATCAAGAAATCACTTAAATGGAACCTGTCTGACAAAGTGAAGTAGGCTAAAAGATCTCAAAAAGCAACACATCATGCTGCATTCTAAAGAAATTCAAGAACAGGTTAGAAACTAAGTCATGACATCTATCTGTCTGGAAAGGGTTACAAAGCCATTTCTAAGGCTTTGGGACTTCAGCGAACCACGGTGAGAGCCATTATCCACAAATGGAGAAAACTTGGAACAGTGGTGAACCTTCCCAGGAGTGGCCGGCCTACCAAAATTACTCCAAGTGTGCATCGACGACTCATCCAGGTGGTCACAAAAGAACCCAGAACAACATCTAAGGAACTGTAGGCCACACTTGCCTCAGTTAAAGTCAGTCTTCATGATTCAACAATAAGAAAGAGATTGGGCAAAATTGGCATCCATAGAAAAGTTCCAAGGCAAAAACCACTGCTGACCAAAATGAACAAAAAGGCTCGCCTCACATTTGCCAAAAAAACATCTTGATGTTCCCCGAGGCTTTTGAGAAAATATTTTTCTGTGGACTGGCGAGACAAAAGTTGATCTTTATGGAAGGTGTGTGTCCCGTTATACCTAGTGTAAAACCAACACGGCATTTTGTAAAAAGAACATCATTCCAACAGTCAAACATAGTGGTTGTAGTGTGATGCTCTGGGGCTACTTTGCTGTTTCAGGACCTGGACGACTTGCTGTAATTCATGGAACCATGAATTCTTCTCTCTACCAGAAAATTCTGTAGGAGAATGTCTGACCATCAGTCTGTGAGCTCAAGCATACTTGGGTTATACAGCAGGACAGTGATCCGAAACACACCAGCAAGTCCACCCCTGAATGGCTTAAAAATACAAAAAAAAAAAAAAACAAAATGAAAGTTTTGGAGTGGCCTTGTCAAAGTCCTGACTTAAATCCAATTTGGATGCTCTGGCATGACCTTAAACAGGCCGTTCATGCTTGAAAACCCTCCAATGTGGCTGAATTAGAACAGTTCTGCAAAGAAGAGCGGGTTGAAAGCGGGTTGAAAATCCAGAGCGATGTGAGGAACTCACTGCCAGTTATCACAAACGCTTGATTACAGTTGTTGTCGCTGAGGGTGGCACAACCAGTTATTAGGTTTAGGGGGCAATCACTAGTTCACATAGGGCCAGATAGGTTTGGGTAGCTTTTTCCCTCAATAAATGAAATCATTATTTAAAAACTGTGTTTTGTATTTACTCGGATTATCTAATATTAAAATTTGTTTGATCTGAAACATTTAAGTGAGTGTTAAGAGATCACTGGCTCCTTTCGAGCAGACTGAACCCCAGACCATAATGTTATCACCATGTTTCATTGAAGGGGCTCAACAGTCATTTTTGAAAAGTTCTCTGACTTTATGGTACACAAGTTCTGCATTTGGATGCATTATTTTTTGTTCTCTTTGCCTACTGTAAGATTTTTCAATACATTTACACCAAAAAATTATGGAGTAGTAATATACGCTGCCCGGCCAAAAAAAAAGTCGCGCACTGAAATATTTAGTTGGAACCCCTGTAGATTTGTTTGCAGTGCATATTCGTCTTGTCATTGTTTTGACAACCGTATGTAATGCCAGAACATTAATTTTCAATCAGAAATGCCATAATTTTTGGCCGAGATCTTGTCTTCTCGACATAATGGTTGAAGCACTTGGGGGTCTTTCTTGAGCACATCCCAATAGCTTTTAGTGTGTTTAATGTCAGGACTTTATGGTGGCAAATTTGTTTGTGAAAATGATTCCTCATACTTGTTTTAGTCATTCATGGTTTTCTTTGCTAAATACAGGCCAATAACCTGCCTGTTCTGAAATACTGAAACATCTTTTCCACCATCAGGAGATGTGTCTTCCAACATGATTTTTTAAGAAATGAGTTGTGACGCGTTTCATCAGTCAGGGTAAAAATGATTATTGCCAGCTGAAACATATCAATAACCGCAATAATGATCCAATTATAAAATTTGTTCAATAATTTCAAAACGGTGACTTTTTTTTTGGCCGGGCAGTGTATGAGGACCCCATTATGAGAGTGGTGGTGTATAATCTTCACTGCTCACTACTGTATATGTTGGCGTAGCTTGCAAAGCTTACGCAGCTAAAGGCATGGGGTGATTTCTGACGAGAGAATTCATGATTTATCATCCGCTCCAAACGATTAGTGTGAAATTAATATAGTTTTTGAGTTATTAATTTGGCAGGGGGATTTTAATATTCCAGCTGACCATTTGCCCAAATGTTTGATTTATTATTTTTTGTACATTGATATAATGAAATTTTTTTTTTTGTTTGTTTGTTTTTTTTAGCTGAGCCAGCAGTTGCTGATTCATTTTTTTAGCTCCACTGCGACGATGGTCACAGTCAGCGGAGTCAGTCTAATCTGTCCATCTATCTGCCATCGACTTTTTACTTCAAATTTGAAAAGCTCAAAAACTGATACATTTCTTTCTAATTTGGTGTGAGCCTTCCTTGTGATATTCTGAATATTCATTGTGGAAATTGGAAAATTCTACGTCCCAGTTTTTGAGAAATCCAGCATTTTGGATTAGAAAATCAGTGTTTGTGCTCGTTTTTAGCTCCGCTGTAGGCATAGTCAGCAGTCAGCGGAGCTTTCCTAATGCCGAGTTGCCCGGTGTCCGTCTGACGTCAACTTTTCATTTCACATTTGAATATCTCAAAAACTAACTTTTTGTCTAATTTGTTGTAAGCCTTTCTTATAATGTTCTGATGAGCTCCTACGATAATTAGAAAATTCTGTCCCGGTTTTTGAGAAATTCCGCATTTTGAACTTAATGAGCACAAACACTGATTTTCTTTCAGTCTTTCATTAATATCTCAAAAACTGATGACTATTTGTCGAATTTGTTGTGAGCCTTCCTAATAATGTTCTAATGAGCCCCTGCGATAATTAGAAAATTCTACGACGTGGTTTTTGAGAAATCCAGCGCTTTGGACCTAGAAAATTGGTGTTTGTGCTCATTTTCAGCTCCGCTGTGATGATAGTCAGCAGTCAGCGGAGCTTTCCTAATGCTGAGTCGGCCGGCGTCCACCTTTCCGTCTGGCCAGCATCAACTTTTCCCTTTAACAGTGGTTAGCATTGCTGCCTCACAGCCAGAGGGTCGGGGGTTCAAGCCTGGCCCTTTTAGCCTAATTTGTTGTGAGTCTTTCTTATGATGTGATGAATATCTCCTGCGAAAATTAGAAAATTTTACGTCCCAATTCTTGAGAAATTCAGCATTTGGAACTTTGAAAATCAGTGTTTGTGCACATTTTTACCTCTGCTGTGATAGTCAGCAGTCAGCGGAGCTTTTCTAATGCTAAGTTGTCAGTCATCTATCTGTCTGTCTCTGTCCGTCCACCATCAACTTTTCACTTCAAATTTGAATATCTCAAAAACTGTCTGATAACTTTTTTTTCTCATTTTCTCCGAGCCTTCCGTATGATACTCTGAATATTCACTGTGAAAATGAGAAAATTCTACGTCCCAGTTTTTGAGAAATTCAGCATTTTGGACTTGAATTAGTGTTTCGGCTCATTTTTTCAGTCTTTCATTAATATCTCAACAAGAGGCCTGTCAGTCTAGAGCGCTCCGCTGAGGCTGACTGAAATGATCATGTTGCTCTGGAACATGTTATTCTGCATCATGTTATTCCTCATCATTGTTCTGGATCATTTGTTCTAGATCATTGTTCTGGATCTTGTTGTTCCGGATCATCCTTCTGGATTAATTGTTCAGAAACAATTGTTTCAGAAAAATATAAAATGAAATGCATCATTGGGGGTGGGAGAATGAGAGCTGAACAAACGGATTTCACACGGTTTTCATTGGGCCTCACCACTGCTTACCCTTTGCATACTGACCACGACCAAAAGTATGAAGGAGAATACCGTCACCTATGTGATCAACAAGAAATTTTTGATGTATGAAAGTTGGCCAACTCTCATACTTAGCAAATTTTCAGCTTGATTACTCGCCAAAATTTCCCAGCAGCTGATGAGTTATTTGCAAGCTGGGGGTGGCAATACAACAATGAATTGTACACAGTTAAAACCTGGGATATCATGAAGAAACAGTTGGCATATAGTTCAGAACCATGTTGTTCTGTGCTTGGTTTTATTTGTGCTGAATATGACCAAGTGATATGTTGAAGGACATCTGAAATAAGTTGATATGCCTTCTTCAACGGTCATTGCTCTCACAGGGCTTGATTTTCCCTGTCATTTCAATTAAATTACATTGTATTAGCAAATTTAGATATTTTGTGCCACTGTATAAATTGTACGTATAAAATGTTTTTTTTTTTTTTTTTTTTTTTTTTAAATGACCCGGGACAAAATTGAATCATTAAACTCCATTCATAGTATTCAGTCAGGTCACTGCTGCGTTTCCCAGGAGGACGAAAGACCATTGCATTACTAACGTTAATTCTTGACATTCCATGAATCTGTCACGCAAGCCTGTAATTTTTTCTATTATTTCCACCCACAGCTATTTAGATCACCTCTCTAGTTGAATAAGAATCATACGTTAACAAAGTTTTTGCCACTTATCCACATTTACAGCACCTGCTGCTCTGGGTCTGTTTAATTGATTAAAAATAGCTAGCCCTAAGTCCCTAATGTTTCCATGAGCTCCACTTTTTCACATTTAACATTGCTGGATATCTATGAAGAATCCTTCCCCTCAATTTGCCGCCATGATGAATGAGTACAGAAGTGCGGATAGTTATTTGCACTTTTGATTTGCAAATAGGTTAAAAATTAGACTTTCAGGAGGTGAAGGACAAAAAAAGTTTTCAAAGCAAAGTTGAGCACTATTTTGCTAGCTACCAAACAATTGTGTTTGTCGTTAACCGTAACCAGCCATTCTATGGTAGCTAGTAATATTAGCAACTAATCCGCAGTCTGCTTTTCACTGGGTTTTCTTTCTCTGATGGGATTCTGTAATTGACAACTCAGACTAACCACCTCCTCAGTCACTGAATCCAGTTGAACAGAATTTTGGCAAAAAATATGGTAAAAATGAGTGGAGGGAAGTGGAAGAATTGCTTTTTTGCGCTCTGGGTGGGCGTTTGTTTTCATTAGATTGTGATGACTTGTGAAAACAATAAATTATGATGGGACTGCAACTGCCAAACAACTGTACACTTTTTAGCAGAGCTTGCATATTGCCTTTTTATTGTCACTCATAGCACGGCCGAAATATTTTCACACCCAGTATTTGGCGCATCTCTGAAGTAAGATGGGCTTTGTCCATTTTGTTCTTGCACCTTTGGACCGTAAAAACACTGCTCGTCGTTATGCTTGTGCAACATAGATGAACAACAATTCAGAGTTCAGAGTTATTACAACCAACGAAGTTACTGTGCTCTGTTCTGCACCTGGACATAATGCCAGCAGGTCCAGCACTTGCAAAAAAAAAAAAAATTGAAATTAAAATAAATAAATAATAAAATGGGGCACATTTTCAAAAAAGCAGTGGGTGGAGATGTTCAGATGAAGGACAGAATAGTTCTAATGTGCCTGTTTGTCACGTAGAAATGGGAGCCAATGCAGGCCACAAAAAAAGGGTCTTATGTCACAGTTTTCAGGTTGAAGGGTACTCCAAATACCAGAATGTTTGTGCACGAGCTCTGAAATAGTTTTTCATGATATCTACCCCTTAATATTTTTGCTAACGGAGAATTTTGGGTTCTTGAGGTGGTGCAAGAGCTTCTAGTGGGAAAAACTTTACAGTCCTGCAAAATGGCACGCCTAACTTGCCAACTAGATCGATGAGTGCAGAATTTAACATGGTGTATGATTATGCCATGCATTGATACGGACTATTGCTTGTTCAAATATGAACATGTGGTCATCACGAGCTGATGAATAGCACAATTCTGGACAGAAATTTCTGACGCGGTCTATCTTTCAGGAGAGAAAATGATGTATGAAGCCAGCCCTTATGAGAAAATGATTTGTCCTGATAAAGGCAGAAATATTTGCCGGTGCACAACATCATTCTTATGGCCTACAGTTTCCGCATTTTCCCTGATTTACCTGACCCATAGGGTCTGGCTTAAATTACTTGCTCTGTATAGGTAATGCTTTTATTCAAAGTGACTTAGCGTTGATTATACTAGGCAGTGGCCATAGCCTCTGAGCCATGTGGGTTGGGGAGTCCCAATAGCCACACTGCTCACTGCACTAGGGCTTGGACCAATCACCCTCTGAGGCTTAGTCTAGCCCTACAGCCACCTCAGCTGTAGGCTCGTATTGATATGCACTGAATATTCCTATGAGCCATGGCGTTTTTTTTTTTTTTTGTTTTTTTTTTAATTATTATTATTGTATTTTGTGCTACTGGCAGAATCATAATCAATATGTTGTGATTTCCTCTGATAGTTAATATTAAAATGATAGGAATACGCCTTTCCATTTCCAAGTCAAATTAGTTAAAATTTATTGTAAGCTCAGAGCGAAAGAGCGGTACAATAATTTCTTATCATTGACACTGAAATGAAAATTCAATACACTATATGTCTGCTCCAAATTAAATTATTGTTGTACTGCCTGTGCCAAATTTCCTGAAATTAAAGCATACTCTAGATTTTATGTGGAAAGCATCCTCTGCAGAGTGGCAACAAGCAGTCTTTTTTTCAGGGTTCGATGTTTTAGATTAGAGCAAGCTCTGAAGCAAGGGGAGGCTAAAGGCATGCAACATGTGCTCCACTCCCACAGATCTGTCTATTTACTGGTTTAGGAGGGGGGGGGGCTTAATTATTTTCCTCTCAAGAAGAAAATGTCAGCTTTTTCTCATTTTGTGAGTTGTGAAATTGTCTTTGACCCATCGGCAAATCTTGAAAGGAGCCAGTCAGGAAATCATGAAATGGCTGCATTGGCAACATTTCTGAACTGCTGATTGAAGTGAAAATGTAAGGCCTCACTTCTTCTGAAGATTTGCTTGATCATTGGATTTTGTTGAGTTATTTCATCCCTCACCAAAATATTTTTTTTGCATCCACAGCCAGGGGCCAATGTGAGCCAGGAGACTCTGACAGAGCTGGTGCGGCCGAGCGTGGACTACGTGCGCCACAAAAAGTTCCGGTCAGGCAACTACCCGTCCTCCCTGAGCAACGAGTCGGACAGGCTGGTGCACTGGTGTCACGGAGCCCCTGGCGTGGTCCACATGCTCATCATGGCCTACAAGGTGAATGTGTATTCTGGAAACACGCAGTTCATGGAGTCCACAATGGACCGAATTCTCTGTGCTAATGTGCTAATGCCCTGCTAACACACTAATGCATTTTCAGGCACTGCACATCCTGTCCCAGTACCCCTGTCTTGAACCCATGTTTGTTTGGTGTGTGACAAATGTGTTTTCTGGGGCATTCCGTAGCATCCAGCATTAAATTCAGGTTTCTGGAAGCAATGCCGACATGCCGTTGATTGCAGAGACTCGTACGTGCTGCGCTTTGTGCGTGAAGAGGACAGGTTGGGTAATTTACCTGGCTCTTCATAGGCTCTGCTGAGTATTTATCTACCCTACCTTGTGCTAATTGGTCTTAACAGGCTAACGGGCCATCAGTACTTCCAGACTGGCATATAAGCTTTAGATTTGTACATCCTGTTTGTCAACTTTACAGCCAAGGAACTCAGTGCTAGGACTCGGTAGAGTAAGTTGAAGGCGTATCTACTTGTTCACTTCCACGAGAAAGGTGAGTCAGATCTGAGGAGACCGCAGTTAGGAAAAGGAACTATTGCAACTGCAAAATTTTCTTGTGATATGCGAGGATGCAGAAGACGACGTGAAATAATTTGTATTAAATGATTTTTTTTCATTTTAATGAAGACGTTTGACTCATTTTGATTCAAAATTACTTACACACTCTGCATATAGGTTTATACCAGGGGAGAGAATCCTGCGGAAGCCACTGATGTGTGGGAGTGGCGTTTGGTGGCTGTTGGCAGTGTAATACGGACAGGGAGTGCAAAAGAGTCAGAGAGAATTCATATTTCCGAATCACAGCACAATGCCTGGGAGATGGATCTGTGATGGACTTTTGATAAAACGATTCATGTCTGTGTCTGTGTGTGGAGATCCTAAAAGAAATCCTAAATCAATTCTGTGTTGGCAGTCAACCATTCTCTTCACAATTTCATGAGCAAGCCTAAACCTGTGAGTGAGAATATCGTGTGTTTAAAGGACCTTTTCTATTAAGGACATTTCAGGGTTAAATGGCTAATGTTCATATTTGTGCGGAGACTACCGCCTGATTCTGCTTCGCGTCTGAAGTTTGGCTGATTGCTTTTTCTGTTGTCATTGCCCTGTGTACGCGCTATTGTCTGTTTTATTGCAGTCATTAAAATTGCTTGGTCTTGCTTTTAACTTTACTTGGAAGACTGAAATCAATGGGAAAGTGAAGTAGGCCTCCAAAAAAAGCCTTGCCCTAGTTTTCACCATAAAGTCTATTACTCTGAAATGCCTACAGGAGTATAATTTAAACCATTTGCTGTAGGTAAGAATGTCAGGCTGGTGTTGAATTTCAACTGAGCTGTTGTTACTCAGTCATGATTCTGGTTGCTGTCCTTAAGAAAACTGGCAATCCATAGTGACACCTAGTGGCCAGAGTGAATTCTGAATGCAAAAATATCCCTTTTTCTTTTGTATCAGAATATGTTTAGAATCCAACTTGGGCTTAATGCACTCACATTGATCCACTGGTAAATTTTAATTCCCTTTCAGGCTAGTGTTACTCACTGCAGTCAAAACATCAGCAGCAGGGACTTCATAATGAGCGCTGACTGGTGACTTCTTCAGTCGGGTAACTTCTCCAGTGTCCTGTTGGCTTCAGGCATGGCTGAAATTGAACCAGGCTCATATTAAGAAACAGTGTGTCCCCTCAGAGGTGCAGAGAACTGTTCCTGTCTAATAAATCATTGGGGCTCATACTCGGATCGCAATCATTTTGTTAAGAAGTGTCACTCCTCCAAAATCAATGAGGGCCACGGGAAGTGCTGTTTCCCATGGTTCCTCTCTTGTTCCATTGAACACTCTAGTTAGTGTGAATTTTTAGGAAACAGGCTACAAGGTCCTTTGCTTGACCTTGTTAAATATTGAAGGATGTCAGCACCAGGGATTTAATAACTTTTTTGTCCATCAGCCATGTGAGTGTTCAAATTTTACCAAGCACTTAATAGGTTGCCATTATTATTATTATTATTATTATTTTTTTGGCTGGTGAGTGAAGCATATCTACCAACCAGCAGCATTTTACTGGTGACTGGTGCTAATCACCCCATAGGAATGAGTGTTGTCTGTCTGTCCATCCAGCCCATCTGTCCTTTGTGCTTCTTTTCTGAGCCAGAACTAGTAAACTGTTCAGTAATTCTCAATGAAATTTCATGCATGAATACATGTTATTATGCAGATGTGCCTTTTCATACGTCTGTCTGTCCTCCTGTCCGTCTGTCCGTGAACTCATTAACCATTCAATATTTCTCAACAAAATTGTATTTACAGATGTGTGTGTGTGTGTGTGTGTGTGTATATATATATATAGCTGTCCCCTAGCGGGGATCTGAGGATGTCATTCATGTGTTCAAAGATCTTCAGCACTTCCAAAGCCTTTTAATTTACACAAACTACAACACAATGACTGATTGTTATTGGTGCTTATTTTTCCACTTATCATTGGTCTTGGTGTATTTTTTGAACTTGTTGTTGTTGTTGTTGTTGTAGTATTAGTTTTGATTCTGATAAACTGTTTTGCATGTGCTGACAGTCATTGAAATTTTGACCCTGAGTATTCTACTTGTTTATGATGTTTTTTTACACTGAGTTTATCAACATAGCCCAAAAGGAAGATATTATACGTATCAAATCCGATTAGCTGTAATTCCTGCCTAGCTGTGATTAAGACTCACCATTGTGAAGTAGTGGTTTGAAATTCTCTATCATTCCAAGTGCCTTTTTGCTCTGTAAAGTGATTGGGCACGGTTTTACGGATCATCGCTCATCATTATAGACTCGAATGGAATACTCTGGTTTACATGCGCATCTATAAAAAGATCAAGCATGTGTTACGAATTACAAGACATTCTGGCAATGTTTGATCCAGTCATTTGAATTTGTGTGGGGCTGCTGGCGCTCTGAAGCCTGCTGCGTCCTTGAAATGACAGAATTTGAAGAATTGACATAAAATTGCATGAGTAGTCAGCTGGTCTCCTCGCTGGCTGATGCAGTACCTGTCTAAGTTCCATTTGCCTTGGCTGCCGGTTTTGCTGACCAATCGGAAATGTGAATGTTTATGCGGTCGACCCCAACGGTGGGCCAATGTAATGAATGTCGACAGCAAGGCGCAGTGCAAGTTCTCCCTTAGTAGTTTTATGCAGTTCCTGAATCTGTGCTTGCGGCCAGTATTTTTAACTAATTGTCAAAAATTCTGTCCGCAGGCAAGTGTCTAAACTTTGATTTAATTTGCCTTCACATTATATCCAATGTGAACTAATGCAGACACAAGCGGATTTTTTGTTTTGGTTTGCAATTTCTTATTCCTCTTCGAAGGAATGGGAGGCGACGCACTTCACAAAATAAGGCGCACATTCTCAGGTTGATGTATTGATTGCCTTTGCTGGGTATCCCAGCATGCACTCTAATGGACATAAGGAGGAAGTCAGGAGGGACTGCAAACAGCTGAGCCATCAAGCGATGGAAACGAATCCTCCGGCACATCTCCTCGGACTCAGCGTTGACTCTGCAATTTGGTCCTTTGCATTTAAAGTCCCTGTCATTTGAGGAACAAGACTTGTATGTTTAACATGGCTTCCTTTAGACTGTTGAGGAAGGAGGACCCTCTAGGGTTCGAGAACTGGGAGAAAAGCTGTCCATTTTTCTACACGTTTCCTACTTTCTTCACTAAATGAGCTGTCTGCGACGTTCTCTTAAGACAAACGGGTAGTGTAATGGGCTCCAGTATTGATGGTACGAGGAGTATCAGCATGCTTGGTTAGACTGTCCTCATCCCGACCTGCGGGGTGATGCATGTCCCCATGCTGCAATCCCTCGTGCTCACTGCCAAGCTTCTCTGCTGTTCAGCTGGATGTATTCATTTTGCTTTAAAAACAAGCTTTTTGCCTGGTCTAGAGAAAAGAAAAAAGAATGTTTGCAAAAACCGCATTGAAAAGTCTAAAATATGTTGATGCGTAAAACTGAAGGAACGATTAGCTGCAACCAGGGTTTAATTCCTTGCTGTGTGGAGATGGTATGTTCTTCCTGTGTCCATGTGATTCTGTGGTTTCCTTCAGGTTAAGCGGATTACATGGTTTAAATTTGCCCGCATGTATTACCCCACACCTCAGCACCTCAGAATCACTTGATATTTTTTGCATTTTTTGCTTCAGTTAATGAAACTTGGATACATCTTAGTAATAGTCTGTAGAAAATATTAGAAATTTTATAGCTATTCGAAGTATGAAGGGGTCGTCCGAACTTTGATTTTCTTCCCACCTCATTTTTGCGGCCATTTTTGAACTTTCATATTGTTCATAAGTAAACATGGTAGCCACATTTTCCATAGCTGATGTCACTTTTATTAACAAGTGACATCGGATCAGAAAGACTTGTCACAACATCCATTAAAATCTAGATTTTTGGCTGCTCATCTTTGTGTACAACCAACTGTGACCAGCATTATCTCAGGAAATATGTATTGCATCTGTGTTCAGACTGCACTATTTTATTGTCTTGGACCCAATTCTTTGGAAACTGAGGTTTTATGTCCATGTGTAAAATGTTAATAAAAACACTAAACTGTAATTTGCAAATCTGTTTTAACCTGTATTCAATCGAAAAGGTACCATGACAAAATAAGTAATGTTTGCGCTCATCAACTGTACTGTTTTAGCTATTTTAAAATTTGTTGTCTGGAACACAATCTCATACAGTAGGTCCATGTTCAGCATTGTATGACATCACCTCTCCTTATTATAGCTCTCCATTGTCATTTTGGAACTGAGGACACTTGGACTTTTTAAAGCAGATTTTTTTTTTGTCTGACGTAGGATAGGACCTCAGTTGGTCAACTGTCTGTCTTTTTCTGTTTTCGTGTTTTGCTCATTATATTTGCCACACGTTTTCAATAAGAGATTATTGTGGGCTTCACGCGGGCCAGTCTTGTACCCGAACTCAAAAATGACTAAGCCATACTATTTTCATTCCTGCAGAGTGGCATGGCGTTATTCTGTTGAGCAAGCAGGGACATCCTTAAAAAAAAAATAAAAAAATACTATCTCTGGAAGGCAGTATATTTTGTTCCAAAATGTTGTACCTTTATCCGTGGGTTGTGTCTTCCCATATGTGCAAGTTGCTCAGACCTAGAATTCTAATGCCACCCCAGTTCTTGACTGATTCTGGCTTTTTGAACATGTCGCGGATGACTGTCAGAATTGTCCCTCTCCTGTTTAGCCCAGAAAATGCAACATTCATTATTTACAAAAACAATTTGAAAGGCAGACTCGTCAGACCACAGCTCTCATTTCTACATCGCCTTTGTCCATTTCAAAAGACCTTGAACCCAGAGAAGTTTGTGTTGCTTATGTGGTTTTCTCTTTTCATGGCAGTCTTAATTTGCATTTTATGATTATGCAAAAACTGTGTGTACTTACACAGATCTTTTAAAGCATTTACTAGCCCATGTGGTTAAATCAATTAAAGAGGCTCCTTTGTTACTCTTAGCAGGCCTGAGCTGGTTAAGTTATGATAAATGGATGGACATGAATACTGTGATTCACTGTCCATGAGGTCTGTTATTCATTGGAAGGTGACTTTTTTTTTTGTTATTTTGGTGCTGTTGGCAGAGTCAGTCGCCAGACATTGATCCGATGGAACGTATATTTTATGTGCTAAAGAAGAGACTGGTGGCAAAGTTTCGGAAACATGCAGGAACTATAGATGCCCGCGGCATAGGGCTGGCACAGCGTCACAACAGAGGATACCTTGTCTGGCGATGTCTATGCGTCATAGACTTCAAGCATTCATTACATGTACAGGATGCGCTACCAGATATTAAAGATGATCAGTTTATTACGCCTCTGCTACATACAGTGGGCGAGAGGCATACGGTGTTCTGTAGTCCTTCCAAGGTTGTGTCTGTCACACTATCCATCACAAATATCTGGTCTGCGCTAGATCTACTGAGGGAGTGTAGGGACTTCCACCAAATTAGGATAAGATATGATGGATACACTTTATTGAAGTGGGGTAATTTGTCCTCTGCATTTGACCCATCCTATAGTTAGGAGCAGTGGGCAGCCACAGAGCAGCGCCTGGAGACCAACTCCAGTTCTAAAGCCAGTTCCTTGGTCAGGGGTACTGGTAGGAGTGTTCCTATGATACATGTTTTTGTGGGTGGGGGAAACTGGAGTACCCGGAGAAAACCCACGCGAACACGGGGGGGAACATGCAAACTCCACACAGAAAGGCCCCAGGCCGGATTCAAACCCCCTGGAACCCAACCTCTTTGCAGTGAGGCGACAGTGCTAACCACTCTGCCACTGTGCCACCCATGCTGGAGTTACATGGTAACTTCTCACAGTGGGTAGCTTAACTGATTAAGTGTTGGATGTCACATAACTTGTATGTGGTGGCCAAAGATCAACTTTTAGGGTGCTGGAAGCCTTGGCAATCGTACCTTGTTCTACATTATGTTAAATATGTAATGTTAAAATGGAGGGGGGGCGGTATTGTAATTTCTAATTGGTTCATCCAATATAGATTGAAATGCCAAATACTCTGGCTGCATTTCAATCTCATTGTCATTGTATCCTTTGAAACTTAAAACATCTAGAGTACAGAACCAAAGTATCCCTATTCGGGTGAATTATGGTGTCCAATGAATTATGATGTTCAGTGGATTAATGATCAAATGGCTTGTACTTCCCTGGTGCCTTGATTTCCAGCTGACTTGTGCCCGTACAAGTACACCACCTTCAAAAAAAAAACAAAAAAACTTGACACTGGGTCGAGTAAACCAAGTCAGATGTTTGCCTGCCTCTCACCCATTGGATGCTGAGACAGGCTTTATATTATAAAAGTTATCGGACAAAATAAAGAACAGTGAGGATGATGACGGAGAGAAAAAATAGTTTATAGGTAGGAAGAAAAGTTGGCGCGTAGATATGACCTCCAGGACTGGAGTTCTGTACGCCAGCTTTAACTGTGTTAACTGATGTTTACCTGCACACAGGTGTTTAAGGAGGAGAAGTACCTGAAGGATGCAGTGGACTGCGGGGAGGTGATCTGGCAGAGGGGCCTGCTCCGGAAGGGTTATGGGATCTGCCACGGCACGGCAGGAAACGGCTACGCCTTCCTAGCCCTGTACCAGCTCACCCAGGAGAAGAAGTATTTGTATCGCGCCTGCAAGGTATGGCAGCTCTCAAACATGCGAGCGGTTGTGTTTCTGTGCCTCTGTCTGTGTGTATGGGGATGCATTTTCCTGCCTCTTGCAGGGAACCAAATGTCCCCACAAGTGATGGAATACCAGATTCCTTCATCCTTTTTGGGACAATTTCTTGTCCTCACTGGGGAACGGAGCTATTTTAAGGTTAGGGTTAGGCGTGTAGTGTTTTTGGGTAAGGTCAGGGAGTAAGGGGTTAAGGAATGAATGGAGTTCTATGGCATATCCCCAGGAAACTTGAAAACACAATGTGTGAGTGTGTGTGTGCATGTTTGTTTATAAATGCATGTGCATTTCCCAGGTCTCCGTGTGTGGCTGTGTCGGTTTTTTGGTGCGCTTGCGTGCGTGCGTGTGTGTGTGCATGTGTGTGTGTGTGCGCGCGCTTGCCTGCATGTCAACTTTTGTCTGTCTGTTCTTTTGTGCCTTTTTTTTTTTAATTCTCGCATTGACATGTATGTTTGCTCACATGCGGATGGGTGAATGTGTGTCTGCTTGCCCCCCTTCTGCAGCAGTGCTGTTTCCCCTCTGGTGCATAAATAAAACTTAAAAAAAAGAAAAAGAAGTAAAAGCCTCTATTCATAGAGGCATCCAGTATTAGTGGTTACTTTTGGCTTCTCATTTACCTCAGTTGATTCAGGTCCCTCATCTGTATGGGTTTTATATACATCAAATCGCAGCTCATGAATATATGGTAGTCGTGTCACAAATTCATATTTTTTATGCCTGTTATCTCATCGAAACTCCAAACCCTGCGGCTGTGGCCCAGATTGATACTCCAGAGAGAAGGAAATAATCTTCACTCCGGGGCTTGTCTTCTTCGCTGTCAACTGTCACTCCTGCATCCTGACAGAAAGATGCTGAAGGATTTTCTGTGTGGGTGTTACTGCATCTGAGTTGCAGCATTACATTAGCCTAGCGCCGTCCGGTCATATAATTAGAGGGATAAGGCCTGCGGGCGCCATGGAAACACAGGGAGCCAACTGTGTTGGCTAAAGTGAATGTCAGTGAGGTTTAGCTACTGCGATTTACGGGTAAACAAATCACTCCCTCCCTTCCTTCCCTCTGTCCCCTGAAAGACAGAAGCTGGCTTCACAAAATGGCGAAATTCTCTTGTCGTGCTACACCTGTCTGCAAAGATGTGCAATGACTAAATTATCCATGGGTGTGCGCATAATTAGCGGCTGTCGTTTACCTTACAAGAAATTGTAGCCGTGGTTTTATGACCTCTTGCTGTATTACTTGCTGGTTTTTCAATGATTGCAGTGCATGAGAGATGCTTCAGTGGAATGGCTTTTGATGGTGACCTGGCTAGTGTCTCCTACGGTGCCTGTTGGATTGTGGGAAATTTCTTGAAGTTTCCAGCCTGGCCATGTGTTCAGCGTGCCGTAGTTCAGCAGGAAACTGGCCTCTGAAGCGAACAGTCTGTTTGCCCTCTTCGTCAAAGCCACAGCCAGAACATGCGGCTGTTCCAACAGCCCCAGGCCGGGCTCCATATTGCCCAGGACTGCCCCATCCCCCCCCCCCCTCCCCCACACACACACTCCCTCTCCAACTCCAGATCTCCAGATGATCCCAGAAGTCAAAGCAATTGGCCAGCTGTATTGGGAGTGGATTGTGACCGCTTCATTTGTTGGAGTGCGCGGTCCGACTGTGGCAGCCATTAGCCTGGGCTCATCCCTCTGTAAACTGCCCATCAGTGTAGGAGCAGAGGTAACGATGGTCCTAATTGGAGTAAAAATGTGCATTTCCTCCCTCTTCGTTTTGCAGTTCGCCGAGTGGTGCCTGGGTTATGGGACTCACGGATGCCGCATCCCAGACAGACCGTACTCTCTGTTCGAAGGTCAGTACGCCTCTCCCATCTCGCCCTGAAAAAAACATTTGCAGGAATTGAATCTGCTGATCGGCAGATCAGTCTATAATCAGTCTATTACAAGGGTTTTGATGAGGCCTACTGAGGATGTGTCTGCCTGTCACAAGCGTCCATTAAAGGCTTTCTTTTTTGTTCCCTCTACTGTTTATTTCTGTAATAACAAAATGAATGGAAAATATCAGATATCAGAGGTTGCCTCGGCAATGCGTAAATAATTAGAACCTTCTCTCCTGTCTGACTGGCACAGACTGTACATAGTCGTATGGTGGTAGCGGTAATGTGTCAGCAGATTGCAGCAGTAATTGTTCCCGCTGTTTGTTCGCTAACGGTTTAGTTCTATTTCCTGGAGATCGACAGTCCTGTAGGTTTGATCTCAGCTTTAATTTGGGACTATAGTTGAAGTGAGATCTCTAGCTGTTGATTGTGGTGTTCGTTGTTTGGATGTGGGATAATAACCCACCAGTCTGAATGTCTCCAGGAGCGGTGCCGGGGAAGCCCGTCATATTGGGTCACACATTTTGGAAATCGGCTAGTTATTGAACAAGAATCCGGTGTCAGTTTTATTTCATGACAATCTTGCAGTGTAAGGATTTTGCCTCTTTAAATTTAAAACTGGATCAAATTTAGTTTGTTGTCATAGCTTTTAGCTCGTATTTACTTAAATTTGAAAAAAGGCAATTCATTGCCACGGCAACCATTATGTTGGCAATACTTCGGCAAGTAGTATGCGAATTGCCTTTTATCGGCATGAAGGAGCAGTGTGGTGCCAAAGAGGAATCTTCCGGTAAGTTCTTTCACCATCAGTTAGCTCACAATATGTGAAAATGTCATAGCAATATATCACAAAATGTCAAACTTCTTCTTTGTTTGCAGTGTTAATTCTGATGGTTAGGACTGCAACACTGCACAGGTCCCATTTGAGCATCTTCTTTCCCTTACTTATATCGGGTTAAAACCCAGTGCGCTGTGTTAGACAAATTATGAGATGCACCCTCTGTTGGAGAAATGGGCTGTAAATGCCAGTGCCTCAGGGCTCTGCCAGTTCTCATTGGGACATTACCTCTGAGCGGAGTTCTGACTTCACCCCACTGCGGACTACATCACACGGATGAGAGGGTGCGCTGCCGGTTTGTTAGCTTTAGCTTTAGTTGGCCCATTTCATCATGATTCCATTAAAACTTGAGAACGGAGTTAGTGATAAATATAGTGTGATTAAGTTTTAATAGTTTTACCATTTGACACAAATTGTACTCCTTTTTATTCATTTTAAATCGTTGTTGTTTGTTGATTGCATGGTGCAAATTGTACTGCCTGCAATAACTATAGTTGACTCGACTGTAGCCAATAAATATCCTGACAGTGAAGCTATATAAAAAGTCATTCCTTCATGGTTCACATAATATGGAAAACACCTGCAAATTAAAGTTGATTGTCCCAGACCTCATATTCCGTGTTCTCAGACAGTGTACTGGAGCTAAAAAGTATAAATTGATGGACCGTATAAATGAACAACACTGCGTTATGATCAAAGTGAGAAGCTGCTAAACAGGACCTTTAATCTATCGCTTTATGGTTTTGGTTTTTCCCGAATAAGCGTTAGGAATAGCGCAGGAGTGTGTGTGTTTCCTATGCTGCCGTGGTCTCTCTCCACTGAAGTATTTGGGGGGGGTTAGAGTGGTGATTTTTGGGGAATTTCACTCACAGTTGCCATGGAAACGGGCTGCCTCCTGGCTGTGCCCAGGTGGAATCGTGGGTTTTGATTGGTTAGAACCTCTGTAGTGCAAATTAACTTCCCGCTAAAGGCCTTCGAAGCCTTTTTTTTTTTCCTCCACACCTACTGTATGTTGCAGCCCCTGGAGAGGAGAGCCAGAGTCCCCAGGTAACCTACACTAAGACATTGCATCTGTAAGCGCTTAGGCAGTTACTGCACACACACTAGTGTAGCCGCCACCCATTGTCATGCGAGCCTATTGTGTACTGGTGTTGATTTGGTTTATGTTGGCGTTCACTGAATAACCAAATATTTTTGCTGTGGTGTTCACAATGAAACAGTATTTAATGGTGATGCCGAAATTGATCGATCAGTGAACGTTTTCCAACCGAAGAACGGACAGTGTGTTTGATCCACTCTTGAGAAAAGCGAGAAAATTGAGGCCTTTCCTCAAAATGGCCATTTAAAATACGCGAAAGGAAAATACAGTGGGGTATGAAAATTTGGGCACTCCTGGTTTAAATGTCTGTAACAATTAATCTCCAATTGATTGAAAGTAAACCTGAACGCTAAATTCTACTAAGTTAAACATGACACCTTTCTGCAAATTTAAAAGCAAGCTTTCCTTTTATTTTAACTTTTCTGAGTATTTAAATGACACGAAAGGAAAGAGGGCCCTGTGCAAAAGTTTGGGGACCATTTTGGATTATTCTTTGGTACCTTTTAAGAGGATTATTTCTAAGGCCCAGACCCAGGTTATTTACTTATTAGGACTTCAATGAGTCAGGTGAATATAATTCCAGGGTTGGACTATGCTTTGTCTCTGTCTGACTTCTTTTTGAAGATAACACCAGTAATATAAAATAAATTCCTACGACACAAGGATGTCAAAATCAAGATAATTCACTTCCATCAACAAGGAGAGAGCTACAAAAAACCATCGCAACGTTTCAAACTACCCATTTCTACGGTCGGAAACATCGTAAGAAAATGGAAAATAAATGGAACAATTGAAGTCAAGGCAAGGTCTGGAAGACCAAGAAAAATTTCAGGTAGAATGGCCCAAGATGTGGTGAGAAATGCTCAGAAGAACCCACACATCACTGCAAAAGAGCTGCAAAAAAGAGTAGCAGACACAGGTCTAGTTGTTCACAGGACAACAGTGCAGCATACCTTATACAACAAAGACCTGCATGGCAGAGCTGCAAGAAAGAAGCCTTTCCTATGACCTCAGCACAAAATTAAGCCTCTGAAGTATGCAAAAGAAGACCTTGAGAAACCTCAAGCCTATTGGAATAATGTGCTGTGGACTGATGAAACCAAAATTGAACTTCTTGGCCACAACCAAAGAAGGTATGTTTGGAGAGAAAAGGGTGAGGCATTTGTAGAGAAGAACACGTTGCCAACTGTTAAGCATGGAGGTGAATCCATTATGCTTTGGGGTTGTGTAGCAGCTGGGGGCACAGGCAATATACTCCGGATGGAAGGAAGAATGTATTCCACCAAATATCAAGACATTCTAGGCTGCCTGCTGCTGCGTTGCGTCTTCCGCAGGTCGTATGCGTCTTTTCGTTTCGGTTCCCATGTTATTCAATGAGAGCGGCCACACTGCATGCCGAAGCTGCGCGCCTCACGCATGCAGAAGACGTGCTGCTCGCATGCGGAAAATATAGATTCGGACTCTTGCCGAATTTTTCCGCAAGACGCATGAGGAAAAAGGCAAACCAGAGCTGAAAACGACTGTCAGAAACAGTCATATCGCCATAAATACATGAATTTCGATTCACTGCCGAGGATGCGTGTCTGTTGCAAGCATGAAGTAGACAATCAAAAGATGTAACAACACTTCCGGCATGTTTATCATATTAAAAGCCCGTTTGTACGAACATAATCCCTTCCGCTCGATTCAGCATTGCTTCGTTAAATATTGAAACGTGTAGTGGGAAATACGCGACTTTCATCGTGGGCTGCTGTCATTAAAGGGTAGGCTATATAGCCTATGGAAAAGTATTTTGTCATTCTCAACTTATTTTTAAAAACTTTAATACGACGTTGCTCATTTTATTTCGGATTTTTGGACTTTGCGGGAATATGCCATTAATTGCGGTGCCAAGCCAATGAACATACTTTCTTCATCAACATAATAAGCTATCAGAGCAGTAGGCTACTTTTCCGTATCTCTCACTGGCCATGACACCCCAGCGATCGATGAACCTACATACAACTCCCTACTTGTATCAGCAAGTTCAGGTGATTGTTTCCACTTGTAAAGAGAGAAAAAAACTAAGCTGGATACAGCATGGACCTATAAAACATCCTTCGGATATAATGGCCAGACGAACGTACAGAACACCAGCCAGTTTTTGAATTGTCTGAACTGTTCCTTTCACGGTCGTTCAGCGCGTAGCCTTTACGAAAGGCTTCATCCTCGTTTAATGTACATTAGATAGCCTTTGAAAGCACATTCCACATCCCGATCCCTCCCCCTACCCCGAAATTACCTTCGGAGAGAGCAAGACCAATTCAAACGGTTTGCTGTGTATTGTAATGCGATCGTGTAATTAAATTGTTTGTATGATACGCTCAAGCATGCTTCCCCCACTGTCAATACAAAATGTAAATCACTTGTAGTAGGCTATAACGACGCGAGACGAAATAATGTATTATTTTATAGTGATTTCTTGGGCAAAGTCGTGCAGAACAAGAGTTGGAAGGAGGAGCCCGTGGCAGACCAGACGCAGCAGACACGCAGGCAGTGTGACCGAGACGCATGCGACCAGTGGCTGCAGTGCTACGCTTGCGGACGACGCAATGCAGCAGCAGGCAGTGTGGCCCGGGCCTAATGCTCAAAGCTCAGTCCTGAAATTGAAAATGAAGTACTGGGTATTGGGTATGAGTTGGGTATTCCAGCAAGACAATGACCTGAAGCATACCTGAAGTACCTCCAGGAAAGAGGGATGAAGTTTTTGTTATGGCCATCACAGTCCCCAAACTAGAATATTATTGAAAATCTGTGGAGAGACCTCAAACATGCCGTGCATGCAAGAAGGCTGAAGAATATTTCTCAGCTAGAGGTGTTCTGTCAGAAAGAACGGGGAAAAATTCCAAAGACAAGAATTGAAAGAGTCTTCCCTGGTTACAGGAAGCTTTGCAAGCTGTTATGGCTGCCCGAGGATGAGTTACAAAGTACTAGCTGACGGGGTTCCCAAACTTTTGCACAGGCCTTTTTCCTTGTTTTATTATTTTTGAACATAAAAATTATTCTTGCTTTAAAATGGGATGAAATGTGTCATGTTTAACCTTGTAGCATTTAGTGTGCAGGTTTGCTTTCAAAAACTTGGAGATTAATTGTAACAGAGATTAAAACTAGGCGTGCCCAAATTTTTTCACCCCTCTGTAGTGATAAGAGGGTATCCTTTACTCATTTTCTGTGAATTAGGTATTTTTACTGTTTCATGAATGTGGTTGATGCCAAAACATGAGTTCACGATTGAACAGCTTTAATGCTATGCCGTTTTGGACGATATCCGTACCATCTTTTTGTCTTCGTTTTGCAGGAATGGCGGGGGCTATCCACTACCTATCGGATCTGGCGGCCCCAGAGAATTCCCGCTTCCCTGCGTTTCACCTCTGACGTGCTCTATCAGGGTAATCCAGATCACAGATCAGGGTAATCCTCTTTCACAGGAAGTACGATGGACGCTGGGCGGGACTTTGATTGGCGTGACAGAGATTTCCTCTGGAACAGTACAGTGCCTCTGACCCTGGCTTGAAGCCCCCACGCCCCCTCCTCGCTAAAATGGACTCAAAAAAACAGGCCCTCAGCCTGTAACTCTTTAACATCACTTTTGAGTCTGCATACCTAGCTTGGAAAACAACACGCTGCCCCCGCCTTCACCCCTCCTTGGCACACACACACCCCCCGCCCCCCCCCCCCCGCCCTTTGGATATTGCCTCTGCATGTTTCCTGAAAAAGTGGTGTTTGTGGTTTGGCCATGCCCAGTTTGCATTTGTAGTCCTGCCTTCTTTTCTCAGTGTTTTGTGTGACGTTGTTTAGCCCCACCCACTCCCCATACTGTGTTGCTGTTGTCTGTCTGTGCATGGAGATGGTAGGACATGTTATTGGCAGCTAGAGAAGAGCCTAAATGTCTTAACAGGAACAAAGAGCACAAAAATGAAATCTTCTAACGTGTTCTTGCAGTGCATTTTTTTTTTTCTTTGGTCGATCTTGTGTGTTAGTCCTCAGTTCATCAAATGGAAAGATGGAATGAGATGGGGGGGGGGGGGGGGGTAGAGAATCTGGAGAAATTAAATTTTATGTATTTCTTGGATGTTGTTAAACCATCCTGGCCAAATATAAATGGGGAATTGGTCAGTTTGCATTTACATTTATTTCCGTGTATTGACAAACTGTTCAGCCCCTTCATTTACTGATTGCTAAGCTCATCAAAATCACTCGAGCCCAAAATATCAAACAAATAAGAATTTCCGTCCAACAACACAGTGTTACGCTAAGTGTGTGCTTAAGAGCACATTGTCATCGGTTGGCAGCAACGACCACTCAGATCTTCAGTGAGATTGGCAGCCAGTGTTTATGGGAAAAATACGCATGCAAATCACAGGATGAAAGTTACAACTGGCTGGCACGTAACAATGATTTTTCACTGAACAGTTTGTTGCTTGTATTCATAGATGCTCTTGGCAGAGTAGTTCTCAAGTGGAAAATTGTTAAAGCAGTATATCTGACAGTTTCCTCCAAATATATGATTATATGTAATTTGGTAGATGAGTGTGAGCTTTAAGTAGAAGAAAAGCACTTAAAAATCAGCTAAGAGCATGAAATGACTTGCAGAGTGGAAATAAACCTCAAGTCCCCATTTTCCTTGAGAAAAATCAATGGTTCTTGGCACTAAATTGTAAGGGAGCTTTTCTGAGTGCGAAGATGAAATTCAGAACCTCTGCTTTGTCTGGTAAAGTTTCTGCATTCGTTTAGCATATTGCACACCCAATGGAATAAAACGGTCTCCTCTACTGAAGGTTTTGATAGCTGCTATGGCTTTGTATAAAGGAAAAAAATAGGTTGCAGCAATCCTAATTTTGCCTAAAGTTTTTCAGTTAGAACATTGTGCGCTCTTATGAAAAGTTACCCCACTGTGTACAAGCCATGTTACCCACCCAATTTAATCAGCCCTAAGGTCCTCCATTTCCCCTGTGCCATAGAATCTCTTATATGTCTTCAGTGCTCTGTTGTGTAGCATCATCTTCCAATGAAATGGCTTAATACTAACCACGGGCCAGGCTACCTTCTCTTTTTACTAGCTTCTGCTGTTCTTCTGCTAGCTTAGCCAGGAACAGACTCTTTGCCTTGACTACATCTTTAGCTCGGTATCATTTTGGTGCCTACAGTGATCTTATGTGAAATTATGAATGATCGCATCTCTACTGTACAGAGAAGCTTTTGGCTAGAGTTTTGCTTAATTATTTTTGTTTTAGTAGTGAACTTAATAGCCTACTGTGCATTGGTTGATCTGTTAATGTTTTGACTTCATCGCAATCCACATGCATGAAATTTTATTTTCGGGCTATTAGTTCCTTGTATATATTTGTATGTATGTGTAATTCATTGTTTGCTTAATAGATCACATTGAAATGGTGTACGCATAATATATTTTGCAACGGTAAACCCGCATTCTTTACATGTATGCTCAATTGGTAGGCCAATGTTTTGTTTAAACTAAAATAAAACAAAATAAAATGAACATAAACGAAGTGTTGCTTGTCAGGTGGAAGGGAATGGAATGCGGCAGAGGTGTTATGAAATTGTGATCAACTCTGTGACATATGTATGTTTGGCAATGAAAGGCTGAAAGTTGCCCTGGACAAATGCATGCAATTTCCCAACCTGTCCCCTTTCAAGGGAGACATTTCTTGATATGGGCATTTTTGTTGGCCATCTCGCTATTCACACGTACTCTTCGTATAGCTACTTGGGTGAGAGTTTTAATGGCCTGAATAACATAATTGAACGCAGTTAGAAACGGCTGGTGTCTCGTTCAGCTTAGTGTCCAAAAGCCACGCTAATAGGTTTGTGGTTGATCGCTGCCTGCAAATTCTACCACTCCACACACAGGAGTTGATTAACATCTGAGGTGCGGGAAGTCTCTGGTTTGTATCCTCTCGGGCTTTGAAAGCGATAATGTATGTCATCTTTATTTCCACCATCCCACTGTTGGCAAAATAATTGGATCTATATTATATTTATAACTTTTGCAGACATGGATGGATCAATTACGCCTTCTAACATTTGCAAGACAGACACTTTTTTGTGTGTCTTTGACTATAGAGCTTCATCTTGTCTTGCTTATTTTAGGATTAAGCTGATCATCTACAGAATAAAAGATGATTTACTTTAGAGTATGATCTGTTGGATATTTATTATTATTATTATTATTTTTTTTTTTCTGCCTTCAAATTCACCCAAAAGTATACAGAGGAGCTCTGAGCCAGATTGAAGAGGGGAAAAAAAAAAAAAAAAAATATATATATATATATATATATATATATTTTCATTGAAAATGTATCAAATTGCATTTTTTCCCTATTAGACCACTCCAGTTTTCAATATCCAGTGTGTGAAATTGAATTATATTGTGAAATTAAACTGACCTCTGAAAATATTCTGTCTTGAGAAAATGGTGTTCCTCTTGCTGTGAACAAAGATTCTCCCTTGGCTCATAACAAGCCTTCCAATTAGAAGTTCTTTTTTTTCAATTTACCTTATACTGCAAAATGGCATGTATTTTCAAGCCAAGCAGGTCAATTTGCATTTTGTCTGGTGAGATGATGCGTACCTTGTTGCTTTTGTGAGTACAACTGGTATTGCTTTCTTCAGCAGTTGAAATATTGGGTTTTTGTCATAGGACAAGGGTTCTTCCATCCCAAGTAATGTTATACAAGACTGATGCTTCCATCCAAAGTGACTGTCTTGATTAGAATTAGTAAGGCTCAATAGCCTTGGGATTAAGGGCCTTACATTTGGGCGCAACAGCTGCACCAATTCTGGCTATATGGAGGCTTGAACTCCCCAATCCAATTCTGAGCAATATAACCCTTTCGGGTCAGCATATGGAAATGTTCTTTTTATGATAATTGACTGCTCTGTCCGAATATTGATTTTTGTGCGTTTTTCGATTGCCTGGCGGCCCTCACTCAGTCTCATCCAAAAAGGGTTGGTTTGTTGCAGGCTTTCATTCCAGCTGAGCAGTCTCCGGTAGGAATCTATAATCAAGGTTTTCAGCAAAGATTCAAATTCAAATTGATCATCTGTCTCTGAATATTTACTCTCTATAAGTAAAATCTGCAACGTTTTGCTGTAAACAAATGCATCCAACTTGTGCTCAAATGTATAAGCAACATTCCATTTTATATGATGAAATGCTATGGTTAACTCAGAATTTAATAAAAGCTTTGAGCATGTCTGAGTTGGATATGATTGTTGTTAATTAACTCGGGCAGAGCTGTCATTTTTGGTTTTGTACAAGCTGGCAGTCATAGGGTTAACCTTCTCAGTCCGAATCACACGTGCTAGCCACTAGGCTATTGGTAAAGGAACAGTTATTTTTCTCCAGAGGACTGTGGCTGCCCTTAAATGAAATACTGACATTGCCCTTAATCGAATATTTCTGGTTGTTGTGTTTACACCTAAATTGTTTCTGCTCATCATTTAATATTTTGTTCTGTTAGCATCCCGTGTCTCGCTGGGGGATTTGCTCTTAGTTCCAGGCAATATCCTTATATAATTGTTGAGTAATTTGACTTCAAATAGAATTCATGTTAAAAATCTTTCCAATTTTATTTTGATTTGTCACTCAAATAATGCAGCTCTGCAGTTACAGTCTAAAGGAAAGCAATTTGAGGCATAAAGGCTTTTCATTAAGGAGTTGATTTTTGTGCCTTGATTACTGGTGTAATGTTTAATGCAGAAATGGTTTTCCGTGAGAATTGCGCATGGCATCTTCCAGGTGAAATTTGAGCTGGTTACACAAAACACTCTCGATTACTTGTCAACACGCATATTTTGTCAAATTTAAATGGGAATACAAAACTGGAAGCCATTTGTCTTCCTTCAGAAACGATTAAGTCCACTTTGATTGGCTTGCCCCAGCAAGACATTGTGTGGCTGACTTGGGAGTACTGGGCCATTCTATTTGCTGGCAGACTGTGTCAAAAAGTAGATGAGTCCATCTGTTTGCAGCAGTATGTCTTAAAATGGTTGCCCTGTAATGCTGTCACGATCAGGCAATCTTCTGTAAATTCCAGCCTATCTCTTGAAATGAATCTTCTGTACTGAGCTAAGTTACGTGGACTCAAATCTCTTGGTGACTTTCACCATACATTGCTTTCAAGATGTGGACTGTGAAGATGCAGAAATGTTAGGCAAGCTGAAATGTAAGCACATTGTTCCAGTGAAAGCATGATTAGTCTGAACTCAGTCATGTATTCTCTGAAATTGTGGTTTCCTGAAAGGGACACTATGGTATGTCTGAGCCTTGAGATGACAATGAATGGACGTCAATTTGCTAATTATCTTGTTTTAGCCTTGGTCCATTGACATGTGTCCTTAGTCATAAGATTAGCATGTAGCCTGAAGTGTCCCTTTAATGATGGGGCTTATTTTAATCTTCCTGAGGATAAATTCAGTTCGCCGACATACTTTTTAAAGATCTGTTGAAAAAAGCTATTTTGATTTTTAATGCCAGTAATACACAAAATATGGTATCATATGCACCGATCAGCCACATCATTAAAACCACATTCATGTGAAGTGAATAACATCAATTGTCTCGTTACAGCAGCACCCGTCAAGGGTTGGTATATATTGAGCAGCGAGGGAACGGTCAGTTCTTAAAGGGGACATGTTGGAAGCTGGAAAAATGGGCAAACGGAAGAATCTGAGTTATAATGAGATGGGCCAATTTGTGATGGCTTAGACGACTGGGTCAGAGCACCTCTAAAACAGCAGGTCTTTAAAAAACGGGGGGGGTTCCCACCATGTAGTGGGTAGTGCCCATGAAATGTCCAAGGAATAAAAACCAGTGAACCGGCGACAGGGTCATTGGCACTCGAGGCTCATTGATTTGCGCATGAAGCGAAGTCTGGCTGCAGAAACGAGACTGATACGAATTGCTGAAAAAGCTAATGCTGGCAATGGGAGACTGGTGTGAGAACACGGCGATATTCTCCGTTTTCGATGTTGTGGCTGATCGATGAATACAGCCACAAGCATGGCTCCATTAAAAAAAGGTTTTAGACACTGATGTCCTATGGTGCCAAATATTGGGTTATTTCTGGGGAGTGATGTGCAGTGTTTCTTGTGTAGTGGTCTTGGCTCTTTGTTATTTTGTCCTGCATTTAATCTGCTGTAAGAACTGTCTGTGATTCTTTACCTCCGTCTGCAAACTCCTCTTATGATGTCATATAAAAGTTATGTTTCTGTCCTCTTGTCCTCCTATATTATGAATGTTATTGCAACATATGTTGCTGAATGTTGTTTACTGTTTAAACTGCTTTGTATAAATGTCATTTTCAATAAAAATGCAAGGCCATTTTACTGGCTGGAGTGACATTTCAGTTGGCTCCTTTCGCGAGAGAAATGTTTGATTTTGAATGAAATGCAGTGCTTCGCTGTATATCTGAGTGGCTAAAACACATGCAGACCCTCAAAAATCATTTTACCACCATTCAATTCAATCCCTTAAGCAAGTGTACCACAACCAGAGTTCAAGCTTATGATATCCGCAAAACGGAGTGCTTGGAGATATTATAGATTGGGTGTAGTCGCCACTGCAATAGATCATTTTGGCATGAACATTAAAACTGCTTTCTTGGGAATCGCCTGAAACTCTGTGTTCATTCCTGGTCCATAGAGGTCAAACTCTTTTGTTTTGTTCGACCCTGTGACCTTTACTGTCAAACTTTCCATTTCCAAATGCAATAACTTCATTTTCATGGGGATCATATCACACGTCTTAATCATTTCTGGTGCAGAGAAAGAGCTTGTTATTGATGATGTGCACTGCATGACCTTTGCTGTAGTGCCACCGCCAGGCCAAACTTTAAACTTTTGAAAATTGGAATAACTTGACTGTTTTCAAGGGAACTATGTCAAATCTCCTATTGGCATTCCTGGCACGTAGAGAAGTATACAGACTCAAAACTGAACTTGTTTACCAGTGACAGATCCCTATTCTGCTCGAACGGAATTAAGTCATAACCACGCGGAGACTGACACGCAGAAGCAAGGTTCCATGAGCGATGTTGCTTTAGGAAAGGTATTTTCACTAAGCAGTATGTCACCCAGTGCATGAGAGAGGTAAGCAGTCATTCCAAATTGCAAGTGGGGAAAAAAAGGAAAGAAAAGAAATGAATAAAAACCCTGCAAGCTAAACCTGGGGTTGTTTTACATGAAGTCATGATATGCTTGAAAGAAAAGGAGGAAAAATAATAGCAGTTCTTACCAGAGGGAGACTTTTTATTAGTATTATAGTACATATTCAGGAAAATTTGCATTTTAATAAGTTAACATAATTAGATGACACCCCACCAACAATAAAAGCTAATACTTGCTAACAATACAATTCACATCCAAACCATCTGTCTATTGCATAGATTAAAATGAAAAGCTGATACACAAAATATATTAGCCAATTTTTTGGGCAACTACATCCAAAGGAATACTATAACAATATGTCACAATTCTTTCCTCATATTAAGTTTCATATCTACCATTGTCTCTGCAGGAAGGAAGGACAAAAAACTATCTGGTATAAAAACAATACCAAAAAGACATTCTCAACAGGAGAATTGAATCCACACAGCAGTAAGCCGGTGACTGCACTGCTGGGTTCAGCTTAACAGGAGTAACTGAAAAGTATCCTGAAAGAATCTTCTTTAGATTGGCCAAAAACTCAGCCTACACACCTTGACAAACTACTCCAAGATACTGTTTGAAGGAAGAAAAATAGGAGGCAGAAAGGTTCTTAATTAGTTATTTTTACAGGTTAGACTAAGATTATTGCTGCTGACGCATGTTTGGTTGGGAATTTGCTTGTTTGCTGTTGCCAAGTGTTGTTTTTTACTAACTTATTTTGGTGCTTGTGCAAGGTGAAGATTTTTATAAACAAAAATTTTGATATGAAAATATTTGTCTTGTTGATAATTGAGGAAAGTGTTTCATTTCTAGTCAGATTGCTAGCCAAATTTACATGACAAACTAGAATTATTCCATAAATTTATAAGTTAAAGCGGGGACCTGTAATGCTGGGTTTTTTTTTTCCCCAAATGATATTCTTGGATGTCCAAAAGGGAGTTCCATAAACTTTTCGGCAAAGAAAAGAAAACATGATTTCTAAGCTATTTCATTTGCGTTATTACTAAGCCCCTGAAAAACAGGATGTGCTGACTGGGCGTTCCCTCTAAGAAATAAACTCTGCTCTGACTGATCAGTAAACAAAGCCACTGGCCCCTTTTGTCAATGGGGGGAGAAAATGTCAAAATACAGAAAACTATATAAGTAGCTAGTTTACTACCTATTAAACTATAAAATGAGTGTGAAGAGGTAAGATCTACAGGCTAAGCGAGGATGGTGGTTATATGCAGTCACTATAAAAGTTGGCTACACCTGGAATTCAGCCTCTGACCTTAAGAATGATCCGTGGCTGGCATCTTTATGGTATCGAACATTCCATTTAATGTGAATGGTGTGGTACTCTTCCGCAACTGGTATCCAGTAAAATGGTCACCCATTCTATCTGTACCGATTAATGTGTCTTGTACATTGCCTCTAGCTATACTAGCAGCAGTTTATCAATTTAGAAGCTTGCAAGCAAGCAAACTAGCTAATAAACTGCATGATGGTTATGGAAAGGTAACACCTGCATGCTAGCTAGCTAAGTAGTTTTGAGAGTGGCACTTTGCAAGCTATCTGGCCACATTGACAATCAAGCCACACAAATTTAACTGATGTTACACCCGGAATTCAGTTTAAATATGAACAGAAATTAGAAACACTTAGCTAGCAACACATTCCCGTTGAAAATAATCCAAAGCCACCGCTTCTTTGTATCTTCCAAAAAGCATAATAGGTCTCCTGAAATATTAATTTTGTTACCAGTGCTGTGTCGGACTGACCCAGGTAAGCCGTATCAAGAAGTTTGACAAAAAGGGAAGAGCACACACACAGGCTAATATGTTTCGGCAAATTGAAGCTGGGATGTAGTCGTCAAAAAAAAAAAAATCCGCTTGCTTCTTCTTTCTTCAGCGGCAGGGAACGGTTGTTGTCATGTGTGCTTGTCTCTTTAGCTAACAAATTTAGTGCTTCGCTTTTCACTGGGGAATAATGCCAGTGGGTCTGGTGCTTGCAAAAAAAGAAAAGGAGCACCTTCTCAAAAGTAGCTCCCAAGCTGTGGATGGAGATAAGATGACCTAGTCACTTCACCATATTTCCAAGTTTTTGAGTTGGTGGGCACTCCAGATACCATAATGTATTTGCACATGCCTGAAAGTTTTTCATAATGTCCCCTTTAAGTAACTCCTGCTGGCTAGTTAGAAGAATAACCTGATGAGGAAAGAAAAACATCATACTCACAGTAAACTATGCCTCAAAAAAAACAAAAAGGTTTTGGCGAAGTCTGATAAAGTGCTTGTAACAAATTTCTGAATCTGACCAAATAGATCGTAAATGGAATGTGCATACCTTACAAGCACAACAAAAGAAAAATGCTCGTCTGATCTCAAATCTTGAACACAACACACAATTGTCCTGCTATAAATTTTTATAGTGGTGATAAAGAACCTTGCATTTTTCAGAACCCGTAAAGGCAGTGCTGTAGTGGAGGGTACAGGCAGGTATACGGAGTATACCTTACTGTCAACTTACTTGTACAATGTACCTACGTATCAGCCAAAATGCCACTGAAATGCCCATCCACCCATCTATCTAATGGAGTATACCCATTTCTCCAGGGACCACTACACCACTGCATAAAGGATCATTCTGTAAGAGTAATTACCAGTGAAATACTGAACTTTGAACAACAGATTCCAATTCACAATTCAAAGAATCTGAAATCTGAATGAATACTGCCTGCATACATACACAGGCCCTGAAATCTCCAATATGCATCAACCATCTGCATGTGACTATCAGACAGCCTTCCAAAAATCCATTCCAATGAGTCTGAATTCTGACTGACCACAGTCATTGCAGCCCACCTGCTGTGCATGTTAATTGCGTGAAGGCGATTGTCTCATGAAATCCACTTCTTTCTCCTTCACAAAAAAATTAAGACTGCTCAAAAGCTGAAAATAGGCCTTTTTTCATCATCTAGAGATTAAATGCCACCAAGACTTGCATTACTGGGAAGATGCTAAATTGATATGGTCCAGACAAGGTACCAGATGCAAAGTCAGTATAATCCAACAACAGGGTTTATTGATAGAAATACTGCGATGACAGAGTGGGAAGAAGCCCCCGAGTAGACTGAGGTCAGTTCAGTTCAAATGGTGGAAGGTAGATGGACTTGGGCTTAGGGGAGTGTCTGTGCTTGGCCTGTAGTGTCCCAGCGGAGAAGCCAGATGGTGATCACCCTCACCAGAACAGAACTTTCAGATGGCAGGTCCAAAGAGTTTAGCGGGAGCGCAGTCCCAAACCTGGAGGCTGCTGAGGGCTTGGGAGGTGTTCATAATATACTGGACCGAGGAACAAGCTGGAGAGGGAGATTAGCGGGAACGTAGCCCAAGTCCTGGAGACCAGCAAATAGGCTTGGCAGCTTGTCCAAATTAATAAGACTAAGTTGAGTACTTCGGTACTTCAAAATGATTAAAGGATCATTTCTTTTTCTTTTTTTTTAATTTTGGCATCTCCAATCCCACCCCAATATGGAATGCCCGATTAGAGAATTATGTACGTGCTTGCTCATATGCTACCCCAAGCTGCCAACTGGGGAAAGCAAAGACGGTTAGCGGCTCTCCTCCGAACCACGTGCCTGTCAGCCACTGCTTCTTTAACACTCATAGCTCAAACCTTTGCACGTTCAGAACAAGGGCAGAGGATACCCAAACACGAGCAAGCTTAGAATCTTATTGACAAGCACCCGGCTGGCCAACAGGAGGCGCTTGAGCAACAAACAAAGCAACTATTCAAATATCCCAACCCGGCAGTCCCTCCCGATCCATTTCCCTGCAGCGCAAAGCCAATTGTGTGATGCTCTGAAAAGGCTACCGACCACTGCTGGCTGGAACGACCGTGATCGAACCCGCATCGCCATTTCTGCTCCGCAATGCAGTGCTTTAACTGAGTGAGCCAACCCAGCAGCCCTAAAGGATCATTTCTGATGATGATAAATCCTCAGACTCAGAAAATCATGGACTAGTAGCTTTAGGGCACAAAGCAATGACGATCCAGCAACTCAGCAACAGAAACACAGGGGAGAGGGGAACACAAATCCATTAGACCTAGAGGGGGAGGCAAACACTAAACAAATTAATGGAGACAAATACATATAAAAGACACACAGGTTGCTGAATGGGAGGAGGAACAATGGGAATTCGTACAAGGGTTGTGACGCCAAACAACAGTTTGAAAGAATCATTTTCAGGATCACATTCAGGCACAGAGCATCACATTTCTGCAAACAAGCTTAATGATGATAAAAGATCAATTATTTAAACCGTATCTGCAACATAGTTTCATTGCACACAGTTCATTTATTTTGTGCTGAATAACGCCAGTGTTTTGGGACATAGAGGTCATGTTTATTTTGCAGTGACTCTAGAAATCTTTAGCGAGAGGCAATTTTCTTCCAACAGCCAGCTCAGCACCAGGCTTTTAATGCGTGTGTAAAACATGGTACAAAAGGGACCTGTCAAATTTACCTACCTCTCTAAAAACATTTCAACAAATGTAACTGCTGAAATAGATATAGATGTGTTCTCTGCTTTTTGCATGAGCTGTGCAATTAACTCTGTACTACCAGATCCCTGCTGAGGGTGTTCCTGAATAATTTTACAATTCATGAGTGAATTACGAAGTTATATGGACAACGATCATTCAGATGGAATTCATTCATCAAATTCAAGTGGTTATTTTCATGAAAACCATTTGAGCCCATTAAATTCCAAACCAGCTTAAATTTCCAAGATGGTATTCAGGTCTCAATGTTATATATTTTTTTCCTCCCTCACTTTGAGGGCTTTCAACCGTTTTGAGCAGACTGCCAATGTAATGATCCTCAGTTCTACAGCAACCCAGTGTGTGTGCTAAAATTGGTTTTCCAACTTTTCACTTCGCTTATACTGTCCAAAATTAAACAAATGGCATTCGAGAACGCGTATATCCGCATAGGCGTCACTTCTGCAAAGTGATGTTTGTTCAAATGCCGATAGAGATACCTGATGGCGGAGATACTGAAGTTCTTTGTTAGGAGCTGCAAGGGCTGCAAGAGTCATTTAAGCACAGTCAACACTTTGCACGTAGTAATCAGTTCAGGGTGAGAGAAAAGTTTTTTTTTACTTCCATCAGCACAACAACATACTGTATTGAGAACTGCAAAAAAATTGCACAGTTGAACTACTTTCTTCTTGAACTTTGTAATTTCTGAACCATACCTTGCATTGAAACTTTAGTTGTTTTCTCTGGGTATTTACAAAAGTGTACACGCACCAGGAGCCCTCAAATGCCCCCCCCAAAAGAAACACACATACACACACACACTGCACGCACACACATTGCTCAGGACTTAGAGGTTGAGCTCTTGGATGGGACCATCACCGGGACCAAAAAAGCAAGGGAGAAGGCTTTTGTGGAGAAGGCCCACAAAACGTCTTGGCTACGGCAATCCTCACTAGGCCTTCACTGTCACTATGGCCTTTATCAAGTCAGGTCCCCACAGGGTCACCCAGCCTGTCTATCACTGGGGTTAAAATCACTACATAGTCAGTCGGGAATTTTTTTTTCTCCTTTTCTCCAACTCTGTACATGTCGGGTAATTTCAGAAGGTAGGGGAGGACAGCCACAGAGAAAACACAAGTGGGTCATGAACGCAGCTCAGCTTTCCAACACACAACCAGCAATGCAGGCTTCAGATCAAGGGCTGTCCATCCAAACGGGCTAATGTGACGTCTTCTTGCTGATCGTCCTCGGGGTCAGGGAGCCACGCTGCACAGGGCCTGTGTGGGCATCCTCCTTCTCTACCCTGACTGAGTGTTGGGTGCGCTGTCACACGTCACCACGAGAGTAAAGGGATGGGAGGGGAAGGGGTTTTTGCGAGTGGAGCACACGATGGTGTCCCTGGAGGTGCGGTTACTTCTTCTCAGAGGTGTTGAACAGCTGGTCGTATGGTGGAGGTGGGTGGTTGCAATAAGATGGCGGGGGCGGGTAGGGCGCCATCATGTGGGATGAGTTGGGCTGTACTTGGTAGGCGGGGGTGAGGGGAGTCGTCATCATCGGGCCGCCTGGATCTCCGAAGTTCTGCATGCCAGGCTGGGACCCTATGGTGTAAGAGACAGCATCACAATGAATAGATAGCTAGGTGTGCTTTATATGACTTTTGCGATCCTTTTCAGCGACAGAGGGGACCGACAGACAGAATTTGACCCATCTTCATTTCTTCTATCTTTGCACCCAATTAAATTTTTAACATCATCCAACAAATTTTTATATAAAACAAAGACAATGGCCCTCATTTATCAAACTTGCGTAGGCTCTGGTGTAGATTCTGGTGAAAATATCAGCGTTCGCCAGATGTTCGTCTGATTTGCTAAAAGAGAGTACGTCGCAGATCTCTGTGTAGAACTGGCGTGGCGTTGATAAATCTGGCGGCTGAAACCATCGCAATTTACATGACATGGCCCTATAAATTCATTCTCCGGGAAGCATAGTCCGGCCCACATTACGACATGGACTCTCGAAAGACGGCAAAGAAGAAAGAACTTCACTGAGGAGGAAATATAAATGATCACGTCTGAGGTGGAGAAAAACACAATAATTTTATTTGGAAGCCTTAAGAGTGGCATAAAGGGAGCCCAGAAGGCTGCAGTTTGGAAAACTATTGCTGCTGCGGGAAACACCGTTGGGGTGGAAAACCGGAGCGCAGCAGACGTTTAATTTAATTCATTAATAAATCAAAGGGACTATTCACACTTCTTTAAGTGCATTCGAGCACAAAAATTGATCGACATTTGCGTTAGACACACTTAAAAGTGTGGCCAAGATGCACATTTCTCAATTGCCCACACTTATTTTTAGTGTGTCCAAAGCTAAAAAATTTTCTTGGCCAAACTTATTTTAAGCGGTACTTTCTAAGCGGCACTGGAATGGTCATCAACTGGCGCACTTAAGTGTGGCCATGAAAAAAATTCAGCAATGGCCGCACGAATAGTGCGAATAACATCGGCCTTGATAAATTTATAGATCCAAGATATTTCATGTTATATAGCCTACATAATTGACAATCCAAATGCTTTACATGTAGGTAAGAAAAAAAGTGGTCCGATTTTAAGATCACCACCAAAAAACGGGTTGCGGCGCTCAGGCTCAGCAGCGCACAGACCGGTGGAGGCAAACCAGACTCCAACCTCCAGCTGTCACCGTTCGAGGAGCAGATGAGTCTCCACCGCCTCAATCAGAGCTGCATGAGGGTAATTGTTAAAATATAGTCAGCAGTGATCACTCTTCATTGTTCTTATATTAGCATTACTCCATGACATTTTATTGGCTACCACACAAAACGTGCAGCCACTCGTCACTTTCCCAGAGGAGATCTTCTCTGAGCCAAAAGTTCCTCTCTCATCGGACAGAAGCTTATTACTCAAACAATAGTAGATCTGCCATTGTCAAAATCTGATCATGGTCAAAGTGTCCATAGGTCTTTATATAGCTAATGAGTAACAAAAAAAATGCAAGTTAGCTAGTTAGTTAATGCAGGTACTCTTATGGTTACTCAGTCAAAGTGACCACAAAATAAAGAAAAATTTGATGAAACGAGTATAAATGTGCACGCGCAAGTAATAAATTTGATTTTCTAATATAATTATGTGCGAACCTATTTTCTGGTCTGTCTTCAATTAACTTGCATTTCTTTTGTTGTTCAGTGTATATCTGATTGGATGAGCATCTGACATACAGTTGTGTTCAAAATAATAGCAGTCCAACATGACTAACCATATCAGTCACTGTTTTTGGTAGAAATTATACTTACATGGCAAATTATTTACCAGTAGATGTAGTAGAGACCGAGAAACCAACAGGCCCAATATTCATGATATGCATGCTCCTGAGTCTGTGTGATTGAATAATTAATTGGAAGGGGGTGTTCAAAATAATGGCAGTGTGGAGTTCAATCAGTGAGGTCATTCATTATATGAAGAAACAGGTGTCATTCAGGTGGCCCTTATTTAAGGAAGAAGCCAGCACATGTTTTACATGCAATTCTCTCTGAAAACCTGAGAAAGATGGGTCATTCAAGACAATATTCAGAAGAATAACGTGCTTCACTTAAAACGCTGATTGGAGAGGGAAAAACGTATAAAGACATGCAGAAAACTAGGCTTATGCCGTCGGAGGCGACAGCTTGGGGTATATTCCTGAACGCCCTCAATCCTTCAAAACCCAATCCTTGAATAGATTTTCACTTGAACTTAATTTCAGGTCAATCGGACAAATGGTTCTGAAGATCTGGCCAAAATGGTCATTTTCCATCACAGGGCGTCACCTGGTGGCAAAATATTGAACCATACAAGTATGATGTCATCATGTGACACGTTGCAGTTGCACATAGTTTCATTTCAGTTGGGCAAATGGTTCCAATGATATGGCAAAAATGGTGAATTTTATGTGACAAAGCTCCACCTTGTGTCAAAACTTTGAAACAAACAGGTATATACACATCCTCAGGTCATGACCTTTCATTTGCACTTGATGTGAGATGAATCGGACAAATATTTCCAGAGATATGATAAAAACAGTGATTTTTCAGTTTTAAAAATCTAGAAAATGTAAATCGAATCAGTTCTTCTTCTATAAGATACTGTGCTTACTTACTTATATGCAAAACATGACATTTCTAATTGAAATATTACTGAAGTTATTGCGTTAACACGTAGGGCAGCGCGGCGGCGCCGGCGGTCGGACCAAAAACATAATATTCCCATAGGCTGCTTACCTAAAATGATCTCCAATGCTTTGAAATGGAAAGCAAAACCAGAAAGACGTGGAAGAAAATGGAAGACTACAATTTGAATGGATCGAACAATAGGCAGAATGGCAAAGAGTCAGCCAATTATCAGCTCCAGAGAGATCAAAGATGGTCTGAAGTTACCTGTGAGTACTTTCACAAATCGAAGACGCTTGTGTGAGGCTAATCTATCGGCAAGACACCCCCGCAAAGTCCCACTGTTAAAAAAAAAAAAGACGTGATAAAGAGGATACAATTTGCCAAAAAACATATCGACTGGCCTAAAGGGAAATGGAGAAACATTTTGTGGACTGATGAGAGTAAGATTGTTCTTTTTGGGTCCAAGGGCTGCAGACAGTTTGTCAGACGGCCCCCAAACACTGAATTCAAGCCACAGTACACTCTGAAGACCGTGAAGCATGGTGGTGCAAGCATCATGATATTGGGCTGTTTCTCTTACTATGGTGTCGGGCCTATTTATCGCATACCAGGGATCATGGATCAATTTGCTTACATCAAAATACTTGAAGAGGTCATGCTGCCTTATGCTGAAGAGGAAATGCTCTTGAAGTGTGTGTTTCAACAAGACAACGACCCCAAACACACCAGTAAGTGAGCAGCATCTTGGTTCCAGACCAACAAAATTAAGGTTATGGGGTGGCCTGCCCAATCCCCGGACCTTAATCCAATAGAAAACCTGTGGGGTGACATCAAAAAAGCTGCGGCAAAACCAAGAAAAGCAGAGGAATTGTGGAAGGTTGTCAAATCATCCTGGGCTGGAATACCTGTTTTCAGGCGCCAGAAGTTGGTCGACTCCATGCAGCACAGATGTCCAGCAGTTCTCAAAAACAGTGGTTATATGGACCGGACTTGTTTGTCCAGCACATCCCACAGATGTACGACTGCATTGAGATCTAGGGAATTTGAAGGCCAAGTCAACTCCTTGAACTTGTTGTTGTATCCCTCAAAGCATTCCTGAACCATTTTGCAGTGTCGCAAGGCATATTGTCCTGCTGAAAGAGGCCAATACTATTAGGGAATACCATTTCCTTGAAGGGGTGTACATGGTCTGCAACAATATTTAAGTTGGTGTTACATGCCAAAGTATCTCACTGCCTCTGCTGGCTTGCCTTCTTCCAATATTGCAACCTGGTGCCATGCCTTCCCTTGGTAAAGGATGCACACGCTTCCGGCCATCCACAGGATGAAACAGAAAATGTGATTAATGAGACCATCTTCTTCCATTGCACCGTGGTCCAGTTTTGATGCTCATATGCCCATTGTAGATGCTTTTGGCAGTGGTTAGGGGTCACCTTGGGAACCCTGACCAGTCTGCAGCTACACAGTCCCATACACAACAAACTGCAATGCATAGTGTGTTCTGAAACCTTTCTATCAGAACCTGCAAGAGCTTTGTCCGCAATCTGAGCTAAAACAGCTCTCCCACTGGATTTGACCACATGGGCCAGCCTTTGCTTCCCTCCACATCAATGAGCCTTGGCTGCCCATGAACCATGGTTCACCTTGAACCACTTCTGGTAGGCATTGACAACTGCAGATGAGGAACACCCCACGAGAGCTGCAGTTTTGGAGATTCTCTGACTCACTCATCTTACCATCATAATTTGGCCTTACTCAAAGTCGCTCACTTCTGTATGCTTGCCCATTTTTCCTCTTCCAACACACCAACCGCGAGGACAAAATATTCACTTCCCATCTCATATATCCCCCTGATTGACAGGTGCCATTGTAACAAGATAATCCATGTAATTTACGTGACCTGTAAGTGGTCATATCAGTTATATGAGAAAACAATTCCCCCCTTAACCTAATAATTAGTTGTGCCACCCTAGGCACCAACAACTGTAAACAAGATCCGCGATAACAGGCAGAGAGTCTTTTCCATCGCCGTGGGGGGAATTTGGCTTGCTCCTCTTTGCAGAATTGTTTTAATTCAGCAACATTGGAGGGTTTTGGAGCATGAACTGCCTGTTTAAAGGGATAGTTCAGATTTTTTGACATGAAGTTGTATGAAATACTCTTAAGCAGTGTAGTACATGAGAGGTGATGTTTTTCGCTAATGTATCCCGTGAGCGGAATTCTGGCCTCCTGAATTTTTGAAGTAAGTAGTTCTGGCTAGTTTGCTGGAGTCACAAAAATAAAAAGCGTTCGTTTCCCAAAACAACGTGCTTTATAGAGTAATATATTTCTGTCACAAAACCATGGTCAGTGAATAACTCACACTTCGCAATCACTTGGCACTATTTTTCTCTCCCTCGATGTCAGGTTGCGCGCAGGCTATCACCTATTTTAAGGGTAACGCGCTTGGATGTCTACTGCCACGACCTGAGAGAGCGACACACAGAGAGATAAGTTCATTGTCGGATAATAAAATGCAGAAAAAAATGGTTTCAAAGCTTCGGGAGGCCAGAACTCAGCTCACGAGACACATGAATGAAAAAAAAAAATCACCTCATGTAGTTGTACTATCCGAACTATCCCTTAAAGGTCATGCAACAGCATCTCAATCAGATTCAAGTCAGGACTTTGCCTAGCCACTCCAAGACCTTTATTTTGTTTCTTTTGAGCCATTCAGAGGTGGACTTGATGTATGCTCTGGTAAATCGCCCTGCTGCATAACTCAATTGTGCTTGAGCTTTAGGTCACAAAGTGATGGCTGGATAATCTCCTTCAGGATTTTATGGTATAGGGCGGAATTCATGGTTTCATCAATAATGGAAAATCACCCAGGTCCTGAAGCAGCAAAGCTCCACCAGCGTGTTTGACTGATGGTTTGCTGTTTTTATTGTTTAAAGCTGCTTCAGATTTACATCAGATGTGACTCCTTGTCTTTCAAAAAATTCCATTTATGACTCATCAGTCCAAGAAGTATTATTAGAAAAGTCACCAAGCTGTTTCTTGGAAAATGTGAGGCAAGCAGTTTTTTTTTTTTTTAAGTCTGCTGTGGTTTTTGCCCTGCAACTGTGGATGCCATTTTTGCCCAGTCTTTCCCTGTTTGTGAAATCATGAACAGCGACCTTAACTGAGGCAAGTGAGGCCCATAGTTCTTTAGATGTCAGTCAGAGTGTAACATTCACTCCAATGTATATTGGCTTTATTTACAAACAAAACATGGGATACGCTTGATAATAACAATTAAGTGGATTTAGTGCCGCTTAAAAAAAAACAAAAACGGAAGAAATACAGCGCAGACCAACGAATATTTGCAACACCTCTATATTGCGCAACACCCAACCTCACAGGCAATACGCAATTGCTTTCTTTAGTCCAGCACCGTAAAATAAGAAAAAAAAATAAGTCTGTGCGGTCAGTCGGGTTTTACTTTTACCGCATCCAGTTCTTTCAAATGTCCAGCCACCTCCGGAGCACAAAATGAAAATATCCATATGCCGACAGAAAATCCAGAATTAATCCATATAGAATAAAACAAAAAGAGAATGTTCTTCGACCACCGAAAAAATGCAGAAAGTCCTGGTTGCCGAAAAAGAAAATCCAGAAGCAAAAATATATAAGCCTATAAAAAAAAAGCAGATCTCACAGGGCGTTGAGATGCTCTTTTTAGTTGCTGCAGCTGGTGAATGTCCAAGTCTGATACGTGGCCTTGAGCTATTTCCACAGTAGCTTTTTTATTATTATTATTTTAACAAAATGTTAAAATATATTGGTATTCCTCAGGTCCCTCGTAGTCTCCCCGAGGTTCACCTTTTTTTCATTACCCATCACTCGCCCATATTTCAAAACTCCCTTACTTCGCGGCAGAATCCGATTTGTTCCTGGACTGTGCGTAATGTCAGCTGATCAATTTGACAGCCAACTGATCTAGAATCAATGGAAACTAGCAATGGAAGATAGTATAACAATTATGGGGCCACCGACATAAAATGGAGCCACGAAAAGGAGAATAGTACTTCCAATTTTAACTATTGCAATTTAATGCATGGAAACTAATATCTTCCTGCCTCCCCGAGAATCGGCTACATGATTATGTGGCATTGCAACAAGGGTTCTTATGTGACCTCTTGGAAGAGTCATTGATGTGCTGTTTGAGGAATTTTGGTGGGCCTGCCACTTCTGGGAAGGTTCACTATTGTTCCAGGTTTTCTCAATTTGTAGGCAATGGCTCTCACTGTGATACACTGGAGCTCAGGAGCTCTTGAAATGGCTTTGTAATGCTTTCAAGACAGAAGGATGTTCATGATTTTGTTTCTCATCTCATCACAAATTTCTTTAGATCACGGAATCATGTGCAGCATTTTGTTGACTTTACAGTGCCAGAGAGGTTCCATTTACATTATGTTTAGATTCAGCAGGGATGGGATAAATCATGCATCTATCTATCTATCTATCTATCTATCTATCTATCTATCTATCTATCTATCTATCTCCCAGACTCTGAAATTGCGTTTTCTTACTTTAAATCCGTTTTTTTAGAGGTTCTAGATCAGCATGCTCCTATGAGAAAATTTAAGGTTAAAGGTAGAGATAACCCATGGTTTTCAGACAAACTGTCTGAGACAATTCATGGGCGTAATATGGCATGGGCAACAGCAAGAAAGACCAAATGCCAGTCTGACTGGATACATTTTAGGCATCTAAGGAACAGATGTATTTCTTTAATTCGCAAAGCTAAATCAAACTATTATGTCAATGAAATGGCTGATAGCCAAAACGATCCCTCTAAATTCTGGAAGGTTATTAAGGAGTTGTCATCAGGCTTTGGTAATAGCAGTGACCTACCACTATCGCTAAAGTTAGGAACTAAAATTACAACTGATAAAATGGGTATGCTAAATGCTCTAAATCAGCACTTTATCTCTGCTGGCCTATTGTTTGAAAATGAAACACATCTTCAACATAATCCTTCTTATAATGAAGAAAAAATATGTTTTGATTTTGATTTTAATTTCAGTCCTGTTGAAGTCAGTGAAGTATGTGATGCTTTAAAGAGAATAAATGCTAAGAAATCAGCTGGTCCTGATGGTTTAGATCCGTACTTTTTACAGGTTGCTGCAGAGATCATCGCCGAGCCATTATCTCATATTTTTCACATGACTCTGGAAAGTGGGCAAATACCTAAGATCTGGAAGTCGGCTTATGTTACTCCAGTGTTAAAAGGTGGAGATCTATCCGCCCCAAATAATTATCGGCCTATTTTTAAACTCTCAGTTTTGGCCTAGGTGCTGGAAGGGCTTATTAGCTCTCAAATAAAGGATTATTTATTTAAAAATGGTATCCTAAATGATATGCAGTCTGGGTTTAGGAAAAAAATAGTACAGTCACTGTTACAATGAAGGTCTTAAATGATATCATAACTGCCATTGACCTCAAAGAACACTGTCTTGCACTTTTCTTAGATTTATCTAGGGCTTTTGATACTGTTGACCATTTAATTCTCTTACAGAAACTCACCAATATAGGGTTTTCTCCAAAATCTGTTAAATGGTTTGAAAACTATTTGAGAGGTAGAACACAGTGTGTTCAAGTTGGTGGTTTGTCTTCGACTCTTTTAAATGTAAAAAATGGTGTCCCACAAGGCTCTATATTGGGTCCCATTTTATTTATTATTTATATCAATAATGTATGTAAAAATGTTACTGATGCAAAGTTCCACTTCTATGCTGATGATACAATTATATATACTACTTCGTCCTCTTTAGGGAGTGCAGTTCACCACCTACAAGGTGCTTTTAATGTAGTTCGGCAGAATTTACGTAGATTAGGGCTCGTTCTTAATGCAAACAAGACCAAAATGATGTTCTTCACAAGGTCAAAAAGGGAAATTAAAGACAGTTATCGGATCTTAACTCTGAACAATGAGGTGATTGAATGTGTATCAACATATAAATACTTGGGTTTCCTCTTGGATGAAAAACTGTCTTTTCATCATCATATTGTGCATCTAACAAAAAAGTTGAGGGTAAAACTAGGATTCTTCTATCGAAACAAAAGCTGTTTCTCTTTTGTTGCAAGGAAAAAACTGATTCAAGCAACATTTTTGGCTTTAATCGACTATGGTGATGTTCTATATATGCATGCAACTGCATCATCTCTGAAAATGTTGGACTCTGTGTACCATGCTGCACTGCGATTTGTCTCTGATCTGGGTTTCCGAACGCATCATTGTACCTTATATGAGAAAGTTGGCTTGTCTTCATTGTACAATAGAAGAATGGAGCATTGGTACATCTTCCTGTATAAGGCTATCCAGCATGAACTGCCATTGTATCTATGTTCTCTGCTGACTCCAAAAAATGTAAGCTGTTTAAATCTGCGTTCTTATGGACACATCATGTTTGCCATCCCTCGAACTCGCTCTGTTTTTGGAAATAAAGCTTTCTCTGTTTTTGCTCCCTCCTCTTGGTCCGGGCTACAGAATTATCTTAAACTGGATCATCGAATAAGTTTACATGTTTTTAAAACCAGAATTAAGGCTTATTTAACCAGTGCATGTACATGCTTTATTGCTAAAACCAGTTAATGTATTTTTTTGCCTTGTCATTGTCTGTTGTTGTTTTCTGTGTGAAACTTTTATGCTGCTGTCTTGGCCAGGACTCCCTTGGAAAAGAGACTTGTATCTCAATGGGATTTATTCCTGGTAAAATAAAGGTTAAATAAAAAAAATCTATCTATCTATCTATCTATCTACTTCTGTTTATCTATCTATCAATAATTTCCATCTGTCTACTTCTCAGTCAGATTGTCTATCAGACAAGTATATAGAGGTAATATTTGCAGGGCAGTGGCCTGATTTTAGGATGTGTATTATTAAGAGGAAATGGATGTTTACTCAGTGGAATGAATGAGATAGGAAATGCATGCAGAGAGGCAGTCAAGAGTGTGCGTTTGTTTGCCCAGAGTGGTATCCAGGTGAGTGTCCACTGCATTATGCATGCGGCGCGTGGCGGCAGCCAAATCATCAGTGCACAGAATCGCAAGGAAGCAACTCCGCATTAGGATGAGAAAATTACAATGAATTGATGCGCAACGTCTGGCGGCAAGTTATCTAGCTCTAGTCTGGTCCCCATTTGTCTCATTCCAGCTTGCACGTTTACAGATTTCCTCATTCGCAAACGAGAATTCTCACTGAGCAGATACAAGCTGGCATTGGTCCCGTGGGCAGCGGCAAAATTGGCCCCAAGTGAAAAAGTCTCCACTTTGTGGTGGACCGTATGCAGTTGTATGTTTATCTAGGAATATGCTGTCAAAAACTGAGCCCTAATAAGCGTGTGATGGGGGGAGAGGAGTCCAGCAACACAGCAGCTAATAAGCAGGCAGAACTGTCAGAGAAACTTCTCTATGCCTGGCTGCCAGTCTAAAGGTTGCGCTTAGTTATCACCGCGATGGAGGCACGAGGCGAATGGGAATATGGGAATGGACCTGTATTTCTGTGCGTCTCTGCCCTCTCTGGGGCAGGCCGGAGGGATAGCCTCCAAGAAGGCTCCAGGCGGTGGCTGCCTCACAGGCTAGCAGCTAATGAAGGCAGGGAGCTACATCCAAACATACTTCATTATTTCGGGCACTCGTTCTTCCTGGGAACCAGGGCATTGGGATGGGCTGTGCGGTAGGTGGTTTGGCAGACCCTCAAGAATGAGCAGTATGTAGATGAGCCGAATGAGATGGGTTACAACCACCCCACCCCACCTCCCTGCAACCTTGTTTGGCCTTTTCTCAACCTTTGGCGTGGTGCTTGGCCTCTTGCCACCTCTTGTATTCCCACTTCTCTGCAGGGTCACTTTGTGCTCACCTACTGTGCCAGTCTTCCAGTCATCTCTGCCATAGATGCCCTCCTTCAGTGCCTAGTGATGCAAACTATAAGCCATCCTCTGACGCAGAACCCCACCCAATTGCTTTCAATGTTCCACTGATAAACCTATTACAAGAGCTTACAAATGACTTGTTTCCAAGCATGACATGTGGTACGATACGGCATAGTTGGCAGGATTAGTTCAGCTACTCAAACGGAGATTAGTATAAAGCATGACAAATGGATACTCCGAGTATAATGTTCTTCAGACTTACTGGAGTACAGTTTTTAAAATTTTACTGTAACTTGTCGATGCCAAATCTCCAGCTAATATTTCAACAATTCTCTGGACTGGGAGGCACAATGTCCAATGTAATAAATCAGTCACCAATGATGCATTGGTGGGGAGGTCGAAATTTCTGCCCACGCAGTAATAAAAAAGACAAATACGATGTCTGGGCTCACTTGAAGAGAACATTTAGCAAAGAGCTGTGTGAAATCAGAACAGGTTAAACCAATTAATTATTTTAGATTTTCACCTCAGCCTAAAAAACATTGCTTTTTTTTTGCAGTAGAAGCCAACACCTGTCATATTATCCAGACTCTGTTTACAAGCTTTTCTTCCGCACAGAACTCATTGAGTCCATTCCTAACTTCACTGAAAACATTAATGCACATTTTATTATAAAAGATACTGACGGTAAGATGTTTTACTTAATTTATGATTAACTAGTCACAGCTGATTATTATTTCATTTATTTAGATGTCCTGAAATCACTACAGGTCCCAGCTCATACTGATGAACCTGCATGATCACCTGTATTAGTTATAGGAAATCTCAATTGCTGGACTTGTACATTAACTGCTGACTAACACGTAAAACATCTCATAGTTGCTTTCATAATAAAATCTGTGTTCATTCTCAGCTAATGTAATGATTTCTGGCCTCTACCACAAAAAGACAAAAACAAAGTTTCTTAACTGTCAGTGCTATTCTGAAATAATTTAATAGTTTAACATATTCTGACTCCATAGATTCACTTGTTGAGCCCAGATGTCAATTCTCTCCTGTCTTTGACTGTAGAATCCCCATTGCTATTACATTGCACGCAGAATAGACAGCCACCCCCACTGCTATCCACAGAAAGCCCTGGAAAGCTGAGGGAAAGTTTAAATGACCTACATTCTCGCAAAATGTCAGTAGCACTGAACCAAACACTGGAAAAAAAGTCAAAGACAGCCCAAAGCAGGGTACGAGCTCGTGAAATGTGCTGATGGATTTAGCTCAGCTTAATGCTGCATGGCAGCCACCCTCAGCTTCATAGCTTATCTAATCAGCATGTTGTAAGGAGCTAAACTCAATAGTTCAGACAAGTGCAAGTTCATTATGTGTTCCTGTATACGCCAGCACTTGAATAAAAGCAATCAGGGACTCATTTGAATATTGCGAAAGCTTCACAAATTAATATGCATATATTCTCATGAATACGAGCAGTTCCTCAAAACGCCTGGGAACTATTTTTTCCTGGAAAAACCCTCTTTCACACAAATAAATATTTCTGCTCTGTATAAATGTCCCCATATACTAAACTGGTAGAAAATAAGCAGCAAGACTATTCCCACACAAACCCAACAGGAAAGCTTCTAAAGAATAACCCTACAATTAAGGCTCAGAAAGACTTTGCGGTCTATGATCTCAATAGTAAGAGAATAATTTGTTTTTCTCCTATGTTTAAAGAAACAGAGGATGCCCATGCAGCAAAGCCAACACCAAACAGACCTGATCCCAGTCTGAGTGCTTTTGCAGGTTATCTAACACACGTTTTGTAGATAGGGCCACACAATGTGTGCACAGGTCACAGACGTCTGATTCTGGGACATTACATTACAGTCATTTTGCTGAAATAGCTGACATTTTATCCTTTATCCTTTACCTCAGATACTTTAAAAAGACTCACTTAGCTCACTGCAATTCCATGCACTACTGGATACCTATATCATTTGAATTCCCTTGGCTTGGTATCCCGGCCCATTAAGCAGCCATAGCACTACTCATCCTGCTCCAGCTGCAAGGCAGGAGCTAAGCAGGTGTGGGCTTGGTTAGTACTTCGATGAGAGACCACTTCAGAAAATCAAGTTGCTGCAGCAAGAGGAGTTTGGTGGGGCAGAAGGTTGCGATCTTCCCTCTGATAAAATAATCCCTGAATCCGCAGTGCAATGATGGGGACACTGTAGTGAAGGAGACACCATCTTTCGGATGAAATGCTAAACCAAGGTCCTGACTCTTGCGCTCAATCCCAAACCCTCCCCTCACCACTAGAACTTCACTACTGAGTGTCACTCCGTGTGCAGTCTCCCTCAAAGCGATGGAGGGAGCTTCATAAAGGGGGAGGGTCTTAAAACTTGTACAAACTTTGGGATGCCATTAACATAACAGTACATTAACATTACAGGTACTTAGCAGACGCTCTTATCCAGAGCGACGTACAAAAGTGCATAAGAACAGTACAAAAGTGCAGACCTCCTAGGAGACAAGTAAAAGTGCTAACAGTAAGTGACAGAACACGTTCCATTGTTACAGATCTAGACTAATAACAAAAAGGCAAGGTCAAGGGCAAGTGAACAAAATGGCAACAAGGTTAAGTGCAGAGGCAAGTGCAACAAAGAGCAATAAAATAAGTGCAATAGAAGGGCAACAGGTCAGGTGCAACAAAGGGGCAGGAAAATCAAGTAAACTGACAATAGAGTGCAACAAAATGAAGGGAAACCAAATCAAGTGATACAGTCAGGAAGTAAGGTAAACAGAATAAAGTGCAACAAATCAAAAGGATGTAGGGACAGGAATCAAGGCAGTGGAGTAGGGGAGAGGTGGAGCCTGAAGAGGTGGGTTTTCAGGCGGCGCTTGAAGATGCTCAAGGATTCTGCCGTTCTGACCTCGATAGGTAGATCATTCCACCAACGAGGTGCCAGGACAGACAGCTGTCTTGAGCAGGAAGGGGAGGAGCGGAGAGGGGGAGGAGCCAGGCGACCAGAAGTAGCAGAGCGGAGTGCTCTGGCAGGGGTGTAGGGTCTGAACAGTCTCTGGATGTAGGCTGGAGCGGTCTTGTTGACTCCCTGATAGGCTAGCACCAAAGTCTTGAATTTGATGCGAGCGGCAACAGGGAGCCAGTGGAGCCCTGTGAGCAGGGGGGTGACGTGGGAGTGTCTTGGGAGGTTGTGGACCAGACGAGCTGCAGCGTTCTGGATGAGCTGCAGGGGTCTGATGCTCTTCCCCTTTATCCAATGGGAGGCGGAAGTAATCATCACCATGCCTACTGATAGGTGCGTTGCATAGTATACGATGGTCTAGTTCCCTAATGATACATTTCTTACCCAAAATATTTTAGAGAGGGTAATGTAATTAACTGAAATTTATATTAAAAATATTTACTGCACAGCATTGATAAAGATGGAGGTGTTTGTGCATGAAATGGCACATTGTGAAAGAGAGCAATCATTGATTCAATAAATGAAAGTACTCAAGAGTTTTCTCGGGTGCACATCGCCATTTTCATTTCAAAATACAATATAACCTTCAGTTCCTTGATGTGCGCATTAAATAACTTCAAACAGACATTTGAATGACTAAGTAATGTTTTGCTTATCGTTTGGAAATAGCTGCATGGAACTGACATTGGTAGATATGTAGGGTTTCTTCCATCCCGGACAAAAAATAAGTGCTGCACTCGAAGGAGGGTCGTTTGTAAGCCTGCGTCGGTGTTGACTTGCTGCGGAGGGTTTAATAAGCCACTTACACTTCACGGGGATTGGTTTGGGATGGCACTCAATGTGGCAGACCCTCCGGAGGGGGCCTGGATAGGGCGAGAGAATAGGGACCGACCGGTTTGAGATTGGGCCATTGTGGTCATAAAAGATCCCATGACACTCTTTGATAAGAGCAGGGGGTTCTGCAGTGTCATGGGTAAATTCCCAACCTAGCTCCTTCAGCCTGCCTCCTAATCATCCCCTGATCTAATTGGCAATGCAACTTGTCCTCTCCCTCTCTCAATGGGACTTCCCTGGTTAAATAAAGGTTAAATAGATAAAAATTAATTGCAGATGCCCCATACGAGAGCTTTCTCTAACAGTGGTTCCCAAAATCGGTCCTGGTGCCCCCCCATGTCTATGCTTGTTTTTGTTCAACCACAATTGCGCTTGTAGGCAGATAAACTGTAAATTTGTCATAAATAAGTGTTCAGAGTAGTCTTAAGCCCCATTTTGAGAGATATCTATTCATACCATGAAAAAATGGTTAAACCCAGACAGATGGCCATGAAAACTAATAATTGACTCAGCAAGCAAATGAAAGGGTACACCCTGCTCTGTGTCATTTTTGTTATTAAATTAAAATTATTTTATAAGACTACCTGTGTTCAGCAACTAAAGTTGGAGCTTATTGCCTTTCTCAGTGTCTCATTTCATCGGTTTAAAATGTTGTAACCTCAAATTGCTTCCAACATGGAAAAATAAAGACAATGCGCTTAATTCTCCTGAATGCACAACATCTGATGTTACAAGAACAGACCAGTTGCTACACCTTTTACTATTTTATTCCTGCCATTAAGTATCAAATAGCATTTTTCCTCAACAGGTGCTGCATGCAACTGGGTGGAGTGACGAATATCTAGAGTCCAGTTAAATTGTATGGGGTGTTTTCCCAGGAAAATTAGATGACACCAGTGTGAGTTTTATTTTAATTAGGTCTTGCTAGGTGATTTATGGAATCTCTCTGATTCTTAAATTGGGATGCATATGACTTGTCAGGACCATGTCTAAATACAAAATTTCACCAGGAGGTACAAACAAAGAGAATAATTTGTCCTTATTTAAAGGAAATCAAACTAGGCTTATGCCGCCGGAGGCAACGACTTGGGGTGTATCCCTGAGCGCCCCAATCCTCCAATTCCCCAATCCTTGAATAGATCTTGAATAGACTTTCATTTGAACTTAATTTCAGGTCAATCGGACAACCGGTTCTGAAGATATGGCCAAAATGGTAATTTTCCATCACAAAGCGCCACCTGGTGGCAAAACATTGAACAATACAGGTATGATGTCATCATATGACACTTTGTGAGGTCATAACCTTGCAGTTGCACATAGTTTCATGTCAATTGGACAAATGGTTCCAAAGATATGGCAAAAATGGTGAATTTTATGTAACAAAGCTCCACCTTGTGTCAAGATTTTGAAGCATACAGGTATAATGTCATCGTGGGACACATCCTCAGGTCATGACCTTTCATTTACACTTGATTTGAGGTCAATCAGACAAATATTTCCAGAGATATGATAAAAACAGTGATTTTTCAGTTTTTGGTCCTTGGTTGCCAATCTAGAAATTGTAAATTGTCCAACATCGAATCAGTTCTTCCTCTTTACGATACTTACTTATATGCAAAACATGAAATTTCTAATTTAAATATTATTGAAGTTATCGCGTTAACATGTTGGGCGGAGCGGCGGCTGATCGCTGCTGTTCTTATCACGCCTACTTGCGAATATCGCAAAGCATGCCCAAACATTATTTTTAAATGTACTCAGAGGAACCATTCCCATTGACAAATCGCAGCTGAGGTTACGTTGGTCCTCGCATATAGCCTATTGCATATAATAGGAAAAATTGGGACCAAAATTTTCCTTTATTCTTCAGGGCACACGTGGATATTTAGTCAAAATGTGGTTTAATGAGGTAAACAACTGCTTTACCCATGAAATACAACTCATCAGGAAAACTCAACATCCTATTAAAATCCTACGATTGCAATTGTAGTTGGAACAAAAGCCAGCATACAAATGGGTGCCAGAGGACTGAGTTTGTTGACCAATGCTATAAAATAATCCTTAATTCTGATAAAAGGCTCCCCCAAATCCAAAGGAAAAACAGCTCTGCAGGGTTGATGATATCTCATACTCCTGTGAGATGAACAGCCTCAGAGCAAGAATAATTCAACTGATGTAAACCACAGAGGCTGAAGCAAATAAAGCTACCTGGGCTCTGCTCTGTCTCCACTTGAGTATATATAGTAACACAAGGCCCTGAACATCCTCTTTCAAAGCGACACTCCCTACCCTCTCAAAAAACTATGATTATCCCTCAAAGTCACCTCACGACCTGGAAAAGATCTCTGGACTATAAACCTACTGATCCAGTCAGAAGTATGGGCACAATTTCCACAAGCAGTAGTACTTGGTTTTCAGGGCATCTTCACAAATAGTCACTCCAAGTGGCAGAGTGCACACAGGCACAGACTGGACCTTTCGTAAATTGAGAGCACAGCTGGAATAAACCGTTTGGTGATTTAGAGCACCAAACTCCCAGAACGGCAGAGTGTACGCTGGTCTCTGTAACGAGACGGAGCAGCTGAACCAAGTACAGCGAATGAAATGGTAGGAACTGTCGTAGTGAAGTGCTACAACTGTAGACTGACAGGTAATTTAGCTAAATGAAATAATTCATAATTTATCTTAAGTTAGCAGTTCAGGGTGATGGTCATTGTTGATTTGTTGATATATGCATATGGATAGGAACACCTTTCCTTCTCCCACTTAACTGTTTATTTTTTCCTGACAGAAAAAATAATGTTTCTTTGAGAGAAAGTGCACTCATTTAAATGAAGAGCATCAGATTGGATTTATGAATGGACCCTCAGTGAAATATAAGTGACTTGACCTGTGCAAAACCACAGATGGCAAAACTGTAAGAATGAAGTTAGAGATATACCGTCCAAAATGTATTATAGCGTCCAAAATGTTGAAATGCATAAAAAGCCATATTAGGCTCAACCATATTGACGGATTATTTCCATTTTCTGAAAAACGGGAGTAAAAATTAAGCGAGTCTGGGACTCATTGGACTGAAGGGACAGGGACGTGCAAACCGCAAGCACAGAAAAATTTTTGCAAATGGTGGTTATTTTGATGAATTTAAGATTTACGTAATTTTTTGTAACACAAAAGCTGCTTATTTCCTCCTTAACCTCTGATTGCATGTAAAACCAGGGCATTTCAAACTTTTGACTGGTACTGTTCATTGAGTAGTTTGTTTTAAAGTAAGTTCCCCTGTTTCTAAGCACAATTAGTTGTTGTCGAGAGGAAATGTCCATCCCCTGCTTATGTGGAATTAGAACAGACAGGCAGCTACGTAAACCAAAGAAGTTTAGGAGGACAGAGAGAGACACTGGGGGGGGCATGATAGTGAGTTAGCTCAAAGGACAATGGTTTGATAGCACATCCTAGTTATCCTGGTTATCTAAGCCCATGTCATAAAGAAAGCAGGCAGATGGCAATTGGCCAGCTTTTTGAGGTTCCGTGCACCACAAGGCGCGATGACTCTCTGTCATCACAGCAGCCCAGAGCTGGTGCATTGCTGTAGTTCACAACACTGCTGAGTGGCTGTAAGATGCCGAGAATATGAGGATGATTTACTGCAGTCATCCCACAGTCCCCAAACAATTATTCTTTTTATATTTCCCCGGTCGAGAAAATAATGGGAAAAATACATGGGAAAATCACACAATATTACAATGAAATTTGGACTAGTGAATCAGACACTTTCCTCTCATTCCAGCCATTCTTATTCCCTGAAAGTTAGCTACTTTAGCCACACTAGTAAAACGCAAGAGTCATCATGGCCTGCACCTCCATGCTACACAGTGATGTGCCAAAACATTAAAACCAATCATAGAGAAAGCAAATAAAGTGCATTACCTTGTGACAGTGGCGTATGTCAAGGTCAGCAGACAGACCTCAGATGGTAAACAAACAACAAACAGTCAATCATCCGACTTATTCCACATGGGAGGAGTGGCACGTGATTGACTTCGACAAGGACCCAATCGTTATGGTCTGACAAAGTAGATCAGAGCATCTCCAAAGCGACAAGGCTTCTCGGCTGCTCCAAGTCAACAGTAGTGAGTACATGTTGACAGTGGTGCGAGGAGGGCCAAATCATGAATCAGTGACAAGGCGTTGAGCACCCAAAGCTCTTGATGCTTGAGGGCCATAAAGGATATCCCGCCAGCTCAGATTTGACAGAAGGGCTACTGTGGGACAAATCAGAGAATTTCAATGGCACTCACATGAGGAGTATGCCAAAATACACAGTGCATCACACCCTGTTGCAGATAATGCTTCATAGCTGGAGACCAATCAGACTGCCCATTCTAACCCCAGAGTACTGTCAAAAGCGTCGACAATGAGAAAGTGAGAATTGGAACTGGACCTTGGAGCAACTAAAGAACGTCACCAAGTCCAATGAGTCCCATTTTCTTTCACATCGAGTGCATTGACCACAATGTACTTGGGGAAGAGATGGCATCTGAATGCACCTAGGGAAGAGAACAAGCTGATGGAGGGAGTATTGTGCTGAGAAATGTTCTGCTGGGAGACCCTGAGTTTGGGAGTTCAAGTGACTTGTTGATGAGACAGTTTAGGCGGCATGAGGGGGAATCCCACAATATTAGGCAGTTGGTATTAATGCTGTGGCTGATCTTTGTATTTTGTAAGGAGGGAGGAAGCTTTTCAATCTTCTTGTCCAGTGAGCCCTGGACATTCAAAAATGAGGGCAGCGCCTTAACCGTACAAGCCATTCAGTGGAATTATTTTGCAAAGAGTAATGACAGAATCATCACAAGTTTTTCAGTGACCGCCATAAACCGTGAATTATTATTCATTGAAGACATGCCACAAAACTAAAAGAGTCAATGTTTGCTCGTTCCTTGTCGCATTTTGAAGTATTCAGTTTTGCAGCTGACATGTAATCAGCACCCTATGCTAGCTATGTAGCCTGAAGAGGTGGACCTCTCCAGAGATTACACATTTCCCTTGAACTCAATAGCACTTTGAAACAGCAAGCCAGAGGCAGGCTTCTGTAGAATACTGAAAAGTTGGATAAAAGAACTTTATTGATCCGTTGTGTGGAAATTCACAACTACCAACAGCAACAGAAAAAAAAATCACAAGTAAACATTACATACAAATATGAGGAGAGAGGTAACTCTAAGTGGTTGTTTAACTCATTCCCTACCGCAAGCCGCTGCCAACGGCACGGCGAATTCCACCATTCCCTTGGGTAAGCTGGTGCCAGCAGCGTGGATGACGTCATTCGGAGTTCCGTTGAAAGCATTCATAATACTTCAGTATTGTACCAATCTGACCGATCTGACAGCAGTAATAGCGACCTCGACCATTCGCAGTCCGATGAAAACACGAAATCAGTTGACGATCGCGGTGATCGGCCACCTGTACTTAAACCACAGGAAGGGAGGGGCCGTGGTCGAGCCAGGACAGGTCGTGGTCGAGGAGCACGTAGTCGAGCGCCTAGTCGAGGAGCTGCTCAGCGTCACATAGCAGGCAACCAAAATGGCAATCGGAATGATGTTAGAAACACCAAAAATGACCCTGCTAGTTTAACATTTGCATTTGAACCTGCTAAAAACCTTGATTTTGAAAATAAAGACGTTAAATTTTTGGGGAGAGTATTCCGTACAAACACAACAATTTTATACAAAAGTATTCCGCCGGGAATGAGTTAAATACCTTTATAGTAATTTTATGAGCAATAATACGAGCTAGGACTATGTGAGTCCACAGAAAGAGGCATTAAAAATGCAACAACGTAAACTTTTGACTTTTAAATCGGGTAAAGGAATTTTTAAAAGCAAAATGAGTAAGCGACAAGTTTTAACAGCTTTATTTGATACATTTTTTAAAGCCCGGTTTTTTTTATAGCCAGGGTTAATGATGAGCAACGCATACATCTCTTCGATCACGCTCCTTTCTGTGGATTATTTGTGGAGTGGCTAATGCATCAGATTATTATTGATGGCACGTGGTCTGCCGACTCACAAATTTATTAGCATTTGCGACTTTTGTGCTAGTATTCTACGTTAAATATTACTGTATCTATTTTTTACTTATTAAATTATCTGCACAAAATTTTGTACACTGTTGCTTGTTGTGTTTTTAATGTCTCTTAGTATATTAATATCCGTAAGAAAACGGTAATTGTTTTCAAGGCAAAAAATAAATAAATGCCCCCCCACCCCAACGCATCCCCCCTGATTGACATTCATAGACAATAAAAGGCACGTCATTTTGTTAATTTTATAATAGTTTTGATTTGCTGTTTTAGGAAATGAAAAATACTGTAACAGTAGAATATCTTCAGTCATACTTCCCAAAATTCTGCAAGTTTTCAGCCAAATCCATCACTGCTCCTCTCGTTATGCCCACCTCCTGATCATGTGAATACAAAAATTCAATGTCATAATCCCAATGGGCCAAAAATAAAGCGAATACAGTTATTTGCAATCATTTGTGTCATTTTCCCCCACTGCGCCGCAACACCGAATTTAAGGCTTCCCCCACCTGTCAAATCCCACTTTAACCACTGTGTGTATATATATATATTTACACAATTATATATAGAATTTGTGTTGACAATGTGGGAGTGTTCCTGCATAGAGTATCAAATATATATATATATATATTTGATACTCTATGCATGAACGCTCCCACATTGTCAACACAAATTCTGGGGGGGGAAATCACAAAATTAACTGCATGCCTTGTGCACTATAAAATCACACTACTGTGGCTTCAATGCCTTCGCGCAGATGTACACTGCAGATTTAATCTGAGTCTGGAATCAACTTGTTACTCAAATGAGATCGAGTTCACTGAGGTTGCAAAGAAAAGTTGTCTTGCCAGGCAAAATGGTGCTATAAAACAGGATTTAATGCATTCCATGGGACTCCAACAGCACAGATTCATTTTCGTCTCAAATGGCTCCAAAGGCGAGACAGCTGGGTAATTGGAGACACCAGACATAACATTACAGAAATGGAGATATTACAAGATGAAGGGTCACGCTCTCAGTTGACAGACACAATCTGATCCAAGCCCAGTTCAGTAAATCGTAGCTTCGAGGCTAACTTGTCAAGTCAATATGATTAAACGTCTACTTAATTATACTGCACTACTGAAGGTTGCGATAGACTGACAGAGTGTCTGTAATGACTGACAGTTTGGCGTGCTTGATGTATTCAAACCATCATGTTTCCAGGTGAAGTGAAAGTATTTGCCCAACCTTTGGTCTAATGTCGCACTAAAAGCAGCATTTCCAGCTTTGGTTTTATTTGTTTCCCAGGCATTGCATCATACATTTTCTTCACAATATGCCAGCTGACTTTTATCACAGGTTTTTACAACAGACCGCATTATTTGTTTTAACGATCCCATAAACTGCGAGTTTGCCCATTGGGAAAATATTCTGTTGAGCATGAAAATTCCAATGAAAGTTAAATTATCACAAAACACAGAGAAACTCGATTCATTGGAACAATGTACCGTAATGTGTGGGAAACAAGAGATGCTGAATGTGAGAATCTGTCAGTAGCCAGTGCATTTCCTCTGCTTTTTAGTGTCAGTGAAACTCAGCATCTACTCAAATAAAAGTCTGCCGGCTGAAACATCGGCTCTGTCTTGAATAAACTTTGGTGTTTTGCAAAGTGCAGCTTGGCACAGCAGCTTTCCTTACTTACAGAAGATCAACTTTTCCTGTTGTACCGTCAGGGACAATGAAATAATGTTTTCAGTTGCCTAGATGTAGCCAACTGATGCAATTTTATACCCCAGATACTAGATTAGCAGAGATGAGGCAAAAATCAAAGAGCGAGTAGTGTGGTAAGGGTGTTGCTTTGGATCAGAGAGAGCTCCGGGGAACACTCAACTTTCTGCTGACAACTGTTTCAAAGATTCCAGCCACACTGCTATCATTACTAAACTCAGCAGGTGCAGGAGGGGAGGTTTTTTTTTTTCCCTCGAATAGGGTTACATATCGTGCCACTTCCAGAAGAGCAGTTCCTTTCTTGAGTCCACTCTGAAACATTTCATTGTTGAATTACACTTGGTATAAAAATAGTGACAAATTTCCTTCTGCAGAAGCGCTAGTGAGAGATTGCTTCACAATTGGTTCTTAAGTGACTGAAAGGTTATTATCTCCCGCCACGAAGTGTGATGGGGATATAGGCTTGAGCTCCCTGCGTCCGTCCATCCGTCCAAAAAGGGGACAGCTTTTCTCAGGAACTATTAGAGATAGGACAACCAAACTTGGTGTGTAGCTTCACGCCATCAGGGCCTTGTTAGAGTTCGAAAATGACGTGCGCGCCATTAAGGCATTTGGTGGGGGATGTTGTTGATCGTGTCTACTTGTTTATAGTTGCAACTCCTCTAAAAAACAGTGATTAATGTCTTTAATGGAGGAAAAGCAAAAATCTTGCACCGAAATAATGCATCCAAAAGGGCAGCGAAGGGCATCTTACTCAAGCTTATCTCATGACTGTGCGGGGTATTTCCCTTGAGAATCTTAAGGCTAAGATGATCATAGTATCCGCCTTATGAAGCTTTTTACGTTTGTGGAGTGTTTCCGGAAAGCATCATGACTAAGGACATCCTAGAAATTATATTCGATCTACAAGTAATTCCTTCCACTTGTAGAAAGCTACGTAATTCTTAAGAGTGGCCAATGGCACCTGCAGGAGTCATCGGAAATTAGAGTTTGTTTTTTTAATGCATATTCTTTAAATGTTACCTCATGCAGCCTACTTTTGTAGCATTACCACAAATGGAAACTCAAACTATGGGCCAATAAATTTCACCTCGTGTGAGAAAAATTACCAAGCTGGGGACACGAACTGTAGAATTCTCTGTCAGTCAAAACCTATCAAAAAACAAAAATATCAGAGAAATGAAGAGAAGCATGTTGTCTTCCCGCATTATTGGATTGACAGTAATTTAAAGCTTATTAAAATGATTTGAATCCGCATAAAACTAGCCTTCTTTCGCTGCACGTGACCATTCTACAGCTCTGATAGAATTGCTATCAAGTTGTGTAAATACGGACTTGCCTCCACCTGGTACAGCCCGCAATAATACAATTATGCGTGACGTATACTGATGAGTAACTACGGGGTTCAGATATCTTCTGACCTGTGCGTGTGTGAGAACTAAAAATCCCTAAATACAGAATAGCTGCGCATAGCATAGTTATCAATCAAAGAGAGTGGCCTGGTTAAGATAGGTGTAAATTATTGTACAAATGCAGGCTATGAATCAAAAGGTGCAAAGCAAAATGTAGTGAGAAAAATGACCAATAATGTTACAGAGTATCCCGGAGCAGTTCCTCCACCAAGATACACAAAGATCAAAGGAAACACCAAGTCATCAAAATAGAGGCTTAATCAGTATTCATGTATACATCATCCTTGCATGTTTAACACGCGGTTAAGCCCTTGCCTGACACCACTTATACATAAAAACTATCAACGTTACTTCTGATGCTGTTTGTGTATAAAGAAGTAATTCATTGAACTTGGAATTACTTGGAATGGAAAGCTTTCAATTGAGCAATAATATAATGAAACAAAAAACAATTATAAACATAAAATTAATGAAAAATTATCATTTTATCATTATCATTAAATTATCATTATCAAGCTTTGAATAATGTTTGGGGTCATTGCCTGTTTTTTAAAAATCTAACACTGGCCCTGAACTTTTGGCCTGTTGTGTATATATACATATTTATAAATTAAAACATTTGTCTGCATGAGAAGGACCACACTAAAGTTCAACCTGGTTCTTATTTTGTGCCACTGCCTTGAACACTCGACATATCAGTCAAAGCATACTTTACTTTATGTTCCAACCGAGTAATATGTTTAATTTATGCTTTGCATTTTACGTATTTCCACCGCATCACATGGCTCAAATAAGCCTATACAGCTAAATTGGAGACAAAAGCCTCAAATCAGTTTATGAAACTTCTCAGCACCATTGAAGTGGACAGCGCCACTACAAAGTTTCAACACACTTCACAGCTGTGTGTGCACTCTTTGAGCTGGAATTGATTGTTATGGGGAAAAGAGGCCCAGTTGAGTTCAACGAAACTGGGATTGAGTCCAAACAACAAAAAACTTACTCCTAGCAGTTTTACCGACAGCTATACCGAAGTGTGAAATTATAAGGCGGCATTCATTCACAAACATCCAGCAATTTACAGCTAAAGTCATGGCACTTGTTTTCAATACAAAAAAACATATAAAGCCTTGGCACTATCATTATTTTCCTAATGCCAGGAGTAGACAACAAGATTTTAGCCCCGATTTCTCTGCTCCAAACAAGTTTTGGAGATCTGCGAGAAACCCTGACATCAGTGCCAAAACAGTGCTTGTGAGCCTGTCACCAACGATCGATGAATCTCAGCAGTTCTAAGGAACACTGACCCAGACTGGAAGCCTTCCAAGACACCCTGACATTTACAAGCACATTTGAAATTACTGGCACAGCATTCTCTAACAGCATTGTTGCTTCTTTTTTTCGTGTTTACAAATGGATGCATACAGCACTTGAGCTGCAAGTTTGTCAGCTCCGTCAAGCATTGCCACAGGCTGGGAAATGCCCTAAATATACTTACTTGACTGTTCACCGATCAGCCACAACATTAAAACCAGTAACAGGTGAAGTTCCGAACATTACCTTGTTACAATGCCCCTGTCAATTGGGAGACATTGGACAGCAAGTGAACAGTCAGTTCTTAAAGATGATGCCTTGGAAGCAGGAAAAATGGGCAAGCATAAGGATCTGAGGGACTTTGACGGAGACTAAATTTTGATGGGTAGACTACTGGGTCAGAGCATCTCCAAAACTGCAGGTCTTATGGGGGTGTACCTGGCATGCAGCAGTTAGTGCCCACCAGAGGTGGTCCATGAAAGAACAACTGGTGAATAAACAACAGAGTCATGGGCACCTAAGGCTCATTGATGCGTGTGGGGAACGAAGGCCAGCCTGGGTGGTCTGATCCAACAGAAAAGTTACTGTAGCTCACATGGCTGAAAACATTCTTGAGGCTGGTCAGGGATATTGAGCGATGGAAGAGAGAGGCCGGGCCTGAGGCATCATGTTTTCTTTCATGTTATCTGGATGACGAAGTGTACGCAGTGCTGAACAGGGGAAAAGACGGCACTAGGAGGCACTATTGGAAGAAGGCAAGCCTGCAGAAACAGTGTGATGCTCTGGGAAATGTTCTGCTGGGTAACCTTGGGTCCTGGCATTCAAGCAGATGTTAGTGTTACACGTACCATCAGTCCAAGCACTGTTGCTGAGCAAATACACCGCTTCAAGGTGACAGTATTCCTTGAGGGCAATGGCCTCTCTGCATAATAGTGCGCCCAGTTACACAGCAGAAATTGTTCAGGAATGGTTTGAGGAACGTTGATAGAGAGGTCAAGATGAAGGAACCCCTTGAGCTTCAGCCCCTCTGTCAGTGGAGGTCTATGCTCGCAGGAAGGACAGTAAATCCAAATAAAAAGAAGAAACTGGTGCACTCAAATCACCAGCATAAATTTATTTACGTGCCTGGCACCTAAATAAATTTATGCTGGTGATTTGAGTGCTCCGGTTTCATCTTTGTATTTACAGAGGTCAAGATGTTGACTTGACCTTCAGATTCCCCAGATCTCAGCCCGATCATGCATCTGTGGGATGTGCAGCAGATATGAGCCACGAGGCCCAACCTCGCAACTTGCAGGACTAAAAGGATCTGCTGCTTAACGCCTAGAGCCAGATACCACAGCACATCCTCAGTGGTGTAGTGGGGTCCATGCCTCAACGGGCCAAGGCTGTGCTGGCAACAAAAGGGGGACCTACAAAATATTGGGCAGGTGGTTTTATGTCTATGTTGATCATTGCATATGTACATGAAAAGGTTGTAATTCACACAAATATCACCGCAAGACAACAATATTTTTGCCTTCAGGCACTTTTTGTTGGCGATCCTCTCAGGCAAAAGCAGTTTCACAGTCTGTTTCATAGGACGGCTGAAATAAAAAGTTATCTCATTCCAGCGTACCAATCTCTGATAATTGTTTACCTCTAAATGATGCAGTCCAGTAAATGCAGTGATCAATGGCTTATAACAAAAGCCTTACTGGAAAAATTTGTCCTCAAGTACCCTTAAACTAAACTGACGTTCTGTTTGGTTCCTGTTTTAGAATGACAAAAAGTTCAAATGAAATACTGCAATGGCGATGCTCACCACTTCATACCCTTGTAGGATACCAAGTGTACTGAGAATGCCATCCCAGTTACAAGCATTTGTACTTTTACAAGCATTTTTTTTTATATATTTTTTTTACAGCTGTGCAGCTTTTGTGATTTTGTGTATCTCAGCTGACAAGCTTTTACACCCTCCCAATTCCAGCAGATCTGTCATCCGGAAGCTTTTCTTTCCAACCCCAACATGGTACACCTGACTCAACTCATTGGCAGAGCAGGGAGTTCTTCAGCTGTTATGGGCACTTAGTCAGAGTGGAATGAAAACTTAAAAATTGGCACATCTTCCGAACAAGGTTGGTTACCACTGTCTAATATACCACAAGTCCACACTCCAGAAAACTGTCACGCTTGTTCACTTTACATTTTGAGCCATTTACATCTGATCTCTAGTCTGAAATAGCCACACAGCTGCAAGACAGAATGTACATTACAGGTTCCATGGTCATTTTACTGCGGGAATGAGATGGCTGCTGGTTGGCTGCTTCCTATTTCCCTCTTCATTTCCCTTTGATGGGAAATGGATTTTCCCAGTCAGTGGTCTTCAATTCCCACTGATCCGATTTCATCCCTGAAACAAATCTTTCCTCCATGCACCTGTCAGGTTTTTATTCGGTTCCAGTTTCTCCAAGTCCCTGTCAGTGACATGCTGGCACTGGGACCTCATAAATGCAGGAAGGCTGTGCAACAGTCCCCTCTTAATTACAGAGACGAGGATGTTAATTATGCAAACAGGGCCGGTGCGGTGGTGAAAATGGGAGGAAGAAAGGACCCCGACCTGCTCATAATTACCCCTCATTTTCCGAAGCAGTGTTTGCACTTTAGAGGGCTGGTAATGGACTTTTTTTGTCAGATGACGATAAATGGCGATTATGCCTGGGAACACAAAGATGAGTCAGACAGATGGTTCAGGAGTAGCGGTGATGGCAGCAGGGTGTATAAGCACTGCACCCTGCTACAACACTTAAGCTTTCGGAGCGTGAGTTTTTTCTGGAATGTTCCTTTGAAATTCCTGGACTCCATTGCCTACAGTTTTTGCCAGAAGAGATTATTACATCAAAACTAGAATGTTCACAGTCCGATATTTGTGGTTTTGCCCTATAAACGGTAAAACCAATAAAAAAAGCGCATCAGAGCCGAGAATGCCTCTGTACGGAGAATCACACAGCAAATTGAGATGAATTATCACAATTTAAGACGACCCGTGTTGAAGAGACATTATGACCCTGAAAGCACTGCTGAGATTAGGTCCCAGTGTAGAGACAGGCTGGCGGGTGAAGGACACGTTGAAGGCGTGTGCATGTCTGTGTGTAGGTGTGAGTGTGTGTGTGCATCACGTCTCTCACTCACCCGGTGTGGAGACAGGCTGGCGGGTGAAGCATACGTTGAAGGCGTGTGCATGTCTGTGTGTAGGTGTGAGTGTGTGTGTGCATCACGTCTCTCACTCACCCGGTGTGGAGACAGGCTGGCGGGTGAAGGACACGTTGAAGGCGGGCTCCTCGCTGAGCGGGGAGGGGTACATGCGTCTGCGAATGAAGAAGCCGGCTCCACAGCAGAACAGCACACCCATCATCAGCAGCAGCCTGTAGAACACACACACACACACACACACACACACACACACACACACACACACACACACACACACACACACACACACCACACGCACACACTCACACACAAACACACACACACACACACACACACACCACACGCGCACACTCACACACAAACACCACGCGCCACACATCAAAGATACCACACACCACACACAATATCCACACATACCAAACACATAACATAAAACACACGCCCCACACACACACATACACAAATACACCCCCCACATGTGCACACCATACCAAACACATACACGAAAATACACACACATAACATGGACACATATACACCACATAGACACACATACCACATACAAAAACACACATGAGCACACACATACACACAGACCACACACACACAAACACACACGGGAGAGGAAGCCGCTGGTTACAGACAGCTGAGACCATAGGCAAGAGGATGGTGGAGTTGGCAGAAAGCAATCATGCAATTTATTCAAGCTCATTGCAAATTCTGAATGAGGACACCATGCCATTACCCCCGATCCACCTCTGCCCTGCTGAGTGTGTGTTATTTTTAAAGGGCTCAATTAAAATCAAACAGGCTAATGTTTAACAGTTTGACTCAGTGAGACCCCCATCAGAAAAGGGCATAGCAACGCTATTATCAATGCAAGCATCCAATTCTGAAGTTTTAGCCCATTTGCAATTTTGATTCAAACAGCCTGAAGCATTTGAATCACTTTCATTACATTACAGTAAATTGGCTGACACTCAAGAGTGAGTTGTGATAAGTTACTAGGTTCAACTGTTGGAAAATGCTAACATGATCCTTTTTGACTTCTAATGACTGGTGCAAATTTTTGGATTCACAGGGGGCAGGCCAGCATGGTTTAAAATTCATGGCTGGATTGCACTTTTGGCCTCTTTGTGAAGCGGAATTTCTCAAGCGCTGTTGCATAAAAACAAATGATTAAATGGGTCATTTCTCCTTTCTGAAGTGTAGAAAAATCGATATTCAAACCATAGATACTGTACTTCTTTCTAAAGAGGCCAGGTCCATTGTCATTGTATGCTTTTAGAGACACTAAGTGTAAACCCAGTTGAGGGAAATAAATCACTGGCCCTGCTGTATCCAAATACAAATTATCGGCTCAATAAACACATCATTACCCCCTCCAAGGAGTTTATGTTTTCGCCTGTGTTTGATAAGTATGAAGATTGTCATATTTGTCTGACTCTGTGCTCACTTTGGCTTCCACTATTCTCGAGCATTTGATTTGAAAAATCTACAATAAGCAGCCATATGTCTAAGAAGAAGGGGTTCAAGTTCAGAAGGCCAAGGTCAAAGTCATAGAAAAGGTCAAGAATACTTTTGTGCTAAAATCTCCCTTCAGTAAAATGATCGAGACATGGGCCCACTGCCAGACTTTCCTTTACGAATGGCCTATTGGAAAGTGGGCACTAAAATCCACTTACAAAACTTACAATACTGTGAGTCTCAAAGTTCACATAGTCAAGGAAAAGAAAATATTATTCTTTTGTGGCTGTATCATACTCTTAATTTTTTTGGGATGGTAGATCATGGCCCTACGGGGGCCTCCAAAATTTGGTCTACCTCGGAGAAGTCGTTTTGTCCATTCCCACTGCGGCAAAAATCCCTCTCCCTTATAACGGGGCATATTTCCCCGATTTTCATGATCAAATATTTCAACGAACATCAAGAGCTTTGAGTTTTCTTGTACTTCATTTAAATCAGCAAGGATTAGTCTATCAACTTCCAGCACTTTCGTTTGAATAGGTCAACATTCAAGGTCCAATACATAACCAGAGAAGTGGAGGCCTCCAGAAATTAAGTCAATGGGCAGAAATGCATTTCATCTCCAATGTTCTGAGTCCATCCATTTTGAATGATGTTATTCTATGGTCTCTGTGACATATGTGTTTTCAATCACTTTAAAATATGTAACACTCTTGTTCCCATGCCATACCTACTTCATTAATGATTTAAATGCTAAAGCATCACTGACTGTAACACTGCAATATCACATAAATAATACAAAATGCTATTTTCAGATGGAACGCACTGCAGCTAAAAAAGCGAGGTCAAGCCCCCGAATAAATGATTCTGTATATGTTATGAATTAACTATGCCTTTGAACAGACATAACTGAGGGTAAGGAAGATATTACAATAGCCACAAGGGTGAATCAGAAAAAATGCACTTTGTGCAAAGTGCCACTGCTTTATCATCATCCATCCATCCAGCCATTACCAAACCCATTTACTCCTGAATGCGGTGCCTAGAAGAAGCCTACAGGCCCTGACCTGGGACCTTTTTGCAGTGACTGAATGGTGCGTAATGGGGTCTTTTCTGGTGGCAAGAGATGCACTTTTGGCAGCAGCAATTTTAGCAAAGTCCATGCAACTTTAAGAAGCAATTAAATATTCCCCTTGCAGTGGATTCTGCCAACAGAGAGACTTGCTGTACTAGTGTCTGGCAACATCATGGGTGCATTTCAAAGCACAGGCTGCATTCTTTGAAGGCTGCATTTTTAAAGCTTGTAACTTATTTCCATCAGCCAAACTGACAGAATGTCATTTCATCTCCATTAAACAGCTTTGCTTTAAGCAAGTCGTCACTGGTTTCCAGAACTGTAACCTTAACTCTAGCCCTAAATCTAGCCCCAAACCTAATCCTATCCCTAAATTCAACCTTATCCCTTACCCTAAATGTCAATTTGGTGGGTGGAAGTAAGTGATGACCCCTAAAAATGCAGCCTTCACTTTGAGATGCACCACATGATATAGGCCCAATTGCTGTTCAACACTATTCCTGAAAGCAAAGTGGACGTGAGGGGATGAGGGGTTCAGTAAGTTGGATGGGGAGAATTCAGACTTTCCGACAGCACTTTCAGAGGTGAAAAATCAGACACTAACAATTAATATTAGTATTTTGTTTACATCACCTTGAATCACTCCTCAGCAAAAGTCCTCAGTCAGAGAGGTACATCTTATCTTGTGAAATCATCAGGTTTCGTTCATAGGTGGAAAAATATTAGGGTGTTTGGAAAGGAGGGTAGGCTTTACAGAACTTTCTTATTTCAGGAATTTTCACCCCTGTCCACCTTCATACACAGCTCTAAAGCGACTCCTGTCAAGCACCATTATAGAATCCTCTGTAAAAGAGTCCAAAATCAACTGTCACTTCTGCAATGACTTTCACTTCTTTAAACCAACATTACAGAACACAGGGTATTACATAGAGGTTCTATGGTGCTGGGAGAGCTCAGTTTCATTACTGGTAGTGTTTAATAAACCATTAAAGTCCCATAAAAATCTCAAGATGTGGCACAGAACCCCTAAATCAGAGATCAAGTTTTATACTCTACAACAATTTACCATGACATCTCAGCAGTAATAGACGTTCCGGGTGGCAAAAGCCGAGGAGTTCTTAGCGAATGTTAGTCAAACATTAGTTTGCTTGCACTACATTAAAAAAAAGACTGCAAGCTTTCATTGTGTTACAGCTGTTACTTTTGCCATTATATTAACACATTTAACTTTATCTTGTACTGTGTCAATTGGAAAGCATATCGATGGAGCCAATTCAAAGCCATCAGCTGTGTAGCCTAGTTGTGAGTGTCTCTTTACAGCTGGACAAACGCTAGCTAGCAAAAGCACTGCCATTTCTCACGGAGAGAAATATCACAAATATCTCTCTCATATTTGTGAGTTCAAACTTGAGAAGCTGAGAACGGGAGTAGAAAATTCCAAGAAAGCGAGGACACAGTAAGCTGAATCTGCAGTTTGAGGCAGTTTCTTGTCTACTTAACAGTTCAACGCAAGAATTTATTTGTTCACCTTTCTCACCACCATTTCAATATTGTTAAATATAGTTGAAATTAAACAATGATGTGCTTTTTCTTCAGCGGATGCTGTTGTCCCTGACTGCCACATTAGCTGCAAAAGCCATAGATCAAAAGCGGCGAAACTTGTTGCCGATAGGCAATGCCAGCTCGGCTCATAACAGCACTTCATCGGTAGTTGGTTACTAACGCAGGTGGGTGGCTAGTAGATACATCGTATATCACCACAGACGTATTTTCTAGTTACAACACCTATATTTTCAGATTTGAACAGTCAACATTTCTCGTCTAGTTTTACAAAATATCAAGTCATAAACCGGAACTTATTAATTTAAGACAGACTTTCCCGGCTGGATCTTTTCAGGTCAGTGGGAAGCCGATCGCCTTCTGCCACCAGGAAGAATCTTGCCGCATACTGTTTAAAAACATTCTGAAATGCCCTATAGTTGAATCGTACCTTTTAGATTTTCAGGAGCACTGTACCAATGGAATTGTGAACGGTTTTATCAATGTCACAGCATATAACTGAAGTATTTATTGGGCAAGGCTCAGTTGACATGGATGTGAATGTTTTACAGACCTGGGCATCACATTTCCTGCAGCAATGGTTAGCACGACTGCCTCACAACAAAAAGCTAGTCTGTTTGAATCTGGCCTCTGACCTCTGACCTCTGTGTGAAGTTGTGAGGTACCGTTCAGGAACCACTCACGAGAAAAAGCAATCCAAAATATGTATGCCTTTATTGGAGTCTGAGTCAAAGCGGGAAAAAAAAACCACACACACACACACACACACACACACACACACACAAGAAATTCCCAAGCCACAAAACGAAATCCAAAAAGTGTCGACTAGACAGGCAGGGGTCAGAACCAGTAAGACGGAAGAGCAGAGGTACAAAATCGATAGGCAAAAAGTTGTAGTCGCTGAACAAAGCCAAGGGTCATACACAGGGCATTCAAACACAGAAATCGTGGTCATACAAAAATGGGTCGAAATCCAGAAAGACAAAAATGATATAAAAAGGGCAATGGCAAGAATCAAGGTTGGACAATTCAGTAGAAGAGAAACAATATTTTATGGCATACGAGGTGCTCTGCACAAAGAAGCATTGATCAACGTTCTGACAAGAGCTGTGAGTGAAACGACTGTTTAAATAGACAAGAGGAAAATCACATGCGATGCAGGGAACAGGTTAATTGGATCAAACTAATTACAAAGGAATGAACACAAGGAAGTTCCTGATCACATAACATAGGCAAAGGCCAAAACGCGAACAGGGATCATGAGACAGCCTATAGACAAAACAAACAGAGCCGGTTAGGGATATCTACGTGCACAAAGTGAGTGGCAGAACACTGATTAGACAGGTGCAGAGAATCTGCTAGAAGCACAGCAAAGTACATTGAGTGAAGGCAAGAGGCGAAGACTAGAACAGGGCGAATGCTGAGAGATCGTTAGTCAATTAGTAGAGTGCAGCTATAAAATCCCTATTGTTTGTTAGTAAGTTAGTACTATGTACAGTATTAGTCTTGGTTAATAATTTAACAAAAACAACAAACTGTTAGTATTGATTAGTAATCTAGAAAAAGCAAGATGAAGGAAGTAAACGAGATTGGAAGGAATGTTTGAAATCCTAGAAACCATTAAATCACCCGAAAGTGTGGCACACAATACTGGGGCTGTGAGCAATCACATGACAGAAGACCAGACAGAGACAAAGTGCAATGAATGGCAAAAACAAAAACATGGACCGGAGTAAAACTGCAGGAATGGAAAATGGCAAAAAATACAAAAACTTAAGCTACACAAGGCATGAACATAATCAGGTATCCAAGTCACAATACATAATTCAAGACATGGTCAGGCAAGGCAAAGGCCAAAATCCAAACAAGACAGAATGGCAGACAGCAGAATCACAACAGAAGTTTGTATATTCTCACTGTGTTTGAGTGGGTTTTCTCCCAAAGACATGCACATCAAGCTTACAGGTTACCTCAAAAACTGCACAAAGCAGAAATGGTGAGAAGTCAAATTAACTATGTAAATTTAAGGTTCGTAACCCACCATTTGGACTAAATTTCAATAAAGGAGGTTTTGCAGGGTATAGGTATATAGTATATAGTTGTATTGTGTATATCTACACACCTGATTCTACTAATCAAGGCCATTACAGGGGTTGATTTGTAGAATTATGTGTGTAGCAGCTTGGTTGGTATGAAAGCCTGCACCCACAGTGGCTCTTTCTGGAGAAGGTTCCCTACCCCTGGCATACAACAATGTTAAATGCTTTGTGGTTCACAAAATCATTGGTAACCAGAGGCGCAGATTATGCTTTGCTCAGGGGAGTAAAAACAAAGCCTGGGAGATGTAGACTATAGACAACGTACAACAGTTCATGAAAACATCTAAATGGCTTTTCTGACAAATATGTAGTATGTAATAACTAGAGTGCCAAGGGCCCTGAAGGTTGCCGGCAGTTACAGCTCCAACAGGAGAAAAGTAATTTGCATCAGCCCGCGGATTCAAAAGCAAGCCAACACGAATTCTTGCGAAAGCAACACATTGTCTACACGATACTGGCGTTAAAAAGCTCCAGCTCAAACATCCGCAAAAAAATTAAACCTGTTTAATTTTTTCGTGAATTTCGGTGGTGATGGCGAATGGTACCACTGCGAATCAATTCATGGTTCTCCGGATCAATTCTTCTCCACGAAAGAAAGGAACTGTTTCATCCGCACACTTTCGTGGGCCAACGCAGCTCAGTGATAAAAGGGGTTTTAGTTATCATTATTGGGAAACTCGACTGAGCAGTCACACTTTTTCGTGAGTGACAGACAGCAACATTTCTTTCATTTGGCAAAAATATAATCTTTAAGAAGTCTACATCATGAAATCCAATTAGATTTTTTATAACCTGAACTTTCACTGTCGTCTGCTGTCAATTTTTGAAGGGCGCCATCTTCTCAATTCACAAAGACCTTCTGGTTCTTGCTCTGCTTTCAGACATTGATTTTTTTTTACACAACACGGCCACCGAGTGGGTCTAATTAGTATTATTCTTTCTATTCTGTGATGATAATAGGAACAAACATCCAAAAATGGGTTTTGACCAGTTTATACTGCAGCAATTGATCGTGAAAAAGGTCGACCATGTGGTTACAATGCCTGTAAAAACTTTAATTATATATAGGTTAGTGCCTAGTACATGCTAATTTCTAAAGACATTATTAAACGAGGAAATAAATAGATTGATTTTGTCACATGACCTTGAAGAAAAAGTCAAATCCAATATGGTGTGTTTGATCAGCGTACATGATTTGTCATTAGGATCCAATACATACCGAAGATCTACAGCCAACATTAAAGGACTTTTAGGCCGTTTTGTCATCACCTGGACCTTGCTGCCCAAGGTCAAATCCAATATGTCGAAAACAGCCAGCATACATGATTTGCTATTAGTGCCCAATACATACCTAAGCTCTACAAACAAAATTAAACAAATATGGACCATTTTTGTCACATAACCTTGACCTTGACGCCCAACATCAAATTTGACTGGCTGCCTAAGAATGTTCAGCAAACATGTTTCCTATAGGTGCCCCAAACATACCTGAGCTCTAATTGCCATATTCAGCAAGTTATAGCAATTCTTGCCATTTGATCTTGACGCCCAATGTCATATTCAACTTGCCGGGAATGATTAGCTTACATTATTCCCAATAGGAGCCTCACACATACCTAAACTCCAAATGCCACATTAAGCTATGATAACACATTTTTGCCATTTCACTTTCACCTTGAGGTTTAAGGTGAAATTCGAACAACTGAGAATGTTTGGCATAAATGATTCCATTTAGGTGCCTCATACATATCTAAGCCCTAAATAGCATATTAAGCAAGTTATAGCACATTTTTGCTCTTTGGCCTTGACCTTGTGGCCCAAGGTGAAATGTGACTGACTCACAATGTTCGGCATACCTGATTCCCTATAGGCGCTTCGTACATACCTAAGCTCTAAATGCTGTATTAAGAGAGTTATAGCACATTTTTTCCATTTGACCTTGACCTGGACACCCAAGGTCAAATGTGACTGACTCAGAATGTTCGGCATACCTGATTACCTGTAGGTGCTTCAAACATACCTAAGCTCTAAATGCTGTATTAAGAGAGTTATAGCACAAAACACCCCGAAAAATAATGAAGTCCACGCATGTGACGCTATGAAGGAGCGATTCAATCAAAACTCCATTTACACCATTGAAGCAGGTTATGATACTGGTTCCATTGCTGCGATTAAAAAAAAAATTCACGAGACAGTTATTGAGAAAATTGCACTTAAGTGCCAAAAATGGAAATTTTCGACATGAAAATGGCTGCCAAGTCAAAACGAACGATTCAATCAAAACATTTTTGCTCGGGCATTAACTTGATGACCAATTTGATCACATCCCCAAATTTAAAAAAATTCCTCAGACCATTTTTGAGATACGGCTTTAAACGGACGACACTGATGCCGTAGGCAAAGTGATTACAATAGGTTACTAGCCTACAGCCGGCAACCTAAAAATGGCTTGAATACACCACCGTTAACTGATCTTATCACAATTTCAGGTGATCCTGAAATTACATTACATCCTAATAAATTAAGATACAACTATATACTATATATAGTAACAATCTATATTTGTCTATTCTTAAAAGGACAAATATGTTTCAGATGTATTGTAGTTATGATCCGGAATGATCCGGAAGGCCGATGTCTCATCAATCAAGTACATATACTCTAAGACTCTTAATTTGGATAAGCATCTATAACAAGCATTCCATGTTTATTATTTAGTGACCTATTTTGACACCCAAAGGAGATAATAATTTCTAAATACCTTTTGTACAAGGATTGTTCAATTTTTTGCAATCTGGGTCAATGCCGGTCTCGTAATTAATCGACAGAGGCACATTATTAAACTAACTATATAAGGCAACTTTTGTGAAAATATCTTAGGTGTGTTTTCATAGGAACTTGGTTGTTTTTCAAGATGAACTTAACGTTTTGCATCAATTTTGGTCAAGATAGATGCATTTTTCAATGGAAAATTGTCTGAAACTTCTTCAGTTTTTCGCATATATACTTATGTTTGGTATCAAAATGTCTGTTGTGTTGTTGTGTAGCCATTAAAATCATACGGTTTTTCAGAACAATCATTTATGGGTTTAGATATGGACTTTTCGAGGCCTTGTCCCACAAAAATCTTGAAATCACTTAATAGGTCACAGTTCACTTCCTGTATGCAAATTACACATTTCAAATCTATTTTCTGGACAGTCCCAAGTAGGTACATATAACCAGAGGATGGTTCAATTTGGGCCATGGGCAAATTTGGTAATACCCTGCAAAGCCTGCTTTGTACTTAGCAATACAAACAGGTAAGGTAATTATTTCCATTTTCTAATAAAGGACAAAAAAAATCAAACGATATTGGTTCAATAACACCAACAAAGTTTGTTTCCTCTAGTTGCTCAACTGTTGCATTATTCAACGTCAGGTTTGACTGTGGTCTACAGCTCAAAGCATGATTTCCACGAAATGCTAAGCTCTTCATCTTTGTTTTGTTTGAAATGTAGTCCATTCTAGTACTGTTTGCAACTCTTTGTTGAGGGTTCCAGTGATTTAACGACGGAGCATAGGTTGTTGTTTCATCCACATACAGTACATGGAAACACAGTTTTTTTTTAGAGCAAGTAGAAGATTATTCCTGAAAGCATAAAGACAGTAAAGGGCCAAGCAAACTTCTTAATGGAATTCCACACTCAACATGTCAAACTTCAGAAAAGCTTCAACTAAAAATACTCTTTATGTTCTTTTTGTGTGTTTCTGACCATCTAAATTGAAGCAGCACTGAAATCTAACAAGCCTGCTCTCACAATATTCTTTTTATCAATTTTGTTCTGCCAATCATCTGTCATTTGTGGAAGTGCGGTACATATTGAGTGACCTTCCCTGTAAGTGCGGTGGTAGTCACTTGTCAAATTGTTGACTGAGAAATGGCATTGTATCTGGTCAAAAACTATTTTTTTCCAAGAGTGTGCGTAGTACAGCTGACAAAGTGATAAGTCGGCTGTGAGAGCAAGTAAAGGCAGCACATGCAAACTTCAGCTTCTCTCCAGGCTTCAGGAGAAACATTACTCTGAAAGCTCAAGTTAAAGATATGGCAAAAAGGGGCAGCAAAATGGTCCGCTGAGTCCTCATTAGCTTTCCATCTAAGTAGCCAATGCTGAGTGGTTTCTGATTATTGGCGGCAAAAATTTCTTCACCTCCTCTAAACTCATTTTCCAGAGTTCAATAGTAAAGTTCTTGGCTTTCATTATTTGGTAATATTTTTTTTAACATAAAAATGTTGCCTTTCAGCACGATTTTGATATTCCTTCCTTAGCTTACACACTTTACCAATAAAATGATCATTAAAATGATTTGGCAAAATCAAGAGGCTAAGTAATGAAAGCCCCATCCAATTCAAAAAGAGATTAAGTTGAATTAAGTTAATTCTACTGGCCATGATATCATTTAAGGAACTTAAATTAAATCTAAATTTTTTATTTTTTTCTAATAAAAGGCTTTTTTTTTTGCTTTATATCATTTTAACTTCATCATAAATTCTTATTTCTATTCAATTTAGTCATTGTGTTTCTCATTTTACAGTACATTTGGCATTCAGATATGCAGCCAGATTCATTTGCCACTACTTCCGCCCTCTCTCTTTTAACCATACATTTCCTCAATTCCTCATCAATCCATGGAGCACAGAGAGTTCTAACAGTAAATTTCCCGACAACTGCATGTTTACTGATAACTGGATGCTACAATGTCAAAAGTACATCAACAGCAGAATCTGGGTCTGTCTCAGTTGACCAACTAATATTCAATACGTCATCCACATATAAGTCACAGCAAAATCTTTTGTATGATATTTCCAATGCTATTTTAGGCCCAGTCTTTGTAACTTCAGCTTCCCTGGATATGGCTACTAAACTACTATTGCTAAAGCCAATGTAGCTATGGAGCAAAGTTCTACAACATTAGTGTAGATTAATGTGGATGAAATGCTTCCTATCCTGTTAGCAAATGTCCTGGTACGTTGATTAATGACCTGAACCAGATTACAAGCCATGGTTACAGTGAGGAGTTTCTTTTGCAGTGAACAGCTTGAGGAAAGAAAATTTATGTTCAAATCTCCCAGGAAATAAATCTCTCTACCCACATCACATACTCTATCAGGCACTTCACACAATTTATCTGGATACTGATTGCCTGAACCTGGTGGCCTATGACAACATCCCCCTAGCAAGGCTTTAAATGAGGTAAGGTAAACCTGCAGCCGCATTTCAACAGCACTTGATATGATGTCCTCTTTGAACTTAACGGGAATGTGGCTTTGAATGTATTTTATAAATTGAATGTGTTTTTACTTACAAATGTCTCACCAATACTTTTTTTGTCATTTTAAAAGATCTTGCACCTGTGACAGACTGAACCTTCCTACCATACAACTTTCCTTTCAGAAAAAATCCCCTTGGATCTGCTTAGCAGATAGTACAGCAAAAGGTGGCCACTTAGATATAAGATTTTTTTTTCCTTTAGACAAAAAGCAGTTGAAGTTTATTTTTCCATCTCTTACAGCTTGAAAATTGTTTTTGTACTAATGAGTTTAACCTGCACTGTATACTGCATTAGAGTGTGTTCCCTTCATCAGCAGTCCCACACTGTAACATTGAAAGGTTTTAACTCCATCACTGAGTGACATTACAGTAAAAGACAGTGATAAATATGCAAAAAGAAAAATAAAAGTGAATCATCTGAGATGTAGGATGTCGAAAGCTGAATAAATGAGGGCTGTTATGAGTCATCATTCCATTGACTATTTGTTGGCAGAAGCGAGTTTCATTTAGGAAGGGCTACCAGTTGGTAAAAAATAAATTAAAACTTTTCAAGTGATTGCAAAACATCAAAAAAAAAACAACCGTGCAAATAGCAAAAACAATGGCATCGCACACACACACACACACACACACACACACACTAACACACACACACACCTGCACACACACACACCCACACACACCATTGAGTCTGCAGAACCCTCCATGCAATGAGAAACATTTTCCACCATATTGATATTCAATTTTGAATTTAGTCAAAAATATCTGAATAGCAGTGTCGATATATAAAATATTTGAAAGCATTGTAGTGCTCATTTTAGGAGTGGGGGAGCGCACCAGCGCCCCCCCGAGAAAGCAAACTAGACTGTTTTATCTCAAGTTGTGAGATTAAAACAAAAGGTTTGCATTTTATGTTTTATAATTTAAAATAAATAAAGGGGAGGAATTATACTTAAATTTTTAATTATTATACCTAAATTTTTCATTATTTTGTTGAACAACAGAACAATACTTTCTGCCTTTTCTGAGTATCTGTAAACCCTGTGGCTTTCAGTAGACAAAGAAATTAAGAAAATATTGTTGTAAATATATCTATGATGATGACAAAGTAATTAAAAAAATAAAAAAGAATAAAAATAAAATACAAAACATGCAGTAATGAGTTGCCGTCAAGCAAAAAAACTTGGTACCAAGAGCAAATTTGAACATGTAGAAATCAACGATTGACAATGAAGCATCTGTAAACTGGTACTTCAAAAGCAAACAACACAGTAACACAATGAAATGTTGCAAAATAATTCCAAAAATGCCTGTTCTGCAGAACCCCTTACGTTACTTTATATACATTTTATGCGCATATTAACAGTGTAACGTTAAAGAATAAGTCATTGTTCTCAACTGATGCTGCACCCATTCTGTACATTAACGTTATTAATATTAACTGACAATAAAAAACGTCCATTGTGATGAAAATTCTCTGCGTGGATCAGCGAATTGTGAGTTGAACATTAATAAAGATGTGTGGAAACACATCTTGTTCATAATATTTTGTCTAGTCCACAAACTGCCAGGGTTATCATCCAAAAAATATAGCTATGATGATTTTGCTGAGCCGCCAAGTGAAAGTTGATGTTAGACAAACAGCGAAAGCCGAAACTAGCTGGCTAGCTAACTAACGTCCACGCATCATGTAAATGCACTCAATGTATTGTGCTACTTTAATAACATGAGAATGGATTACTTCAGTGTCATTTGCCTATATTGTGGTAGTTAACAATATTATGCTATGCTAACCTATTAAAAAAATGAGGTTATTACAGTATAATAACAGTGTAACTTCACCTGCTAGTTAAGTTAACGACCTGAAGTATCACATTGTTCAGTCAGAGCAAAAGAATACTGACCTCAGTTCACTTTAAGTAGATATGTATTGATTTGAAACTTTATAAAAAATTGTTGTATTTGGTATCATCCAAATGGGCATGCAATACTCTCTCTATCCACACTTTTCACCCCGAGATGATCTTGGCGACGATACGGACGCAGCAGAACGCCAACAGGGACAATAAGCATACTAGCATGAACTGAAACCTTAGGCACAGGCAAGTGAGTGGGAACCAAGTTCCGGGGTGGGTTCCGAAAAGCGTAGTCACTAACTTACTTAATTGGTACCACAGGCTGTATATAGTCAACCTAGCCATGTAAGTTGCTACCGTAGTAAGCATCCATACATTTGGGAAACCCACCCCAGAGCAAGGGCAGAGGAAACCTGGACATGTACAAGCATAGAATTTTCGACGAGTGACCAGCTGAGCAACAAACAATGCCGTAATCCCATAATCCCAAACCGGTAGTCCCCCCAAATTTATTTCCCCGCAGCGCAAAGCCAATTGTTTGCTGAAAAGGCTACTGGGCACTGTCTGGCGCGACCCGGGCTCCACCCCAGGCCGTGGTGTTCAGTACTGCTCAGCAAACAGGCGCCATAACTTGGCAGTCAATCAATAGCATCCATTTCAAGGAACATAAATTTAATTCACTAGAAATATACCGTTAAATGAAATGGGACCAAGAAATGAATAAATTACGTCAGGCAGACAACGGTCGATGCACTGGACTTCCTTACCATGTCTCCTGGTGTCCCAAGAATACCGATATCAAAACAAGACTATTTTCGCTCGGTTTCTTAGGGATGTTGAAAGGATGTTCAAAATGCCTCTTTCACTCTCTTCCTGTTTGAGTGAGTGTCCAAAAAGTGCTTTTTTCGTCATCTCCATGACATTAGCTTTCCATAGAGGTATAATGTGTCCATTTTTTGATTGCTCAATACGTCTACTTTGATGGCTGCCGCCAGTGTCAATGATGACAAGGAGTTTATGACAGTTGCATAAACCTTTAAGTAAACACCTTTAAGTAAAGAATATGAATAAAATTAAAAACACAGTGGGCTAATGAATCCCTTCTCATTAAAACTGCCAAAGCGGCATCGCAACCTTGATTACTTGAGTTAATTCTTGTGCTTGCAACTTGTGCTTGTTGAGCGATACACTCCCAGCCAAGACTGAACTCAGGGCTCATATCAGGAATTCTAGGACCCTCGTAGAGGCCTGCGTTGCTTGACAATCATCTGAGAACACGCACATGAAATATTAATGCGTGAATGGAATGACGTTAGGATTAAGTTCATTAGAGTAAAGCCACTCTTGCATTGTGCAGAGATCAATGAATTGAATGGACCGAAATAAAGCATTTTGGGCTCATAAACAGCAATAACACAACAAACATGTGTATTGCCGTTTAGGCTATAGGCTAATTTTGCCAACAACATACTGATAACTGGCGAAGATGTATGGAGGTATATAGCTCACAATATTAATAAGAAAATGCATTCTCAGGAATGCTTTTTCAAGATGCGAATGCATTATTTATATCATAATTAAAATGAATATTCCTTCACCTCGCGTCTTCATTTTCAATTGTAAGTCCAAGTATTTGACAACACATTGAAAATGAAATCACATCTCTAATTTGCTCTTCAATTTTCAAAAAAAATGATCGATAAAAAAGATTAAACAAAAAAATATCTGAGGAAAATTCATTCTCAGAAAGGCGTCTTATTTTTCAAGAAGCAAACGCTTTGTCTGTCTCATTACTAAAACGATAATGCACAGTCTCCCGTCGCACTTTCGAAAACAAGGTAATGCAACAACGAGAATGCATTCTGGGAGAGGGCAGGACTTTCCCCCACGACATGGTACGGATGGATTATTAACACAAAGGGTTCTTGGGGTCGACGTGTCATAAACCCAGTCCTTTCATAAAGTATGTGAGCCCCATAAGAGGACGTTTTCATGAATCTGATAGTTGGCAAGCTGTCAATCTGTTAGTAAGCACACCATTCCTTTTTATTTAAAAAAAAAATGTTTAGAAGTGGGGAGAGCCTATGGCTCCCCCTCCACTACACCCCTGCATGAGAGTGAAGAGTGGGATCTACTCAGTCAGCACAATTACACTGGATCAGAGAAGCATCCACTTAAAGCCGTGCATGCAAAATTTTGCAGAAAAATATAACATGCCCAAAGAAAAACACCAAACTTTGCATGCAGGTCTGAATTAGGATGATTTCCATTGGTTTTAAACACACAAAAAGGGCATGTATGCATGTCAAAGCAAGTCCCAAAACAACAGTGCAGTTTCATGCACTTCAGACCCAAGAGCTGAACCCTGAAAAGAGTGCACAATGTCAGCTTGAATTGAGACTTACTGAAGACCTCACATCTCGCAATAACACACGTCAAACCAGTGCTGCTTCACTTTGGAGTGTACTAAAAGTGCCAATGTGGTAATTACACACACCCAAATATTTTTTAGAAAGTCCAAAAAACAGGTTTTTTAAGCATTTTTCAAATTTGAAGGCCCATATCTCAAGGAATACCCAAGGGATTCACACAAACTTACATTTTTCTAAAAGCCCCAACTGTCCTGCATTGAATGAGACTAAGATAGGCCAGATTGGTGGATTCATTTTTATTCTGTAGTACTGAGAAGGTGGAAAGGCTGGAAAAAGGCCAAATGTACGCTAATTGAAAACCTGACCCATGAAGAACATTTAGCAACTAATTCAGTTAACTGGCATCAGGTGTGTAACATGACTGGCAATAAAAGGGATGTCTTAGAGAGGCTGAGTGTCTCAGAAGAAAAGATGGCCAGATGGTCTCCACCTTGTGAAGGCTTGCGTAAAAAAAATGTGGAATACTTTAAAAACAATGTTCCTCGATATCAAATTGCAAAGACTTTAAAGGCCTCATCATCGACAGAAAAACTGGAAAAATCTCTGTGCGTAAGGGACAAGGCTGAAGACCTTTACTGGATGCCCGTGATCTTCGGGCCCTCGGACGCCACTGCATCACTCACCAGCATGATTCTGTCATTGACATTACTAAATGGGCCCAGGAATACTTCAAGAAATAACAGTCCGCCTTGCCATCCACTGATGCCACCTAAAACTCTATCATGCAAAAAGGAAGCCATTGTTGAGCATGATCCAGAAGCGCCGCAGTGTTCTGTGGACCAAGACTCTTTTAAAATGGAATGTAGAAAGTGGAAAGACGAGTCAAAATTTGACGTTCTTGTTGGAAATCATGGGCGTCGTGTCCTCTGGGCAAAAGAGGAGAGAGACCACCCCTCCTGTTATCAGGGTTCAGTTCAAAAGCCAGCATCTCTGACGGTATGAGGATGTATTAGTGCATATGGTGTGGGACACTTGCATGTTTTAAAAAGCACCGTGAATGCTAAAAGATATATAAAGGTTTTAGAGCAACATACATTGCTGTAAAGAAGTATTTGCCCCCTTCCCGATTTCTTACTTTTTTGCATATTTTTCACGTTTCATGCTTCAGATCAAACAAATTTTAATATAAGAAAAAAGATAACCCGAGTAAATGCAAAATGCAGTTTTTAAATGATGAATAAATGATTTCATTTATTTAGGGGAAAAAAGATATCTGAACCTACCTGGCCCTATGTGAAAAAGTAATTGCCCTCCTCCTTTTTAAATCATGAATTAACTGTGATTAACCACATTTTTTAAGTTCAACTTTATGAGCCACACCCAGGCTTGATTACTGCCAGACCTGTTGAATCAAAAAATCACTTCAGTTGAACCTGTTTGACAAAGTGAAGTAGGCTAAAGGATCTCAAAAAGCAACACAACACAACTGAAGAAAACTTGGAACAGTGGTGAACCTTCCCAGGAGTGGTCGGCCTACCAAAATTACTCCAAGAGCGCATCAACAACTCATCAAGAACGTCACATAAGAGCCTAGAACAACATCTGAAGAACTGCAGGCCTCGCTTGCCTCAGTTAAAGTCAGTGTTCATGATTGAACAATAAGAAAGAGACTGGGCAAAAATGGCATCAATGGGAGAGTTCCAAGGTGAAAACCACTGCTGGCCAAAAAGAACACAAAGGCTTGTCTCACATTTGCCAAAATACATCTTGATGATCCCAAAGACTTTTGGGAAAATATTCTGCGGACTGAAAAGACAAAAGTTGAATTTTCTGGAGGGCGTGCGTCCCGTTACATCAGGCATAAAACTAACACAGCATTTCATAAGAAGAACATCATACCAAAAGTGAAACATGATGGTGGTAGTGTGATGGTTTGGAGCTGCTTAGCTGCTTCTTGACCTGGACGACTTGTCCTAATTAATGGAACTATGAATTCTGCTCTCTACTGAAAATCCTGAAGGAGAATGCCCGACCATCAGTTTGTGACCTCAAGCTCTTGCACTTGGGTTATGTGGCAGGACAATGATCTGAAACACACTAGCAAGTCCACTAGCAAGTGCATTTTGTATTCACTTGGGTTGTCTTTTTTTCATATTAAAATTTTTTTGATGATCTGAAACATTTAAGATATGCAAAAAAAAGAAATCAGAAAGGGGGCAAATACTTTTTCACGGCACTGTATGTTCCCCTCCAGGCAACATCTATTCCAGGGAAGGCCTTTTGTATTTCAGCAGGAAAATGCTAAACCACATACTGCAGCTCTTACAACAGCATGGCTTTGTAGTAGAAGAGTCCGTGTGCTGAACTGGCCAGCCCGCAGTCCTGATCTTTCACCACTTGAGGACATTTGGTGCATAATTAAACGAAAAGTCTGTCAAAGGAGACCCAAAACTATCCAGCAGCTGGAAGCCTGTATTAAACAAGAGTGGGATCACATTCCAATGGCTAAACTCGAGAAACTTGTCTCTTCAATGACCAGACGCCTCATCTCTGTGCTAAAAAGAAGAGAGGATGCTACATCATGGTAAACAGGCCACTATCCCAACTTTTTTGAGACCTGTAGCAGCCATCAAATTTGAAATTAGCTGATTTTGTGGATAGAATTGTAAAATTTCTCAGTTTCAACATTTGTTATGTTATATCTGTTCTATTGTGAATAAAATACTGCCAGGTGTGATTTGAAAGCCAATGCGTTTTGATTTTATTCATAATTTACACTTTGTCTCAACTCTTTCGGACTTAAGGTTGTACATCAAATTTTTTTCAGAAATCAAAAAAAAAATTTTTTTTAATCCAAATTTTCTGAACCTTGAAGAGAGCAAAAAACTATCGATAGCCCTGGGTGAAGCACCAACAGCACATTGTGCAGCAAAATATGTCTGACCGTGATAATATGAGAGTCTGAGTGATGCACATAGTTTTCAAGCAATCACAAAAATACGCAAACGCATACACACACTCAGGAACATGCAAATACAATTGCCTTGCGTGCAGAAAACACGACTAATTTAAGTTTCTGTCCTTGGACTTAGCTGAAGTTTTGCCTTTGAGTACCTGTGCTTCTATAACCTTCATTAGCATTAAAGTTGCAAAGTAGTGATAACTCATTCCCAAACGAGCCGGCTCTAAGAGCCGATGCTTTGTAGTGAATTAGAAGAGCCAACTCCCGTTGAGTGAGACCCAGCTCTCCACTCTTTTTTTCCCTTCACCGCTCAGCTCACTTATCTCAGTGGCTCATTCAGCTCTGCTCACATACGTGAGGACAGGGGCTGAACTTTGTTTTGCCGATGGGCACGCCAGTCTACCCACGCCTGGTGAAGGTGATGGAGGGGAGACTGCATTGTGACAACATCGGCCCCTTCCATAAGAATCTTCTTGAAAACAGGGCAAATAATAACAGAGAGGAGGAATCGCATCAGCCCATCCAAGCCGAAGCATCTGATTTTCATTAATGCCAACCTGCACTAAAGACTTTTATGCTGTGTTTCAACGTTTATGGAGTTCGATTCTATTTTTGGTATTGTTGTCGATTTGTTTGCAGTGATTTTTTTTTTATTCAGTGTACAACTGAAAGTTGGATTAAAATGTCAATCAAAAGTAAGAATGCTTTTCAAACAGAACAAATGCACAAAATAAGGCAATTGTAAGGTTTCTCATAAAAACACTGAATGCAAAAGGGCTTATCAACACACACACCATTTGCTATATTCAGCTAATATATAAGACTTCAAATGATATAAATTAAAGGGCTGTTTGAGAGTCAAAAGAGCCAACTCTTCTTTGGGAACAAAGAAATAAGAGAGATCTCTGGAAAGAGTCAAACTTCCCATCACAGTAGTAAAGGTATTCATGGTAGTCCATGAGCCAAAGTGTCTGCTCCATGGTGTCCCATATTTCCTGCCATCTTTCAAATACTACTCAATAAATTAACATAAAATAGTTATACATATGTACAAGCATATATTTTATTGACTTGTACATCAATATCACAAGTTTTAAATAAAGTTTAAATAAGGATTAAAAGTGTGCCAACGTGGAATTCTGGGTTATGGTAAATATCATGGGGTATCAAAATCTACACAACTAGCAAGCGAAGAGTCTATAGCAAGTGAGTGAGTATTCTGAGAAGCGTATAATGGAATTCAGACATAAAAACAGGTTTCTGAAGCGAAAATTGAAAGAAGCAGCTGAGAAACTTCCAAAAATAGTCAGTTACTTTAAAAAGAAAGACGAGATGGCAAGCATTAGTTGTTCCACTGAACAAGGGCTAACACTCGGTATGGCTACCACCAGCATGCCATTGAGCACAACTGGAAATGGTGAGAATGAAGTGCTAGAAAGAAGTGCAAGAGTTTGTGTGTCTTCTACTATTTTTATCTGAGTGGGTGTTCCGTCATCAATTGTTTTCATCTGTGTCAAGGTAAGGGGTTATATACTGCCCGGCCAAAAAAAAAGTCACCGTTTGGAAATTACTGAAAAAATTCTACAATTGGATAATTATTGCGGTTATTAATATGTTTCAGCAGGCAATAATCATTTTAACCCTGAATGATGAAGCACGTCGCTAGTTATTTCTTAAAAAATCATGTCGGAAGACACATCCCGGACAAGTTATTGGCCTGTATTTAGCAAAGAAAACCATGAAGGCCAAAAACAAGTATGAGGAATCATTTTCACAAACAAATTTGCCACCACAAATTCCTGACCTTTAACACATTAAAAGTAATTGGGATGTGCTCAAGAAAGACCACTGAGTGGTTCAACCACTATGTTGAGAAGACAAGATCTCAGCCAAAAATTATGGCATTTCTGATCGAAAATAAATGTTCTGGCATTACATATAGTTGTCAAAACAATGGCAAGACGAATATGCACTGTAATCAAAGCTACAGGGGTTCCAACTGAATATTTGAGTCTGCAACTTTTTTTTTGGCCGGGCAGTGTATTTTGTTTTCATGTTTGACAAGGTGCTCTATCACCTATTATGTTTACATATGTTATGGTGCTCCAACGCCACATTTTGTTGAGGCTAGTCTATCAATATCTTTGACTTTCCATAATGGTGACTTATATTCCACAGCGGTCTGTTTTCCAATCAATAATTTCATTTAGGCACCAACTGTGCCATGCATTTCACCGTTGCTGGTAATTATAAACCTTCATGCTTTTACTTATTTTACTTTACGCCCCTCTGCGTGCACATGCACAAACACACACACTCATACACACACACATAAAATCACAATATTATTACTTGCTGAAATTGGCAATTATCGGTTGGTTGAGTTTACGCCCATGTTTTCTAGTTACGCACCCCTTTGCCACTTATCCAGCACGAATTTTAACAAAACTTGGAGACTTAAGTTACTCGCCATGGACCTATACTTTTTTAAGTTTCTATTCCAAAGGTCAAGGTGAAGGGCAAAAACATTTTGATCTGAAACCGCTTCTCTGATGAAGCTAGAGACTTGAAACTAACATCAATGCAGTGCTAGCAGTTAGGGGTTGCAATGACATCATTCTGATGCAAGCACGTGAGAATGATGTCACAGCGTGATGTAAGTTTTTCGATTTTTTCCAAAATTACTTTTATTTGATTCTGTTCCTTAGACAATATGATCTATCTTTTCACTTTTTTAATTTTGTCAAGTCGTCGTTCTGAGAACGAACTTTCGTATTAGACATTACCATGTCATTACTTTGTTCTTAAACATCACCATTTGTTTGAGTATGCGCAGTATAAGCTATATGTCGTACTATTCTGTTATTTCTAATTTGTTATAAATGCTTGATGCACACTGCCATGCTTTGGCAATAGAAATGTGAAGTTTGTCATTCCAGTAGAGCACTTTAAATTGAATTGCATTGAATTGTATAAGCTGTGAGTTAAGTCAACTCAGTCATCAGCCACACATGCAGTCAATAGGAACACCCAATGCAGTCGCTCTGCAGGATTTGGAGGTGGCATCCAAGTTCAGGATTAATCTCACATGGGAAATGTGGCACTGGGTCAAAATGAGCCTGTTTTTGAAGCCTGGAAACGTACCACTTCTGTCTATCCAGTGAGGACAAATTGGTGTTCCAGTGTGTGAAAGATCTCACACACACACACACACACACCCCCAGAGTGGACAGTTTCTTGATAACCAACTTAATTTCTTCAAAAGACCAGATAAAACCATGCTTTCACGTTTCCATATACTCATTTTTTTTTTTTTTTGTAAAATGCCTTAAAAGCTGCAGAGCTAGAGAATTAAACATCAGCAGGTGAAAGGACAAAGTCAAAGGCTTATTGCATGAAACACACCTCTGTATTTCTGCACTTGATTATGGTGTGAAATTACTCCATTTTGTAAGAGATTCAGCCTCTGGGTAATTATTAGCAGAAATGCAGATGTAGTTGTTCGGATGTTGCTGAGGGAAAGGAGAGAATTGATATAAACTGGATTGAACTGGGACAGAGGCACAGTAGCAGCAGACTGCAGAGACAAAATAAAAGTGTTCAGCACATTCCCAGCTTTGTTAGTGGGTTTATCAACCCGTATATTCCGATTTTCCCTGAAATACTACCCTGATGTGACAGCTTCAGAGCAGTAGACTGAGGTTTCAAACTGCCCAATGCAAACTGTCCATGCTGTGTGGATATCATTTTCATTGCATCGATAGGCCTATGCCCATAGCAATGCAGTAGTTCTGATACACAAGGGAAAAAAGCATAGCAACTGTATATGATGCATATTTCTTTTGTCATATACAATAAGATTCAACACATCATAACATCCAATAAGTGATAAAAGTGTTTATAATAAGCGATAATCCAGTTGTATAGACAACCTGAAATAGATACGGACAACCAAGACTACAAGACTGTCTGGGTGGACAACCAAAAATCCTGTTAGTTTAGTGAGTTTAAATATGCCATTAGTTTATTCACAGTATTTCTCTCTGCTATGGTAGCGACCATTTGAGTCATATTTAAGGCCTACAATCCTGTGTGGGCGAGAACCTGACAGTTTTTTTAAAATATAATGCAAGCCTTAACCTAGAGATAAACTGCGCACTTCAATTCAGGCTTGGATAAGCAAGTGAACGGGATCTCGTGGCATGAACGAGCTGGATATAACAGTAAAGAATTTAAGGAGATTTAAATTTGAAAATGTGACAATTAGCATCTTCCTTTGCGGTGAATTTTATGTGCTCACATTTTAACACTACATATTTTATGCATATTTAGAGTTTAATCGAAATTGCTGCAGTAAATTGGAAAAAAAATTGTTGGGGAATTGTGTCCAAATGTAGCGGTTTGTGGGCTTCCAGCGCAAAACTTTGTTTCTCTTTGTCACCGAGAGGTAAGTTGCCTGAAATCAGACCAATTTATATCAAATTTCATGAGTCTTCATCTATATATAGTAATCTAATACCATTCAGAAGTGTGAATCATTAGATTGCGTGTTGAGCGAAGATGTTTTCGCCTCTAGGACTCTTCATCACCAGACTTTTTGTCTCCAATTTTTTCTTCACTGGACTCATTGTCCTGCTTAACTTTTCATCCCCAAACTCTATGTCCCTGGATTGTTCGTCCACAATAATGCCTTGCCATCTCCCTGCATTTAAACCCTATCCCTAACCCTGATCCTAATCCTTATATCATGGTGATCTGTCCATCGTCTGTCCGTCAATCCAGCTGTCAACAATGGTAGCACGTTCCCTTATCGTTAGGGCATGAAAAATCCAGGGACAAAAAGTCCTTGGGGACAAAGAGTCCAGGGACAAAAAGTTCTTGGGGACAAAGAGTCCAGGGACAAAAAGTTCTTGGGGACAAAGAGTCCAGGGACAAAAAGTCCTTGGGGACAAAGAGTCCAGGGACAAAAAGTTCTTGGGGACAGAGTCCTCCGTACAAAAAGTTCTTGGGGACGAAGAGTCTGCGGTACAAAAAGTCCGAGGACAAAACGTCCTGTAACCACAGCCTTTATATCTTCCTGCTCGTCCAAACTATGTTAAATAAGTTGGCTCTGTTGCTTGCCATGTAGCTAGTTAATACTGAGCCCGAACAGAAGGGGAAATGCGATGTCATCTGAAAGAGAGACCTGTCTTTGCCTGAAATTGTGATGGAAGAGGAGGTTTAGAAATATTAAGGTGTTAAATTACAGGAGAGTTGCTTTGGTTAACAGTTGCCATGCTTAACAGGAGAATGTACCATTGTATACTTGATTGCATTGTTTTAACATCTATAAATGCACAAACGGACTTCACTCCCAGACTTTAAGGGTGCAGGACCAAAATCAATGCGGAGACGCTTGTTAAAATAAATGTGTTTATACAAAGTGCGACCTTTTTTCTAATTTCATTATTGCTTTAATATCACCTGTATGACAAATTTAAGTATTATTTAGCATTATTAAGCTTACTATTTCTTCTCGAATTACCCGCTGTAGTCCCATAGGTTAGCATATTTTTACATCTTTTCAGCCACATTGATGGTTCACTAAATTGTAAAGGTTATTTTTTCAATTATTGTGATAATAAAAAACAAACACACATAAATAAAAAATAAAACAAAACAAATAAATAAAAAAAAATAAACACATTAAAAAAAAATATATATATATATGTGTGTGTGTGTGTGTGTGTGTGTGTATATATATATATATATATATATATATATATATGTATGTATGTTTGTGTGTGTGTATATATATATATATATATATATATATATATATATATATAGAATTTTTTATTTGCTAATTTGTTTATTTCTAACTCTCTGATAAAAAATTGAAGCACTGTTTACTAAAACCCCACAAGTCAAGTCAAGTCAAGTGTGACTTGTGGGGTTTTAGTAATAGGTGCTTCAGTTGCCACTATCAGCAATCATATCTGCGATACTGACACTGAAAAGACTTGACATTCCATCCGTCAAGCCACCCCTCCCTTGAATTTGCATTCTGCTTATATAGGCAACCACTTCCTGCCCCTATAACTTGTGAAGATCTTGCAAGAACGTTCACAGTCAGAACAAATCAAAAGATCCAGTAAACAAAATGAGATTGTTTCCTGTCAGCATCTTTACTGCACATAAAAATAGTGCTAACAGCACAGAGTTTACTGAGCGAATCTAACTTCCATTTTTATCAGGCCTGCATTCACCTCAGGGGCTAGGCTGTCACAAAATGGTTCTAGGCGTCTTCCTCCCGGCAACCACTGCTGTTTGAATCAGCACATTCAGCCCCATTTCTCCCTCGCTCTTTCTCCCTGCATGTCTCTTCAAGACCCACATTGGGATGTTAAACAAAACAGTTCAGGCTAACTGCCAGTGAGTACTGTCAGAAAATGAATTACCACTTCTAACTTTCAGCCTCTTCAAGCTCTGGAAAAAAAACAACATCATAATCAACCCTCAAGACTACAAAATGAGCTCTCCCCCTGAGTGACCTTCTTGTTTGTTTGGGAGGCATTTTCATGGAGCTCTTTAAACAGTAATGCTCTATCAAGCTAATTTTGTCGCAGACAACTGCCTACAAGGACAATGCTGTGATATTCAAGGGCAAATTCTGATCAAACAAAGAACAGAACAGAAATAAAATGAGTATAACAGTATTGCAGAACTAACATGAGTCTGCAAAAGAAACTGAAACACACTTCAGATTAAAATAACGTGTTAAGGTGTGTTTCCACCAAACAGAAATCAAACTTTTGCCTCGCTTTATAAAACACTGAATAAGAGCTGTTTGCTTTCGCTGATTTTTGATTTTTGAACACCCATTTCCACCTGCTTTGACTCCTCCAATATTTCTGGTTTGTTTGTTCATCTGCTGAAGGCCCAGTTCAACAGATGGACCAAAACATCATGCGTTTTTAATATGTAGCCTAATAATAAAATGTCTTCATTTTTTCTGCTGTGAAGAAGAGTGGTTTCTTCCTTTGTCTTACACACTGTAAACCCTGACAAGTGTGGTGAGCTCAAATGTTTTGTGGAAACTGATTACCTCAAAAAAATTGTGTCTTCGTGCTCAATGATCTTGTGTTCACCGCACTTAAAAACATGAAAAATAACTTTACGTTATTTTCTTTAAGTTTAATCCACACAATGCAATTAAGTTGGCCCACACAAATTATTGAGGTAATCGGATTCCACAAAACATTTGAGTTCACCGCACTATTCATGTTTTCAGTGCAGTTTGCTGCCTTTTTTGGCAGCACCTTCTCAAAGCTGGTTGAGGAGCTATTTTTCCCGTCTACAAGGGAAAAAGTAGAAAATGCTGCTAATTAGGGTAAAATACTTCTAGAAATTTGTTTTATTTAGCTGGCCACTATACATGCTTCATAAGGTGATGCCCTACTTCCTCAGTAGTCCTTTTCATTCTATTTACTGCCTCATCACTGGGGTGCTTAACTTTTCATCAGATGAATTAGTGGTTCAAGCCCCTGTGTAGCCACAGTAAAGTCAGCATAGCTGCCGAGTCCTTGAATAAGGCCATTAACACTTCATTTCTCCTTGGCCTCATCTCATCCACTGCTGGGCACCTTTCAATAAAAGGATCAGCTAAACCACCCTTAACTTGACTTACAGCATAAAGGATTTATCTTAAATTTCTTCGTGTGACACTGCTGTTGTACCCTTGCCCTTGATAAGGTATTGAATTGTTTTTGAATGTATCCACCTCCATAAATGGACACTGCAAAGATAACACTAATAACTCTGCATAGCACCATCTGCTAAAAGGCAGCAAAATCATGTTTACATGTTTAAGCAGATGAAAGGATGAAGATTTCAGATTTGAATCAGGGAGGCAAGAGTGTCTACCCAGTTTGGTAAACTCCACCCTTCCATCCCCTAAACTCCTCCAGGCACACACACACACACACACACACACACACAAACACAAACTCACAACCTCTTGAACACAAAATAATTCATCATTCTTAATGGATTTTTGACTGCAATATCCATTGAGAGTCGGCAAAAATCCATTATAAATCCATCTAGCTGATCAATGGACAGTGACCAATTTCACTGTAACCAGCAAGCCATTTCTATTATGGGCAGAACAGTTACCTTAAATGGCTATGCTACCAAGCTGCAGTGAGATAATATTCAAGGTAATTCTTGACGATTAGGAGGTAAGTTGCTGACTGAATGGCAGCTTAAATCTGACTGGTGCTTTTTTCCATTATTTTGAAAAACTCATTAGAAAAAATCGCAGATGTTAATCTTGTAACCTGTCTGTTTCATTACTGCCATTGATGGCACTGATATCAGGGGATATAGCAGTCAAATGTGGTACCAAAACTTCACTTTCAGTTGTGCTCAATTATTGGACTATTACCAGAAATTACTCCAAGAAAGCGTAAGCACTTGATGCTAATGACCCAAAAACACCCTACTAAATTATGAAATACATCTCCAGAAGCCTAGCATGACATATGCTTTCTTAAATGACTTTATATAAATTAGAATGACAATATACATTTTTGCAATTTCAATGTCATTTGCCACCCGGACTCTAAAATAATGCAGGAATTAAACATTCATTTGCCTGATTGCTTTGGCAACTGATAATAGAGAGTAAGTAAAAAAAAAAAAAATCAGATGTAAGCAAAGCACAGAAAAATGTGCTGAGCTTTCGCAAGCAGTTAAATTAAGTCCTTCTTCCTTCAGCACATTCACTATTGATTACACTCTGTCATGGACGTAGCTCAAGGGGTGTGGGGGTGTGTGGGGGGGGGGGTGCAGGGGGGCGGGCAAGCTGTGTCCCCTTTAGCATCTTAACATGAAACACTGAGACTCAAAAGCAATACAAAATTTAACAGCCAAAATTGGCTATGCCTCCCTCTCACTCTCCTTTGTTCCGTTGCCAGACCGCTAATGAGACCCATTTGTTAGCGAATGGGCGCAGGCAGCTTCATCTGATCTGGGCATTTCATCACTTTCCCCACCTCACCGATGAATAGCTTAGCAGTGTTCGGGGGGGGGGGGGGGGGTCGCTGCTCCGGGGTATTGCGTGGGCCCTAAGGAATGAAGGGACACTCCCGTGTCCGGCCTACGCGCTACGTTAATTACAAGGACCTCCATCTTGCTGAACAAAGCCGACAGGCTGCCAGGTCCCCCATTAAGTCATCGGGAGGCTCCGTAATGAGCTGGCTCGGGCCGAGGAGGATCAGTGAGGATGGTATGAAGGTATTAGAGGTATTTCTGCTGCTTATTTACAGACAGGGGAGTGCTCCTCAAAATGCTCGCGCATGCACAATTTATCATCAGCCTTCAGCCGCCTGCTCCGGGAGCCTGCTGTAACCCGGGGATGTCACCTTCGCTGGCGTTAATGGTGCCGTCAGAACAAAGGCCGCAATAATCCGCACCCAAATTGCCGTGCCAATCCAGATTGAGACTGATCTGCAGCAATGCAAATGTAGAAATATGTAGCCGGCTTCTTTTCCAAACAATGCTTTATTGACCACTGGATCCTGGAGGCCAAAAATTAAGTCTGAAATCAGTCTAATGCACTTTAGGGGATGACAAAACTTACATGCTGTTTTTCAGGCAACTTCATGACTTTGAATTAACTCATTTGAAAAAAGTGCAAAAGTAGCAAAATCTGAACATCGAATCTCAAAGTCTCAAAGTTAGACTGCTGGGTGGCTGCTGGACAAAGATAAGCTTTTCGTTTGCATGCCACAACAATGAGTCATTAGCGTGTCTCATTTCTTCGAGAGGCACATTAGGGATGCCACAATAAGTTAGCGTCACTCTTTGTTCAGCTGTGACTCGGAGCATAAACAGCCGCTGCATGGCAGTGCCAGACTCTGGTAAGGCATTGCCCTGTATAACATTTCGTGAGTTTTGCTGATTAACCTATTTCAGCCTGGACACTTATGTCAGATTTACACTACGGGCCAAAATATTACGAACACCAGGCACAAATATCACGACACCCTGCATTTTTCATAATTTGGCTGGTTTTTTATAACTCAAAGTATATTTTCAGCAACAACAAATAAAAGAAACAGACACAAAAGCATATATCTTAACTAGAAATGTGCAAAATTATTTGCTAACAGATAAACATATTCAAATTCAACTTTCTAAAACATACCCTCCCTTATCCTTGATTACAACCTGATGTATACTTGGCTGTCTTTCCTGCAGTTTAAGGAGAGAACTTCCGGGTAACTCATTCCAGGCTTTCAAGAGTTCCTTCATGAGCACTTTTGAACTAGATGGGCACATTTCTCTGACTGCCTAGTCAAGTTCATCCCACAGCAACTCAATGGGTGACAAATCTGGTGACTGTGGGGGCCACACCATCTTCAGAAGAACTCCTGTTCTTCCTTTTGGTCAAGATATCTTTGGAAAAGTTTGGGGGAGTGCTTGAGGTCACTGTCCTGCTGAAGCGAAAAATTCTGATAAAGCAGCCTTTGCCCAGTGGGCAAAGTATGCTGGAGATAAGGTTTGCTAACAACAAAGTACAATCAGTGTGACCAACAAGTTTTACAAAAAAGTTAATGGCAAAGCTATTAACTCATCTCTATGGGGCTCTAATCCAGGCTAAGGTGGAATACGTGTTGAAAGCTGAATTTCAAAATGTAGAGTTGCTAGCAAGCAACATTTTTCGTCAATACAAGTGTCCATTTGGCATTTCATGTGGCTTTGTTGCTCAAAATTAATTTAAGATGACAAAAACCAGCCAAATTCTGAAAAATGCAGGGTGTTCATAATATTTTAGCCTGCGGTGTAACTGGAGAAATTAATGAATGCTGCCTTGGTTATGAAGGCTCGCTAAAAGGGCTGGAGATGCTGAAGTAAAGAATGGTCAGACAAAAAGGGGTTTGTAACTAGACCTGACTCCAAAGTCAAACTGAACTAATGCTAATGCTCTGAGGAGTGTCGTAAACCCTGCTTATTCATCATAAGGTCTCCCACCCCACTCCTTTCTGTTCGTATCTACATTGCCCACACATTCCTCTGTTAGACATGCAGAGGGGCACAGCTGTGTTTGCCCATAGACGAGGACTGCCCAGCACTGTAGTTACATTTTTTGGTAGTTTTTTTTTTTTATTTCACATGACTTTGGCACATGTCGTTTCTTTCTCAGTGTCTGTACCTGTCGGTAGTCGCGGTTTTGTGAATACTTACGACATAATGTTTAAGAGTATAAATTCACAAACCCTCCTTCACAAACTCTATGTTCTGTACCATTCTGCCATCCGTTTTGTTACTGGTTCCCCATTTAACACTCATCACTGCTTCCTCTACTCTCAGGTTAATTGGCCCTCACTCCAATCATGCAGACAGATCCACTGGTTCACATATATCTACTAAACTCTCATTGGAAAAACCCTTTCATATCTACAGTCACTACTCAATATTCACACCTCTAATCGTAATTTACGTTCCAGTAATCTCATCAATCTCCTTATCCCCAAAGTCCGCACCTCCTTTGGCCGCTCCTCTTTCCAGTTCTCTGCCGCAAATGACTGGAATTTTCTGCAACAGACCCTAAAACTTAGTTCATTCATTCCACTCCACTCTTTCAAAAAACTGATCTACTCAACAGTCAAAGATCGTTGCACTTGTTTTTAGCAACTTCATTGTAATGATGTCATTGTACCTGTTGATATGTCTGTCTGTCATCTGTTTTTTTTTTTTTTTTTGTGACTGCTTCTGGTGTTGCCTCTTGCCCAGATCGTCATTGTAAATGAGAATTTGTTCTCAATTGACTCATCTGGTTAAATAAAGGTTAATAATAATAATGATAATAATAATAAATCCAGTCACAATGCTGAACCAGTAAGAAGGAAAATTACGTGAAAAACTTGTCTTGATTTCCCTAACATATCAGGGATCAATCAGATGCACTCTTGCATTACGTGAATCGACCTGATTCCCAAAACAGCATCCGAGATCCGAGTCCAGCCTTCATGATCTTGGGTTTGAGGAGAACCCAGTTTCCTTCTCTCAGTGAAAGGTGAGGATGGTCACGGCTCTCCCCATCCACGTCCACATAAAAGCATGGTCGAGAGCTGCCCACCCCAGTTACTGGAGATCAACCATCTTGTTTATTTTCATTCCAACACTCCTGATTCTACTGCTGAGCAACATAACGAAACTGCTAGCTTTTGAGTGAGGTGTGCATTTTTATGGTTGGAGCAGAAACATACAGAAAGGTAGAGGAAATCTCCAAACGTACGATTTGCCAACTTTGGGTATTGTGTCTTCAAATCCACATTGATAAATCAAACAGAGAGCATGTCAAGAACTGGTCTCTAACTTCTACACAGCATATGAACTGAGACAGAGACAACATAGGGACTCTGTTCCCCTGAGAATGCTCAGGAAAAATAGGTGATCGTGGTTTCTATAGAGCAAGAAAAAATAATAAGTAATATGTTGAAAAAAGAATTTGTGACTGGCAGAGCGCGATTGCAAAAGAAAAAGCTATTAGTGTACTGTGGAGAATAATTCAAAAAGGTTTGACTGGATCATTGTACTCCAGGTAAATTGCAGGACCCAACCAAGTGCTCTGAATCACCGTTAATTGAATGATCAGCAAGTACGAGATTTAGAATTCTTTTTAAGTGGGATTGCTGCTATTTACAATAAAATCCTCATGCTAACCTTATTAGCCTTCCCACAGCCAGCGTTTAAATGGCTTTTAATATTTAAAAAATTGAAATTCTCAAATTAGTACATTGCCCATAATATAGTTTGCAACCTAACTCTTTTCAGTGCCGTTTATGGACTGGGACCAGGACAAGCCATTTGCAGAATCTGTACTGTAATCTCCTAACTGTAAGATTGAATTCTACTGAGGAATCAATTTAATGGGGGACACCACCAATGGAAGAGGCAACCGGTACTGTTATTTAATTTTCAATACCTCGCACCTCTTCTTTGTCTGTTATTCTTAATTACCTAATTCTCGCACCAACTAGAAGACAATTCTTCCTTATTATTGAAAAATTAAAAAATCAATACAGGTTGCCGACTCCAGAGCCCTACAGGATGGAGGCCTTGGCTGTGGCGTATTGGTTTCATAGCAAGACCTTGAGACCTCAGGAAAGTGGGAGGAAATGATAACAGAACTACACCTCCCAGAGAAACAAAGTAGAACAAGTATTTGCCACTAACGTGTCTTAGTCCCCCGCCAAGAAATGGCAAATCGTGTCAAAATGAACAGTGTCTCGGTGTAACCTTGAGAGTGACGCGAAGGTCACCAAAATCGAGTGGCATTGGGGCACCACCCTAATACACGCTGACGTGAAATTTGAAGGAAATCCGTCAATTCGTTCTTGAGATATTTCGCTGACAAGGATTATGGACGGACGGTCGTGAATACTATGTCCCGCCGCTTCGCGCATTCGGGCGGCGGGGGACGACGAGACAGAAAAAGAGGAAGTGACAGAAAGAGTTATAGAGTGAGAAGGAAAAGTGAATGCTGGAAAAGGCAAGAGAGTCGGGAGAAAAAAAGAGAGTGAATGAGGGAGATTAAACCACCAGCTCCACACTGGCACTTATACAATACACAGCAGCCGCTGGGAGTGGTTCTAGTTCCAGCAGTGCGACACTTACCAGAAGTACCATAGTCTCTGTATTGAGAGGGCTCTGACACAGCAGCGAGTTCCGCAGCAGTCCTCATAAGAACGGCATCTGAAAGGAAACAAAAGCGCATTATTTCCCCCATTTCCATGGCACTGCGGCTCTCATTTAGGCCGGTGGAGTAAACGATCACACCTTTGTCACTACTGCAGCCCCAACGCCCCATTTCCAGCATTACAAGGAAGAAATGCAGGGGAACAGGAGGAAAAAAAGGCAACCATAGTCCAAACTCTGTACTTCTTGTTTTTCTCATCATCCCAATTCAGGTCAAACTGTGGCACCACGATCCTTGGCACCAACTATGGGGGGATATAGTTGGGGGGTCTTGGCCACCTCAATCCCCACACAAGGATTGAACGACGAGTCACATTAAAAACTTGCGATCACTACACATTCTCTGATTTTTGAGCCAAACTTGTCCTGTATTCACTTCTTTTTACTTAGTCCATGCCACCTTAAAATGTAGCAATTTCCAACACTGCAAAAAGTGATTTTCAAGATAGGGAAATTTACTTATTTAAAGACTTAAAACACATTTCTATCGTCATTTTCTTCGGAAGACAAGACATTTTTACTTGATTTAAGTTATTTTGACTATCTTGCCAATGGGGTAAGTAATTTTCACTTGACAAGTGAAATTTACTTGACCTATTGGCAAGGCAGTCAAAATTACCTAAAATCAAGGACAAGTCTTAAAGTTTTAAGTCTTAAAATAAGTAAATTTCCCTTTCTTGAAAATCACTATTTGCAGTGAACAACTGTTTTCACCCATGATTCTGCCTAGAATTTTGAATATGAATTTAGAGTATTTCTTCTGAGTTGATTTTTAGCTTTACGATATAATCCAATTATGAACTTGGTCCCAGACATTGCCTCTTAGACTGATAAGCTGTTTTAGAATACAACTGGCATAAACTTAATTCTGACCCATCTTTATCTTGAATATCATTACATGACAACATACTTTCAGGGCCTATTTGTGCGCACGACAGTTTTTTAACAAAGGACCATGTCAGGATTATAGAGAAGCTCACTGTATTTCCAATGTTAGCTATTAGCCAGCCATATCTTGCAATTAGTTGCACTACATAGAGAGAACATTTTGCCATATTCACATGATCAATTAATGCAATTACAAGCCATAGAACATTTAAAAGCATTGTTTTGATGTTTATTGTTCATATAAAGGTAGTGCTACAAGCTGTTCATTCCGAGTCAACTTTCACAGACTTTTCATTCTCTCTCGATTCTGATGAGAAGAGTGAAAACTAAACAGAATTCGGATCCCATCAAGCAATAACCAGAACTCACAGTGTCACGCTGATTAGTGTATACCTTGTTAGCCCAAAATGTTATTAAGCTGTGGGCTATTACTGACACAGCACTGAGCACACTTCAAAATTCAAATGCTAGACTTCCTAAAATGTGACAGGCTATCAAACAACTGAACAACTTTGATAAACTTCTAAAATGAAGTTACTCAGACATCAATAAACGCAGTTGCTGCAATTGACTCATTATATACAATATTTTATTTGTAGTCTACCCTCCCAAAGCGTCTTCTGTTTTCAAAAATAAACAGCAGTGGTAGTGTTTCAATATGCCATCTGTCAACTTGGATATTCCCTCATCATGCTTCAAATAAAAGCCATTTCATGAACAAATAAATGTGGTCGAAACTTTCATGCTTTCAATTCATAGAGCTTCAAGTTTTTTGTATGTATATATATATATATATATATATATATATATATATATATATATATATAAATTTTGTATCTACAATCCCACCCGAATTTGGAATGTTCAATCCGAAAACTATGCACAAGGCTTGCTCATGTACAACCCCCTATTGCCAGCTCAGGAGAGAGAGACAGTTTGCGTATTTCCTCCAAAGCACGTGCTTGTCAGGCCCTGCATCTTTACGCTCATTGGTCGAAACTATCACAAGTTGAGAACAAGGGCGGAGGATACCCAAACATGAGCAAGCTCAGAATCTCACTGACAAGCGCCTGACAACCACCCTTCCCAATTTGCATTCCCAAAGCGCTTTAGCCAATCGTGCGCTGATCTGAAAAAGCTGCCGACCACTGCTGGTTGGTACTACCGGGGATCGAATCCATGCCGTCGTAGTCACTACTGCATCGCAATTGTAGTGCCTTAACCCAGTAAGCTAATCCGGCAGCCTAGAGTGATTTAAACATCCATTCATTAAATTATCTGGCGCTTGAATCCAAAATGATTTACAAGTAAATTTGTGATGTATCTTTCAGGAACCAGTCGCGAGAACCAAGCAGTCCAGTAAAACTGGATTTTATAAAGGAAGGTGGAGAACCCTCGCAGAGCAGGAGGCAACAGTACAAAGTCCACAATCCAAAAATCAAAATCCAGAGTGCTAAACCCGAGTCGTAACCACGGCACCAATCACAGTACTCGTAGTCGGGCAATACAGGTTCGGTACACAGGCACAGGTTTGTCAGAGAATCCAAAGCCAAGATCCAGTGGGCGTAATCCGAACTGTTAACAGGGCAGCAAACACAAAACACGGAGTCGGGCAAATCAGGTATGGTGCACGGGCACAGGAATATCAAAGGTAAAGCCAAAATCAGAATCTGGAACATTCCAATCAGAAGTATAGCACTGAGAGTACAAGGCATAAACAATCGCAGCACAGGGAAAACATTCTGACTAGAGCTGTGAATGAAATGACTGCTTAAATACACATAGGGGAAGTCAGTTGCTACAAAGGGGAGGCAGGTGATATGGATCAGACTAATTACAACGGAATGAACATGAGGAGGTTCCTGATTACAAGAAATTGGCAAAAGCCAAAACGCGGACAGGGATCACAGAGACAGCCTACTGACAAACATACGGCTCCGGTTAGGGAGTTCTACCTTGCACAGAGTGAGAGGCAGAACAGTAATTAGCCAGGTACAGAAGATCTGCTTGAAGCACAGCAAAGTAAATTGAGTGAAGGCAAGGGGCGGAGACTAGAGCAGAGCGAGTGCTGAGAGCTTGTTAGTCACTTGGTCATGTGCAGCTATACAATCCCTAGTGCTTGTTAGTAAGTTAGCACTATAAACAATGTTAGTCTTGATTAGTAAGATTACTTTAAACAACAAACTTTTAGTCTTAATAGTAATATAGAAAAGCAAGGAGAAGGAAGTAAACGAGATTGGAAGGAATGGATGAAATCCCAGAAACCATGGAATCACCCAAAAGTGCACACAATACTGGGGTAGTGAGCGATCAAATGACAAAAGACCAGACAGGGGGAGACAAAGTGCAATGCATGGTATGACACAAACAAGGACCGGAATATAACTGCAATGGTGGAAAATAGCAAACAGACAAAGACAAGGCAAAAACAAAACATGGCATGGAATCCCAAAACACAATATAAAATACAGAGCATAGTCAGACAAGAAATAATTCATAATCAAAACATGGTCAGGCAGGACAGGATCAAAACAAAAACATGGTCAGGCAGATCAGGATCATAACATTATTCCACATATACAAAAGCGACTTCATAGGAATATACCGAACACCACACTGGACTGAAGCACAGGTACTCAGAGCATGGTGATGTCATCGAATGTTAACATATTTTGCTTCCCCCAATATTAAACCTAAGTTGGTGCTAATGGTCACAATATCTCTTGGGCTGTGCAAATTAGGGTTTGCTGAGCTCCATCAAGAGGCTTATTCTTATGTACAAGCCTGGAACCAGAAGTGGATGAATGCAGATTTTGTTTTGACTTTGCTGGACAATAATAGGACTAGGTTTAATACTTTACACGAGGAACAACAGATCTGCTATGCCTGCCAATGAAAAAAATCAGATTCCATGCAAGATCTTGGAAGGGGCAATTTCACTTTCAGGATATTCAATTGCTCACGTGTTTCTGATCTCTGTCACATGAAATTCAGGGATCAGCCACTAGGTGACCGTATGAGGACAATGTCATATGGAAAATGCCCAGCATTCGAGATGGAAAATTTACAAATGAGATGTGCATCTAAACAATGCAAAAGCACGTCTGTCAAGCGCACAATTGGCACTGTGGATGCTGCTGAATGCGGAGGATCGCTGCCCATTAATCATCTCCCCCACAATGAGCTACCGTATTTTGAAATGCACCATTTGCATAAATTCCAAGCAAATCAATGCCCGCAAGGCAGCCGGCTGCCAGAGTACATCTACTAAATGAGATGACAGGCCATCCAGATGCTCTTAATGGGCTTGAGGCCTTAATGGACACAGTGTACATTTGTAATAGCCTCTCTCATTCTTAAATTACCACTTGGAGCCAAAATGGCTGCCGGCTCCAAACTCCGCATCAACATGAATGTGCGCTCAATGTTAGTTAGCAAACCTTGCGTGTGAATGATGATGAAAAACAATTGTTCCAAACAGAACTAGGAGATTCCACTGAAAAACTCTACCCAGTTTAGGGGCTGTTCGTCAGGCGACATGTTTCTTCGTCTTAGAGCTTCCACACGTCACGTCTAATTTCGAGGGTTCCAAAAAAAAAAAAAAAGATTACCCTTCAGAAATAAACCAAAGACTTTCTGAGAGGACAGCAGTTTTGGAATGGCACACCTTCCAAAAAAATCTCTCTTATTTCTCAGTGTTACTGCTGATCCACTGTACTGGGATAGAAAGATGAAACAAATAATTAAATGCCTGATCAAACTAGAAATGCGTACATTAAGCCAAATAAAAAAATTCATTTGGTGATCATCCGCTCCCGACTGGCAAAAACAGTGCCGACCCAATAAACGTTTTTTTTTTCCCCCCAAAAAAAAAAAGTTTTTTCAACAACAAAAAAAAATCGCATGAAAACGTGATAAAACGGTGCACAGAAAGCCCAGTGAAGTACAAGAAATACGTGTTTTAATACTTCAGTTAAAATGTGATTAAATTTTCTGCCAGTAATCTAAAAAGTCTTCAATTAAAACACGTTTCCACAAGTTTCAGTCTTAAAATTTTATTTTTTTAAAAAACCTCCTCCCCTCCTCGCTTTTTAATGCCCAAAAGGATGATCACTAACTTATATATATATATATATATATATATATATATATGGCCTTATCTAATCTGCCTATTCCTCAGAGAGGTGGTCCGGAGCTGAGAGCTCACTCACTTACTTTCTGGGGTTTCCCTCCTCTGCGATTTTTTGCAGGGGCAGCCATAGCATACTAACTCAATTTGTCTCTCAACTTGATTTTTGTGTGGGTAGGATAGCTTACCAGTATGAGGAATCAATGCTGACACCAGCCTGATTTGCATTAAACTGTATAGCTGTGATACCCGACCTTCCAGTTGACCCATTCCAAAACTGACTTCAAGGTAATGCTTTGTCAGCTGTGAGTACACTGCCAAAGCTCTGAAGGCAGGTTATCATCATCCTCATGATAGCAAAATGAAATCAAAATGACAGGAGATGGTAGCCAATATGCCAACAAAGTATAGAAGCTAATTAGAAACTAATTAAAAGCAGCTTTGGTACTCCTCATCAGCACTGAGACTCCTTCAGTGAAGTTGTGCCAGTATCTGCCTCAATAAGAAACACAAGTATCAATAATATACTAGCATGCAGAATCAGGTACAAACAAATCCTTTTATAGCAGTGGACATGTTATATTCTGCTAGCATGGGAAGTGATTCATCACGCCATGGAATGCTGATCACGCTCCCCTTATGCAAGCTGATCACTTTTTATTTATACTTGAAGTCACAAAATCACAGACACTTAGGATGGAGTCTTTAAAACTCATTTTTAACCACTACAGATTTCATATTAAGCAACAGCAGCACGCCAGTTGGGACATCTACATTGTGCATGAAGCTAGTAATTATTCCAACAATAGTGTAGAGACTGATTACTTCATTTATGATGGGCCCAGTCAGAAATCATGGCATCACATTCAGCTTGAACCTAAGAGGTCAAGGGTACATTAAATATTCATAGTGGCAGACCGAGTTTGTTTATGTGCAGCGTCACATCTGACACTGACCAAAAGCAATGGTATTTACGAAGAGATGGGCAGTTACAGCTGTGCAATTGACATTTGTAATGAGAGATCATGCAAACATTCTGAATATGTGAAGTTTTACCATGTGAAACATGTACCAGAGCCACTGAAAACAGCTTGGAAAAAGAGGACCCTACCAGTCTTGGTATGTATCCAGGGTTCTAGCCTCGAACAGCGACAGTAACCGAGAGAAATCAGAGCAAAGAAGCTCTCTACTTAACATTACCTTTTAATAAATACGACCTGCCCGCATTAGCCACTCACTTAAATGTTACCCTAATAACTAAACAGAAGATCCCATATCCCTACTCAAAAATGGCAATGGTATTATATCAAATACACTTTTATTTTGCAATTACAAAACCATGGGGAAATTTTAACTAAATTAACAAAGTGCTTAAAAACACTTTTAAAATGGCAGCTAAAAATGCAAGAACAATTAAATTAATTATTATGAAATCAGAATCAGAACACGCTTTATGGGGCACGCTTTGAGAGAGGCTGTAAAATAATTTGATACACTGGCACATAAAATGACAAGCTTTTGCACAGGGTTTTGAGCTCTCTTGTTTATATTTGCAAACTCAACACTGTAAAACTGAATTAAACTCCTGGAGTTATGCCAGAGTTATCGTGTGCCAATAGTCCCCTGAAATGCCCCTTCCCAACTTTAACTTTATTCCCTTTCATTCCACATAAGATACTTTAAAGATGTTTTTCCTGCCCACTCCCTGCCAAATATCACTTTTTACTTGACCTCTTTTTCTTTTACCTGCACTGTATAAAAGAAATCTGAAAAAGGGCAGGCTTATTGAACCATTTTTCTCTCCCTCGCAGTGGGCTTACTTTTTTGTGTAAGCTATTATTTCCCATCTGTCATGGTACCCAACCCCCAACCGTGGCCAGCTAATAGGAATTCGGTCCATGAATCAGCTGAAGAATGCAGAGCTACAATTTACTGTAGTACTTACAAATAAGAATTCCACATACAAGTAATATATTGGAACTGACTTGCATTGCAGCAACATGCTGAAACAAGCTGAAACATGCTTATATAGGTTATATTTACATGCAATATACACAGTCACGTCCACAAATATTTGGACTTTGACAGAGTTTTTGTTATTTTAGCTGTGTGCCACAGCACATTGGAATTGAAATTAAACAACGATCATGAGCTCCAAGTGCAGACTTCAGGTATTTACATTTAGCTATTTAGGTATTCCCTGACAGGAACAGTACTCAGGACTCAAGCGCAGACAGGAAATCAGTTTAATAGTTTTACTGAAAACCAAACTTGTGGTCGAAGCATCTGGGTAAAAGCAAAACAGAATGCAGGACAGAAAAAGTAAACAGATTTATGATCGATATTCAGTCCAGGGTTCACAAACCAATCAAGAGTAAAGCAAAAACAGAGTGAGATCCAAACCATAAATTATGAGCCAGCCAAAGTTGCAACCAATATCCACACGGAAAGAACCTATATGAACATATAGTTTTTAATATAGGGCCACATATAGGTTTTGCATATATGCAACACAAATAAAATTGGCTGCTTTCATATATTATAGGTACATATATGTACCTATAATATATGAAAACAGCCAATTTTTTTTTTCATTAGGCATTTCCAAACCCACCTGAATCTGGGATATCCAGTTAGGGAACTATGCACAAGTTCTTAAAGGAGAATTCCAGTGTGAATTGGGGTGTATTGAAACACGATAACGAGTACTAACCTTTGACGAATATCCCACCTCCGTACGCACACAACATTTGGAAATATATAGCTTTTTAGCCGAAGCTCCCAACAGGCTTACAATGGTAGTGAATCGGGCGTAGTGTTGCCCTGCAAAGAAATCACTATTTTTTTCATCATTAGCAAGGCTCAAAGTAGCTCCACACTTCATCGCTAGAATTCCGAGGGCCCTGACATTTAAAACGAGGCACTGAGAACTTTGAAAATGCACAGGGAGTTTATTAAAAAAAGACTATTTATGCCAGGGATGGGCAACGAGGGCCATATCTGTCCCTGGTTTTCACACCAACCTCTGGCCTTTAATTAGTTAATTATCTAAATTAGCCAAACTATTCATGAAATCTGGCATTTCTATAAATTATCATGAATTACCACCAAAGACTGTTCTTGTCTCCCCACATAAAACATTTTTCTTTGATCAAACCTTTGCAAAAATCTATATTTGTGTATGCAGCCAATTAACTCAATTAGTCAGGGTAATTGATAGAAATAAAAACCTGCATACACACCGGCCCTCCAGGACCGGAGTTGCCCATCCCTGATTTATGCAAACAGTACCTTGAGCTAGTTTCAAGTCGCCTCCAATTGATGACCTTGTTATTGTTAATGTTTCAGGGAAAAAATGTAACAAATATTATTAGTTATTTGTGTTGATGACATATCTTTTTGTCTCCTCTCACTTGCCATGGTTAATAATGATTGGTTTACACATAACATGCCGTTGTCAACATGTATTTAGGATCAAATGTGATGCCAATTTCACGTGTTCACATGTGATTAATAGTTATTGCATGAAATTCTTGTTATTTCTGTAAGGGACTTTTGACTGATATGCAGATATTACCTTGAGAATAAAAATATGAGCTAGGCATCATGTATGACAGTAGCAAAAGTGAGATATGAGCTATACAATAGGTGTGACAAACAGAACCTGCCACTGGGTATATGAGCTATATAGGAGACATATACTTTGTATGTAGATATATAGGGCCTATATGTAGAAATAAAGAAGCAATATAGGAGACCTATATGCCCTCTATAAGCACATATATGTACCTGCATTTGGCCTATATGCGGTATATATGAGCATATATAGATTCTATCCATGTGGGTAATTCCAATGTACACAGGATCAGGCAGAATCATAAACCACAGAACAAAGCGTCATTGTAACTAGGATTCAGAATGCATAGGAAAAGGCTCGCGAGTAACTGTGGGTAAACTCAGCAAAAAACTCTGGAAAACTGACTGAAAATGTTGGAATAGGGGCGTCCTGGTGGCTCGTTCTGGAAGCGTGCGCCATAAGGGCTGTGTCCTTCTTGAGGTGACCTGGGTTTGGTTCCGGCTCGAGTCATCTGCCGCATATCATTCCCATTCTTCTTCCAACTTTCCTATCTCTCTCTACTTTGTAGCTGTCAAATAAAGGTAAAAATCCCCCCCAAAAAAAAATCTTTAAAAAGAAAATGCTGGAATAAACAGGGAAGAACTAAGGAGGGAGTGAGTGGGCAACGGATGAGTGGAGTAGGCAAACTTGTGCCAGGGACGTGGTTCTAAAGAAGAAAACGAACAAGTCAATCATCCAACAGAAAGGGGTGACCGGATGTGAGAGTGAGGAAGAGACTGAAGTGCTTGGAACAAAACAAGAGGGAATGACAGGAAAGAAACTGAATGCAAAATCTAAACAATTCCAGAAATAACAAGAGTTGTCAGAAAGACAACAAAGCTCGCCGGGGCAAGGTTAAAGTTTTTCTGACGCGGACGCCGGGGGTACGACAATAGCTCCCCGGACGTTACTCGTCCCGGCGAGCTAATAATACAACTAAAACATACAAAAAAATATCTCTAACTGGTTCAAATACTGACAATCTCAGTAGGATGAACGATGTAGGAATTATGAAACTTTTTATTCACAGCCTCCCTTTTTAACAGAACAAACATAATTGTCTGCTCCGATGTTCCTTGGTCATGACTGCTAATCCTTTGTATTTCACGAGTACATTTGCAAGTAAGCTGATTAAAACTCTTGAGTTAATTTTAAATGAGGCATCTGCATTTGAATATGTTGTTGTTGACTCTAAATATGAAGTTGAAAGTGAGGAGATTAGACTGAAAATTCAAAACAAATCCCAGAGAGAAATAAGAGAAAAATCATTAAATATGGCTAAATCAATTATTTAGTACATTTAAATAAAAGAAAGAAAAAAGTACTGGTCAGCAAAGTAATTATTTTCCTGGAAAACCTTTTCACAACAGTTATCCACAAAAAGAGTATGCCTCAAGAGATGGGTATATTTGTGTCAAAGTTAACACTCAAGTAAAGAATTCATTGGAATAAATGTGGAGGTTTTACCACAAGCCGTATGACTGGTTGGGCCACCCTTTGCAGCAACAACTTCAATCAAATGACTGAGTCCTTTATATTGCTGTGGAGGAAATTTGACCCTCTCCTCTTTACGTAATAGCCTTCATTCAGCCACACGAGGGTTTTTTAGGATGAACTGTTTGTTTAAGGTCATGCCACTGCATCTCATTTGGATAAGTCAGGACTTTGAACCAGCCACTCCGAAACCTTCATGTTGTTTCTTTTGAGCCATTTTGCGCTGGACTTGCCGTCTATTGCAGACTTTTGCCCTGCTGAATAACCCAGCTGCACTTGCGCTTCAGGGCATTACCTGATGACTGGACATTCTCCATCAGGATTTTCTGGAGGTGACCAGAATTCATGCTTCCATCAATAATGGCAATCACCCAGGTCCTGAGGCAACAAAGCAGCCCCAGCCCATCACACTATCTCCACAATCTTTGACTCACAGTATGATGCTCTCATAGTGGAATGCAGAGTTAGCATCATGCCAGATGTAACAGGACCCATGTTTCCAAAAAGTTCCACTTTTGACTCATCTATGCTGGAACTATTATCCCAAACGTTTTGGGGGCCATCGAGATGATTTTTGGCATTTGAAATGAGCCTTTGCGAGCCTCTGTACACAATACATTAACAGACCTTATAACATGGATTAACCACTGGAGGCCCTAATCTGCAGTCTTAGCAATGTCAGGCACCTGGGCCCCTTGGAGCTTACAATGTGAGGCCCCTGGACCCCAGGTGCTTAGAACTTGAACTGACCCCAGGGGCCTCAGGTGCTTCATTACTTACAGTGTTCGGGCCCTAAAGGCCCCTCCAGTTGGGGGGTTTCCATCGCAGGCAGTGGGGAAACTAAAGTATGAGGCAGGGACTTTTATCATATTTTCCCTTCCCTCGGCCCTTCAGACATCGTGTCTACATTACCAATGGGACCCCAGTAGGACCCATCAAACTCTGGAGATTGTAAATAGCTAGTTGGCTAGCATGCTAGCGCTTGCATTGAAAATGAATGTAAGGGCTGGCATCCTGGATGACCCGTCCAGCACATTAGAACCAGGAGGCTGGCATTTTCAAGCAATGCTCTGAGGTCCCTGCCCCGAGGCAAGGACTAAAATCGTTCCTGGAAAAAGACCATTCCTAGACGACCATTCCTGCTAGTGTAGACATGCAAAATGAAAAGGTTCCAGAACTACTTGTAATGGAGATCTTCCAAGTGTTAGGGCCCAGAGGGTCCCTTGACATTTAAACAGTGAACTGATCACTAGGAGCCCTACGGGGCCACTGGGCACCTAGCGTGCGAGAGACGAAGGCTAAAACATGCAAGCAATTTGCTGTAGTGGCTATTTTTCTCCTTTAAAACTGTGCAAAATCTTCTGCACAGCGAAATGGCGAGCAAATTTCAACCAGTGAAACTGGGAGAGTCTAGAAGAGTCTTACTTTGGTGAGAACTAGCTAAGCTATTGGTATGATTTTTCCAGCCGCAATATGGTTTTGCAAAGAGCTATTTCCTCCAGTCCTTGCTTCAAAATGGGTAAAGGCTGACAAAAAAAAAAAAAAAAACTTATTTGGCATCTCCAATCCCAGCCAAATCTGAAATGCCCAATTTGAAAACTATGTACGCAAGCTTGCTCGTATGCCATCAGGGGAGAGCGAAGACAGTTCGCGGCTCTCCTCCGAAGCTCGCACCTGTCAGCCGCTGCTTCTTTGCACTCATAGCTTGAAACTTTGCAAAATTTCAGAGTGAGGATGGAGGATACCCGAACATGAGCAAGCTCAGAATCTTACTCACGAGCGTCCGGCTGGCCAACAGGAGGTGTTCGAGCAAGGAACAAACAACAAAAAATTCTAATATCCCAACCCAGCAGTCCCTTTCCAATTTATTTCCCTTCAGTGCAAAGCCAATTGTCCGCTGCTCTGAAAAGCACTGCCGGCTGGCACGACCAGGAATTAAACCCGCATCATGGTGGTCACTACTGCTCCGCAATGCAGCGCGTTAACCAAGTGAGTTTTTCGGAGGACAGATGTCAGACTGAGGTTAAAATCGCTGTCTAGTAGTTGGTGGAGCGCTCTGGCAGATTCATCCAAGGCACTGAGGAAAAATTACACCCACATTAGAGAGGCCTTAGGTTGTATTTCAAATGATAATGATGAGACAGGAGAAATTCAAATTGAAGCCGCTGGACTATGTGTTAGATTGGACACCTTAGAGATGGTGCACATAGCATATTTCTGGGATGTCATACTTGACCGGTTCAATACTACAAGCATACTCCCGCAGAAAAGTGACACAGACAGCTCTGTAGCAGCCCAGCTTTTGATCTCTATAGCATTAAATGCGACAGGTGTGTCTCAGTCATACATGCAAAATCTGTAGCAAAAGCGGAAGGGCAAAGCATTTGCAGACGAGAGCTCAGTACCTGGTGTGACACTTGAGGGGAGGGAGAAGTTCAAAACAGAAACATTTTATTTGATCATTGATAAGCTAGTGGCATGCCTTGAACATAGCTTGAATGCTTACAAGCACCTGACTAGCCTCTTTTGAGTTCTGTTTGTGTCAGATCAGGTGTCTGATAGAGATGTCATAGTGGAAAAGGTAAATGCACTTTCTGCTGCATATCTTTCAGACATGAACTTTGCCGATAAACTCATCCAATTTAAGTCTTTCACGTCTGATTCTGCAAGTGAGAAGTGCCTGTCTCAAATGCTTAACACGTTGCAATCCTTAATTTACAGGCAGTGTTTCCCCATGTTTATGAGGCACTTTGGATTTTTTTTCTTTACTTTGCCAGTGACAAACTGCCAGAGCGGGCGGTCATTTTGCCTTTTAGGCAGAATAAAAAATGATTTGCGGAGTAGTATGTGCCAAACATGTCTCAACTCTTCATCACTTCTGTCAATAGAGTCAGACCTAGTCAACCAGCAAGATTTTGATGATATTATTATCTTGCCAAAAGCGGAGCTTTTTGCGAGATAAGTTGGTCGGAATGTTTGTTTATTGATGATTTTGCAAGGAGGAGGGTAAGAAAGGTGCCACTATAAGCAGGGCTGGACTGGTCATCTGGAATACTGCCCGGTGGGCTGAGAGATTTTAACGTAATTAGGGGTTCAAGCAGCTATAGCTGCTGGTGGGCTGCTTGGCCCACAATGCCTGGGCTAATTTTTTTTGTCTCAGTCCAGCCCTAACTATAAGAAAGTATGTTTGTGTGTTGGGGGTAGGGTGGGCCTCCGGTGGCCATGGGACCGTGGGGCCGTGGGGCAGTGAGGCCAGGGCGGGGGGGTGGGGGGCCCCACCAACAGACATGTGCCCCGAGACCTCACAGGACCTTGATCTCGCCCTGATTGTGCTGAATATTCAGGAAGAAAAATCTTTCTTACCACTGGCTCAACTGCAGACGTGCTCTTTAAAGTTCTAATAAAACAACTTGAAGACAGTGAACTTCAGCTACAGCACAAGATGAGCCATAGCAGCAGATCGAGCATCTGTCATGATTGGAAAGAGATATGGGTTAACTGCCAAACCAAAATCTTTGAACAACAAGACAATTCCACTCTACTGTGTTTGCCATAGGCTGGCACTGTCCTGTGTTGATGCCAATGATGAAGCAAGCTATATTTCTGCGGTGGAAACCATTCCACGGCAATTGTGAATATTCTTCGAAAATTCACCAAAAAAGAGGTTGAAGTACTTGAAAATTCAACTGTCGTACAAATCTATCACACAAATCACAGGTTCACTGAGGAAGGTGCTAATAAAAGAGCGGAAATTGTGTAGAACCAGATGGTTATCCCCAGATCGCTCAGCTGAGGGAGTCTATCTTGACTTAGTGCCCCACATGCAGAGACTACAACATTTTTCTGAAGCAGATGCTGTTGCCGCAGGCTTGTTATTGAAGATGAGAACCCCCAGATTTATTGGTGCTATATAAATTCAAAATCAAGCTCTCCTTGTTCTTACCACCTTTAGCAAGACTTTCCAGAGGGGAACTATCAATTTTGCAAGAATTAAACCTGCCATGAAGGCAACTCAGAGTGCCTTGGATAGAACTGTGGAAGCTGGCACTGTGGTTACACAGATTCAAGTTACTCTGTTTACAATCCATTGGCTGTACCAACCCCAGATGATCCATAACCTTTAAAGCTAGCATCAAGTGAAGCTGAAGATCTGGGAGCCCACTCCTATTCAACACAAACTGACAAGAAGCTTCAGGCTGAGTGAAACAACTTGAAATTTGAGCTGGTAGTGTGGAAATCTAAAGATGAGTTCAAGGCAGCAACAACAACAACTCCAACTGAATGGGTGCTGCATCACCTCATTACTATGAAGGAAATATACTCCCAGGTCTACCGTATGCTCAACAGAAATTGCATGACAGTACCAGTTTCAAATGCTTGGCCTGAATGAGGAGTAAATTAATTAAGAAGGAAAAGACACGTCTTTGGAGCCAAATGAAAAATGACCTTCTTCAGTCACTGATGCATGTGTCCATCAATGGCCCCGCTGATTCCTCCAAGGAGGAAAGCATGATCATTGATAGAGCAGTCAAACGATGCTATCAAGTCAATCGAAGGATGCTACTGAACGTGCAGCGTGCCACAACTATGCATGTTTCAAGCATGACAACTAGTGATGCACAGGTAAACTTAGTTTGAAAGACGTTTCAGAGTCAATTCGTTTTTTTCTTCCTAGAGGGATTGGCTAGCCACAGCTGGCATCAGGCTAACTGTCTAAGGCATTCTTTAGGAACTGGATCGTTAATCGGCATTTTCCATTTTTTTTCTACAGGTACAAACTGGTGATGGGGAAGATGCGGTAGTCTGCGATTCTGATGATGAGGCAGAGGGTACCACCTTAATCAATGAAGAACCGGCAGCAGAGAATGCAGTATGGGAGGATATTTTTAAAATCCTTTAATTTATGCCCAGATGATGACTCCAATGATGAGTGACTCTGACGATGCATCGAACTACAACAAAATAGTAGCATATTCTTCCAGACCAAACAGAAGACCAAAGAAAGTCTTTTTGATTAAGCAATAATGTGAAATTCAAAATAACTGAAGGATTGGCGGCAAATGCAGTCTGTAAAGACAGATTAGTGAATTTGGACGGTTGTGTTTTATTTCAACGTAGCAGACTTTTTATTAATTCACATCATTTGGGAATAATGCTCTCAGGCTGGAATACTGTTGGAAAACACTTGATTAGAAAATGAAAACAAGAATTATCATGTGAAATAACTAATTAAACTGAATTAGTAAATTAAACTGAATTATTTAATTAAATTTCAGACATTATGGCTAAAAGTTTTGGTTATAGACAATGTTAAGAAAGAAGAAATTGACTAAATGTTGCAATAATAATTTCTGAAATGGGGAAAAGTGCTGTCCCCAAACAGCTAAAAGATGCTAAAACGTTTCTTTTTTGGCAACATTACTATTTACTTTATACAGGTTGACTACATGTTTAAACAATATTTTATGAAAAGAGTATTTTTAAAATAACTGATTCCAAAAATAAAAATGATGACTTACATTAAACCATCATTCTTCATTGGCTCAAATGTATCACACATAAAGGAAATTCATTACACATGCAAAGCCAACAGCTATTTGGTATAGAATTGGTAATATACTTCTTTAAACATGAAAAAGCGTGCCATGAGACATGTCCAAAGACCATTTAAATTGCTGAAAACCACAGAGCTCCCATGAACTTTGCGCCCCTGGATGCCTGCTGGGGCTATGCCCTCGGACCCCAGTGGGGCCGTATGCGGCCCCTACACCCCTGGGGTGGGTTTTTTTTTATTTCTTTAACATCCAAGGAAATCCTTAGCAAAAACCCTTATAGCAGCATTCTCAGTTCAGAAATGGCAATAGTTGTGCCCAATTTGACATTGTTTTTTTAGCAGGACCATTTTTTGAATGAGGACAGTGGACTGAGCAGCCATGAGTACCTTTTTGTTTTATGATTCAGTTTTTTTAATTGTTTACGCTTCATGAAGTAACATTTAACCAAACTAATGTGCAGCGAGAATGGTTTAGCTAAACAAAACAAACTGTGAAACAGAGAGCCTTTTTTATCACATGAATTATTAATGATTTATTGATTAATGTTTCATAACGTGTTCAACTATCAGTTAAGGAAAATGCATGAAATCTGCAACTCTAATAATAATACAAATAATACTACTAATAATACTACTACTACTACTACTACTACTAATAATAATAATAATAAAACAACCCAGCACATTTACTTCAAACTACTGGTGATGAATAAGAAGACTATCCCAGAGGACATAACTCAGGTGAAGTTTTTCATTGCTGAAAGATTTGCAGTTTTAGTTTATTTCCTTTCAAAATTGAAACTAAAAAAGATATTATTACCTTAGGGAACTCATATCTCTTCCAAGTATGAGAGCACTAACTCTATAAAGAGAACAGGACAGAGCAGGGAAGCCTGTGTAAGGAAAAATTTGGAGTGTTGCTCACTTTGCCGTGGTAAGACCACGTTAAAACTCAGCAAAAATATGAACTCATACCAGCTGAGTCTTCTTTGAAATAGCTCTCCATCCAATTAATTAACAAAAACACAAAACTATACAAAAAAATGAGAGTTCACAAATGTGCTTGCATCCTGAAAAAAAAATAACCGCTCAAAAATCCAAAACAATAATTACTCTAAATGAAAAAAAAACAACTGAAATATTCTGTAACGCAGGGAGTCCAATTATAACACTTGATACCTGAAGAACCTCAAAATTCTTTGCATCCACTGAAAACATATGGTGAACGATTTCAAAATTGGAGTAAATCCTCAAGAATGAACGTTAGACTGGGTTCTTTTGCGACCTCCTGGATGAGTCATTGATGCATACTTGGAACAATTTTGATTGGCTCGTCACTCCAAGGAAGGTTCATCACTGTTCCAAGTTTTCTCCATTTGTAGATATTGGCTCTCACTATGGTTTGCAGGAGCCCCAAAGCCTTAGAAACAGCTTTGTATCCCTTCCCAGACTGCCAAATAACTTTGTTTCTCATCTGCTCTTGATTTTTTTTCTTTTTTTTGAGATCATGGCAACGTGCTGCTTTTTGCCTTCTTCACATTTCCAGACAGGTTCCATTTAACCCCTCAAGAACTATGCCCCGGTACTACGCCCCGGTACTACGCATTACAAATACAGCATTTTTCCAAATCGCGTCATTATCAAGCGCCATACCCACATTTCGCGAAGAAAATCGGCCAAAATCTCATGTAAACCATTTTTACCTCGACCAAACACAATTCAAGCACCAAGCAAGTAAGTAAGCATGCAGCAGAACATAGGGTAAAATCATATCAGCGCTGAATCGCCAGGATTTCTGCTGAATTCGTGCTATGCATGAAAACGATACCTAAAATAAAAGAGGAAAGTCCAGAGAATGTAACGATATGAGCCCTGTCATTTTAAACCGACACCACATTGAAAGAACAGCAGGCATACACTTTACAGTCTACAGAGATGAGCAGAAAAAATTCTTACCTTTGATATTTTGCAATAAAAGAACTGCTCGAGGATTAATCTGCACTTGCTATTGTTAGCCCAATGTGTTCGTGTTATAACGAAACTAGATCTGCCGGGATCCTAGCATGTTCTTTCCCAGGGCGTTGCTTCAAATATCTCAGCTCCGTAGAATCCAGTTTCCTTGCAATGTACTTTCCTATCTGCTTTCGGCTTGTGATGCTGTCAGTAAGACTATGCCGGTAGGAATTTGATTGTATGAGTCCTGATTCTAACGAACTCTAAACCACCATAATGGCAGAAACCGAGCCTGAGCTACAGCCTTGCGTTCCGAGTGCGTCAAACTGAGTCCATGAGACATATGCATGTTCTTGAATAGCGCGACAATATAAACGCATAACTAGTTTGTTTGAGGTATTGTCCGAATAATTATCCGCAAAATATTCAATATTCATTTTCAAAGTCATTTTTTGCTCTATTCCGCACAAATACTGAGCCTACAACAGTACAGTACGTATTTTCCTTACCCATTCGTTGAATGGGCAATTTGACCATAGACTGTTGTTGATTGGTGCAGCCTATTGGATAAAATGCTGCGCTGCTGAAAGGAAATTGTGAAGGTACGATTCCTGATCAGGGTACCCTTTTTTTAATTATTATTATTTTTGGAAATAACCGCAGTTGCCTTCTACAAATAATCACTGGGGTTTTTGTTATTCTTACTTTTCTTTAACATATTTTCACATTGCCTTTGTATTTATCATTTTACTTATTTGTTTTGTTTTTTAATAAATATGCTCCAGTGGAGTCAAACTTAATTTTCATTGTTTGTATTATCTTTGAATGGGAAATTGTATAGGCAGCAAAACTGGCAGAAATAATTATTATTTTTTTATTCTAAAAATTAAAAAATGTTGTATTTGGATGGAATAGATGCCTGTAGTGATATATAAGTGAAATTTTATGGGTTTTACAGCTTGGTATCTGAAATGGAAGAAATCTGAAATGGAACACAAGGTACCTTAATTGCCAAAATGAAGAAGCCACCTAGACATTCGTCTCTAATTTTGCTCTGATTGACCTGAGCAGAATAAACTTTGGCACAGATAATAATGACATTCTGTGCTGTAATTTTTTATAGGTTTCAGGCCGCAACACAACAAATTTACAAGGGATCGAAGTAAAAATTTGTTTGGTGCAAAATTAGATCTTTCATTTACACTGTGTTCCATCTCCATTTACTCTGACTCAGTGACATATATAGTGATTTTTACACCAGGTATGAAATCCCAATTTGTTTTACCTTTATTACGATACCAAGATTATTCAAATGGTCCGAGCAGTCGCAGAGATATACTCATTTCATTTTGGGCTTGCCATTTTCAAAAAAGAGGCTCAGGGCTTAAGGACTTAAGTGAAATTTAGATTTAATAGGGTAGGCAGTAAGGCAGTAATCATGCCTGAGAGTGGATAGTGAAATTAAACCCAATTATCAAATTTTTTTTAAGTAGTTGATTTAGTAACTAAGAAGGAATTACTTGTTCACATAGGGTCGGGTAGGGTTGGGTACCCTTTTCCTTTCATATCATTGTTAGGTCTTGAGTCTAACTTTATTGTTTTTCTCACAAACTAGCAGTTCTTAAAAGTTTTTTTTCTTATGTTTTCCCTATTGAGTTCTCATTATTTAATTACTGTATTCGGTATTCCCTTTCAGCTCCTACTCCCACTTGTTTTCCAGGCTGCATTAAAAATGTACACTTGCTCTCTAGATAGAGCGCTATGTTGAAAATGATATATAGAAAAAAGGGAGGGAGTGAGCGAGTGAGTGAGCGAGCGAGTGAGTGAGTGAGTGAGTGAGTGAGTGAGTGAGTGAGTGAGTGAGTGGAGAAGTGTAAATTTTAAGCACAGCCTTACTGTTAATTGTTGTTGCATGGCTTTAAGTTCCTGTTCTGAGGTCCTTTCCTGAAGCCCAACATCCCCCAGCAATGATGCCGGCATTACGGGGCATTCAAGTGACTTGCCATGAGCCTCTGACCCTTAAACGCATAATTGCTGTCAAGCTGTTTCTGTTCAAGATCAATTGATTAATAATCACTCAATTCATTTACTAAATAATGAAGACCAATATGTAAGCCTGTGATTGTAAAGAAAGTAGTATGAAATGACAGACCACTGAAAGGCTACATTGAAAATATACTTAATAGTGATTTTGTATAGATGCAAAAAAAAAACACAAACAATAATAAAAATAATAATAATAATAATCAATTAACCCAGTGCTTTCTCTATATTCCATCTCCTGGTCTAGGATTTTTTCAGTAGTACAACCTAATTCATTTAAGATTGCACTTAATCCTAAGGTTTTCAGCGTTCCAAATAGGTTGCATTTGCAGATAGGCGTAGTTGCACACTGGTTGACGCAGCAATCGATAATAATTAATTTATTAAATTAAAAAATGCTTCTTATGTTGTAGCATTGGTGATTGAATAATTGAGTAAACTGGTTAAAGCATTGTGCATTGTGGCATTGTGAAAGTTCACAAATGACACGCATTCAAAATAATTTAAGAAGCATGCCAAGTGTCAAACTTTCAAGGTAGCGAAGTCATTCGTGTCTTTACAGTCTAGCTTCTGAAATAACAATTATCGAATTAAATGAAATGTGAATCCTATCTAAATACCCCCTTCAGCAGCATTTACAACATTACATTTCACAACCCCAATTCCGAAATAGTTGGGATGAACTGTAAATTGTGAATAAAATCAAAATGCAATGACATTCGGATCACATAAGCCAATATGTTATTTACAATAGAACATAGATAACATTTCAAATGTTGAAAATGAGATATTTTACATTTTTATTCACAAAATGAGCGTATTTCAAACTTTCTGGCTGCAACAGGTCTCAAAAAAGTTGGGAAGCAATTTACAAGAGAATCAGCTGAAAGAACATTTAGCAAGTAATGAAGTCAACTGGCATCAGGTGTGTAACATGATTGGCTATAAAAGGGATGTTTTAGAGAGGCTGAGTCTCTCAGAAGAAAAGTAAAGATGGCCAGAGGCTCTCCAACCTGTGAAGGCTTACATTAAAAAATTGTGGAATACTTTAAAAAGAATGTTTTCAAACGTTAAATTGCAAAGGCTTTGAAGGTCTCATCATCGACAATGCATAACATCATTAAAAGATTCAAAGAAACTGAAAAAATCTCTGTGCATAAGGGACAAGGCAGAAGACCTTTACTGGATGCCCGTGATCTTCAGGCCCTCAGAGGCCACTGCATCGCTCACCGGCATGATTCTGTCATTGACATTACTAAATGGGCCCAGGAATACTTCAAGAAACCACTGTCAGTAAACACAGTCCGCTGTGCCGTCCACAGATGCCACCTAAAACTCTATCATGCAAAAAGGAAGCTATTGTTGAGCATGATCCAGAAGCGCCACCGTGTTCTGTGGGCCAAAGCTCACTAAAAATGGACTGTAGCAAAGTGTCCTTTGGTCAGAGTCCAAATTTGACATTCTTGCTGGAAATCATGGGCGTCTGCCCTCCCAGCTAAAGAGGAGAAAGACCATCCCTTCTGTTATCAGTGTTCAGTTAGTTCAAAAGCCAGCATCTCTGTTGGTATGGGGATGCATTAGTGCATATGGTGTGGGACACTTGCATGTTTTAAAAAGCACCATGAATGCTGAAAGGTATATAAAGGTTTTACTGGTACATATGCTCCCCTCCAGATGACATTTATTCCAGGGAAGTCCTTGTGTATTTCAGCAGGACAATGCAAAACCACATACTGCAGCTAATACAACAGTATGGCTTTGTGGTAGAAATGTCCGTGTGCTGAACTTGCCTGCCTGCAGTCCTGATCTTTCACCGATTGAGATCATTTGGCGCATGATTTAACGAAAAGCCCGTCAAAGGAGACCCAAAACTCTCCAACAGCTGGAAGCCTGTATTAAACAAGAGTGGGATAAAATTCCAATGGCTAAACTCAAGAAACTTGTCTCCTCAATGCCCAGACGCTTGTGTTAAAAAGAAGAGGGGATGCTATACCACGGTAAACAGGCCCCTGTCCCAACTTTTTTGATACCTGCTGCAGCCATCAAATTTGAATGAGCTCATTTTGTGGATCAAATGGTGAAATTTCTCAGTTTCAGCATTTGCTTTGTTATCTCTGTTCTGTTGTGAATAAAATACTGGATGGTGTGATTTGAAAGTCATTACGTTGTGAGTTAATTCACAATTTACACTTTGTCCCAACTATTTCGGAATTCGGGTTGTACTTCAAGATGGAATATGTACCATCCATGCAATCTCATATTGTAGCCCTCCTCGTGGACGCAAAGCTGTATGTCTTAATTGTTGAAAGCAACGCAGCTTATTGGAAGCCCATTCGCTCAGTAAATTAATTCAATCTATTGCCTGAATCCTACTTGGAAAGAGATTGAGTGTTAACCCGCATTATGGTACTGTCACTGGTAGTCGACAGTTTTACGTGACCAGCCTCAACCCGAGGACCTGAGTTGGCAAACTCGCATTTTTAGAAAGGTTTTCTTAGGCATTTCAATGCATTTCAAGATGGCAGCCGTGGCAGCCATAGTAGATATCGGAGCACAACGAAAATTGATAGACTTTCATAGCTGCCCACTCCCGACACAATGGTGTTGATCGGCAATGGCGTTTCTGACTTAATGCGCGAAATGTAAATTCAAGAGGGCAGTTGTGGCAGCCATATCAGATATCAGAGCGCAACAAAAATCGATAACCTTCTGTAGCTACTCACCCCCAACACCAACACCAAAAATGGCGTTGATCGGCAATGGCGTTTTTGACTTAATGCGCGGCATGCAATTGTGGATGGACGCCGCGCGTGAATTTTTGGGCTGAGGGGTAATAATAATAATAATCATAATAATAACTGCATTTTGTCTTCACACTGATTATCCTTGTCTTTTATTAAAAATAGTTTGATGATCTGTGAAGTGTGACAAATATGCTAAAATAAAAGAGATCAAGAAGGTGGCAATACTTTTTCACAGCCAAAACAATTATATTGTCACAGTAAAAATATATAACTTGACTGTCCATAGTGAGTACAATATTAACACATGAATTTAAATGAGACAAAATATCAGTTGGATTGTTAAGGCCATATGTTTTTACATTTTTCGCTACATCTACACGAGCTCTGCTCTAAACTCCATAACTATCGTCTTAACTTCAGGTAACGTCAGAATTTACAATCTCACTGAGCGCCAGTGTTTCATTGAATATGCCACAATTATGTTTTGCCCCAGTTACACGAAAGGGACAATGATCATCAGTCAACATACCAGGTGCTATGTCAAGGCATACACGCCTTGACACACCGTTGATAAACGGCTCATTAATGTCTGCAGCCCTTTGTGGGTCAACAGAAACTATATATTATATTTAAATTATGTTGTATACATTATCACTTGCAGCCATGGTGGGAGCAATATTGGAACTGACTCCACGGGGATATACATTAAGAAGCTGGCCTAAAAACACTGTAATTGCACCTATTACACCCCTGGTAAATATTATGCAAAGTGGGTTGGTTATTAGGCTAATCTTGAGTTAGCACACACCAACAAAGTAACAAGCAAAGCATGTAAAGCATATTAAAAATGAAAAGCACAAACATTTGTTTGGCATATTGCCACAGGCCCATAGCAATTTTGCTAAGACTGTTGTGTGTCTCAGCAGGGGTGTTTGGAAAGTGTTTATATGAGAAGGAATTTATAAGACAGACTCCACATTCTCACAGCATCTGCTGTTATAATTTTCTAGCAGCGGCTCAGGAAATTTAAGTCAAAATAACATTTCAGATTCAGAAACAAAGCGTGCTCCGCTCCAGCGATTTGACACCGTGATCAGCGTTGCACCGCCACCGGCATCACGGCCGTCAAGATCTCTGTGCACTCCAAAAAAAAAAAAAAAAACCGCCACCTCAGAGACCTTTGTATTTTGGAAGGGCAAAATCGAAGACCATTCTGAAGCCACAGGGGAGGTTTCTTTCTGCTTCAAAACCCCTTCAAGTAGCATTCAGTGAGTAAACTTTGCAGCAGCCCCCCCACACTGTGATAATGCAGTCTCCCTCCTCACCTGCTTTGACCCCCTCTGGCTTGTGTATCTCAGAGTGGCGGCTTCAGCCGCAGTGGAGACCTGAAGGCATTTTCAAGCAAGAGCCCAGAATTTTGGTACAATGTGAATTTCGGATGTGAGGTGAACAGCATGTATGGTCAGAATCTTATTGACCAGGAGCGCCATTTTAAATCACAAACAACATTGCCAGGAATTTTAAGCAATAATCTTCAAGCAATAGTATTGATCAAACTGAATATAAAGCCAGTCTTGCTTGCAGTACTGTTCATTTGGGAACTGTGTGGTGCTATTACGAGTGAATCTACTACAGTGCATTGCATACACACTTGACAACATACCGTATTCTGTCAAAATACTCAAGAATTTTGACAGACACAACGAAATACGATTCCTGCATAAAAAATTACAGCCAACAGTCTTTAGTCTTTTGTGCCTCATACAAAAATTTTTCAAGCTCAATGTGCTGGAGCACACAGTTCGTAAAAAAAAGCAAAAAACGTGTCACTGTCCGACTACTTATGCATTGCATTGTACCTAAGTTGTGTTGTAGGAATCTGGTCGCAAATGTGTGGAGAACAACTGCCCTTTTTGGGCAGGGAGGCAGCTTATACCTGAGCAAAACAGCTCAGCATTTCTCATTTTGAGCTCATTTTGAGCGACCAACAGGCGCTAAGAGGGGTAAGGCATACATCAATCACTCAGGAGCCCTCAATTCCATCACCCTCTATGTCACCATCTGTGTGCTTGGGCACAGAGGTCTAATCTGTCATCATCAGGTGACTGGAGAGATCCAGAGCCTCACATTCCCTCTCCTGCCATTGTGCGATACCCCACCAAGAGAGAGCAAATCAATGCAAACCTCATCAAATCTGACCAACGCTTTCACGAAGTTAATCAGGAGCTCCAGAGCTTCTCGAAAGCAAATGGCTGTTAAGAATGCCACTCACCACATAAAGACTTCACATCATGCTGGCTAATGAACACTTGGAAATTATGTGAAGAGAATGAAATTATTTAATCTTTTGAAAGGACAGACCCCACAGACTGCCTTAGTGCTTGATGAGTCCAATAATCCTCCCATCCTCCACCTACCCATCTGTATCCGCCTTTCATTTTGGCCCACTGCTTGGCAGCGGATCTTCCTGAGTGACTCATTTTCTGTACTTCTTTAAAGCAGTCGCTCACTGCGACAATCCTCCCTAAGTGCCGCCGTACACCAGTTCAAAAACAATGAAATAAATTCAGAGCCGAGCCAAGAGGAGCAGCAGAGAACAAACTACCCAGAGACGACACAACATAAAGTTGTTCACACAAATGAAATGAGGCCATGATTGATATAGGAGAGGAAAAACTGAAAATATATGGCTTCTAACAGAGAATTTGGGTCGCAACCAAACTTTGCTGTCAGGGCAAACCTGCAGAAAATGGAGAGGAACTTTCAAAAAAATTTCAATTTTTCTATTCATCCTCTGACAAAACTGATAACATATGTTGCCACTGCCTGAGGAAGGGGTTCACAGAGCTGAAGAAAGGGACAGGAAACTTCAATCAAAAAGACTTTTGCGGCATTTGCTTGAATTGCAGCCTAGCGAGACATAGCAATCAAAAGCCAAATCTGACAGTGTACACTGACAGACTTTTTGCTGCTTTGGGAGACTTTTTGCTGCTTACCCGGAGTGATTGCGTTAGGAATTTATATTTTGAGAGCATCCACACTGTAATAAACTGACCGAATTGAACAGCTAAATTAACGCATTGTCTCCTTGTTATTTCAACTGTAAGTAGAGTCCTGCGCACATTTAACTGTGGTTTACAGTTAACAAACAAGGAACCTCTGTTATAAACTGATTGAAAAACCACAGTTAAAATGACTGGCAAAAAAGGTGCCAGTTTGTAACAGTGGATATTTGTATTACAGATGAAACGTTAAACCAACTCAGTATGGTTGTTCAAAAGATACTGAGACACTCTACGAGTGTCGAGAGTTGTGTCCTGGCTAAATTTCCACCCTGACTCCTTCAGCCTGTCACCTAATCATCCTCGAATCTAATTGGTGATCCAATTATACTCTTCCTCTCCCCTTCAGTTGAGGTAGGGTGAGTGTTCTGGCACAAAATAGTTGTCATGCATCACCCAGGTGGGTGCTACACATTGGAGGTGGCACGGTGAAATTCTCCCATATCACTGCAAAACACTATAAGAAAGCACTATATACATGCAATGTTCATTCATTCGTTCATGTATTCATTCATTCATTCATTCAGTCTGGATATTTACCGATAAATCTGGAAATATATACTCAGTCAAAAATAAATGAGTATGACCCAACCCTGAAGCTTGAATTTGCATATCCAGCTCCATTGCAACTACAGCATATAAAAATATAGTCATTAATCATGAATCAATATTATTAAATTCTATTAAAGGGAGTTCCCGATAACGTAAGTTAATGAACAGGGCCACTCCCAATGCACCTTCCTATTCGTCCTTACGCCTATACTGTATATACCTCCTACATTCCCACAATCCTCGCTCGTCTCGTTTCTAGGTCCCTCCCACCTTTCCCTTCTCCAAGAAGGAAGCAAGAGACAGGCACCACCTGGAACCCCGGGGGGCTTGGGAGCCACACGGACTCCGACAAGAGATGTGAGCCCCACCCTGAGTCTCGCCATCCGGGGGGGCGCCCAATGTCCGCACAATCACAGACTAAGTCCAACACCGCACCCGCACCGATCTCCTATCTGCCCGATCTCCTATCCGCAATCCCACCTAATACTCTCCTCTACTTTGGGAGTGGTCCAGAATTAACTAAATTCTGCTTAAATTTATGTAAGCGTGAGTCTTTGATTCCCGTAATGGATGGCAAGCTGTGAAGAATGCATTCCTACCTCTCGCCCATTGTCTGCTAAAACCATCTCCAACTGCCCCCCTCCCTGGTTTAATAATGGATAAATGGATGGTTGGGTTTACCGAAATGTTAACTTATAACACTAAGATTATAACATACAGGCCTATACCTTACTCCCAGCGCAAGGCATGACGGAAGTACTTTTGTATCTTTGCAACTTAACAACCCCTCCAGCATCCACACTGCATGAATAGTGAATGCATTTTGCATCAAATTAAACGCCCATGAGTGTGTTGGTTCTAAAATGAAGTGTGGTCAGGTGGTCTGTTGGCGTGTCGCTACCTTGAGGTAGCATAAAGCTCTTGCGCGACTGACCAACAGAAGCAGGGTCAAAACTCAATGATGATATCTAAATTATCGCGATAGCATTATTTGCCTTGGTAGGCGAGTGCACAACATGCATATCCATGGCTTGTTGCTCACACTAGGACAAGCAGCAGCGCGCAGGCATGCAATCGATCGAAAAACGATTACAATGTGAAAGATTACATGTGTATAAATCAACATATTTAAAAAATAATTGTCAAAATGGCGAGTGTGATCTTTAGCACGCCTGTGCAACAGAGTGCCTGATCAATGAATGCTCTTTATTTAAATCGAAAGGGAAAATAGTCAATCAACATCCATGTGATTTGTGATTCAGCATGCAAAACTACATATTTAGGTGTTCACAAATTATTCACAATAAAGCCATGACTCCTTTATACTGGTAAACTCTGCCATTCTTTCAGTCTTCTAGGTGATGACCCCAGAGAGGCAGCCACAAGGAGACCGTGGCATATCATGCTTAAACTGCGTGGATTTCCATTCAATTGAAAATTGGGAAAACACGTTAGTTAATGTACTTGCATGGTCACCAGTGTGCCAATAATAAATGAGGTTTTCATAATAATTGCACACATTCTTAGTTTGTGGTCAGTCTTGCGTGAATTTTTGTTTCCATTGTTCAGTGTCTAAAGAATGTTGGGAGTGCTTCAGAGGTTTGTTTAAGTCAAGCACAGATCGACCTGTTACCTGCTACTATCTCAAAGTAAATTAAAGCTGCAAGCAGTGTTGGGCGGACCCTCATCCCCTTGTGAACGTTGGGGTGGTGGCAAGATGTGCTCGGGTGCTGATGAGCTTTTTCAACCACTGGACAGTGCTAGAATGAGTAAAATGTAATATCTTGGGTAGAATGCAAACCTTTACCAAAATAGATTTTTCTTGTGTAAATTGGAGGTATGACCCACGTGATCTGGTCAAAGTTTCTTGTTTCTTGACTTTATAACGGCTGTGTATTGTGGAATCCTCCCCCAGTCACGAACATAGCGGAAGGCAGCCGATGTGATTGGGGATTCCGATGTTGATCGCTTGCACGCCCTCCACATGCAGCTCTTCAACAATGCGTAACAAGTCACACATCCTAGAAAGCTGAGGTTTTGGGAGGATATCCACTGAATACAGACAAAACGTTCATATGCTTTAAGGTATGGTCAATTCAGAAGTCCTATACTGTATAATTTTCAAAATATGAAAATTCATAACATGTAAATATCTCAGCAAATATTCTTCCAAATGGCATCAAACATAGCGCAGACATTGTCCACATGGAGGATATGAAGTTTTCCAAACTATTTTCTGGTAGGTCAAATGGCATGTCCACAGAAAAAAAGGTATATTTTACTGTACAATGTGCCATATTCATTCATTTTGAATTTCATCAAAATTTGTAAGAAACCTGACAAGTGAAAACACACAAGATGATACACGAATGATAAGTGAATTTTTTCAAAATTTGATGATATTGCAACAAATCATGGTGGCCGTTTTAGCATTTCTAGATGGCGCTTTGGCAGTTCTCACACCTAAATTTCTGCACAAGTTGACCCCTTTCTGCAGAGAGGTGTTTTTCCAACTATCTGGAAAATCCGCCCTTATAATAGCAATTTGCCTAGATGCAAGGGCATTTGGCTTTCAGTGATGACACTGATTGGTTTATTTCACGTGACACCCAAAACCAATGATTAATTAAGAAATTCATTTGGACCCCTTTGAACCCCGTGCTGTACTTTGCGCCCTGATAGCCTGCCATTAAACTTGCAAAAGTGGATATGGACACGCCTTAAATGCACTCGCGCCGCGCACTTCAGACCATGTGCTTAGATTGTTAATATAGGGCTCATAATGTCCATCCGTTTAAAAGAATTAAGGTCTTTAGTGTTTTCAACACAAACTAAGAAGATTGGAAAGTGAAATTTCGTAATGGCAACTAGGTCTGACCATAGTTAATTTTAAGTAATAGGGCACAAGAACTGGCAGCAGCCAGAGGTTCTGAGAAGCGAAGACAATTACTTACTGATCTTCTTTAATTATTTCCCAAAGGCTGCCTAAATAACGCTAACTTTTTTTGGTGGATAATTTTCTTTCTTGAAGTTCAACCTTCGACAAAGGAACATAATGAGGATTCACACATGATGGAAAATAATGAGACACGGTGCTGCAGTCAGCCAAAACATAATTTACACTCCGACATAATGAATGCCTTCAATCTGAGAAAAGGTTACTTCAGTTGTTTTAGTACAATACAGACTGTTTCTCTGTCAACCTGATTCTTACCAGATGAAAAGAAACAGAAATACAAAAGTGTTTTTGTCAGTTTGAGTCAAGTAGCAACATGAGAGGGAGTGCTGTGCAACCCAATGCCAGCTCTCACCATATACTGACTCCCCATTCCACAGGCCGAGATAACGCTAATGAAGTCCAGCCAAGCAAAACTAAGCGCATTACAGCATGGAGCAGAACCGACACTTGGGTCAAAATTGGTTTTCCAACCTGTGCTTCGGGTGGCAGAATGCTCGTGCCTGATAAGGCAGAACTTTAGAGAGAATATTTCATGTCGAAGTTGAAGATTCAGTCAATTTTCAGTGTGGTTTGCATGTCCCTCCAACATTTGTGTGTCAAAATTTCTTGCTCAGTTACAATTTCCAAATTGAACTCAAGAACACTAAAAATGAAAACAATAAGATTTTACACTGAGACAGCATTGCGGAGGTGTCAAATATAGCCTTAGGGAGCCACGTGAGGATTAGCTTGTGTATTGCCATTTTTAGGCATGCTTCATTACAATTTAGCCTGCCCAACAGAAACTGCACAACGCTTATCATTTATTGAAACAGGATTTATATGATTTATATTTCACAAATGACAAGCTTATTCAGTAATGCATGTCTGCTTTGACATCACTCCTTGATGGTATTTGGAGCAATGTCATAATGAATAAATCCTCCAGTGAAGCGTAATTAAGAGCGTTATTAGTATGACCTCTGCCTCTAATTTTAAACCTCTTAAATGTACAGACTAATTTATTCTCTCACAAGCTCCTCTGAAACACCCAGCCAAACAGTGTGTGGGTGCCGTTCTGATCCGGAGTGTACACAGTATATAGCAGTCATGCCTGGCTTAATAACAACCTTCTCCAGTCGAGAAGTGCAGCCCTTGCTTCATGCATGAGTCAGACAGTTCGGACTTTGAAATCCTTGGCAGCTTAATAAATGGAAGAAGGATTCATAGCTGTCGAACATCAAACAACTTCCCAGAAACAGCTGAGCCCCCGCTGACTTTGTGGTTCAGGTGGTCATGCACAGATTTTAATTTAGTTTTGATGCGCATTTCTCCTATAGGAAACGGAAATGTAATATTATTGATGAGTCGAAAAGGCAGTCTCAGCAAAATGGCAAACAGGAACGCAGATCATATATCCAGCTTTAAGAGTTACTGTCTTTTGTCATGGTAAATTTCATTATCAACAGTGCAGTCTACAGTGAATGTTTGCAGATATTGAGTATCATGTATTTATGTTTGTTTCAGATGAATACTCAAACATTCGATCTAGCTAAGCCAAATGGCTGGTATCTTTGCAACTAACCATTCTAAAATTTCCTCAGAGGCCATGTACACTTAATAAAAATATTCACTCAACCGTTTAATCCGGTCAATATTACGCCAAATTATTTCTGTGCTTGACTTGGTTGGTTTTTATTACATGGCCAAGGCTGTGTGCGACTGGTCTGTGTGCATTGCTGTAACCTTTTCCATATCATTGTCAATTCCATGCCCTTTGTCATTTTTGGCCCATCAGACAGGTGGGTCCTAATTTAGAGCTACTAAAATCAGGTATGATCAGTGCAGGCACACTCTTTCCTCTGGTCAATAAAAGGCTACCCATAAATCCCAGTGCAGCCATTTTTCAAAAAGCGACAGATGACTCGAAACCTCAGGGAGTGCGCCATTAGCAGCAATGTCTTTCAGGACTGTCACAAGGGCTCACAATGTCCATGTTTCCACGATAAGTTGGCTAACACACCGTTTTGAGGAATTAGCCACGACAACAAGCCACCTACATGCACGATGACCACGTGTCGCGATTCCCGCCCTTGATCTCCAAATCTGGACTCTCCATCTCCGTAACCGTCTGACACCAGCAACTACCACTGCAGATGAGACAGCTGGCGTCCACGATCGCCTTATTTCTGCCCAAACTGCGAGAAATTGCCTTCAGGAAGTTCAGCTCCACCTGCTTCGTCCTCCTCATGGATTGGACCGCAGCCCTTCTTAAGGAAGAAATTTAAACTGGGTGAACAGGCATGTCTGGAGGCTGATGGCACAATGACGGACTTCATTACTGACGAGTCACGTTTCCAGCTTCACAAAGCGGACAGACGGCAGCGTGCCTGGTGCTACAGTAGGGGAATGTTATGCTGAGGTCTGCATGGTGCGCAGGGTGGAGAGGAGAACTAGTTGGAGCGAGAATATCCCATGCACATCACACCCAACTGTATTTGAAGAGTTTGGTTCCAAAACGCAATCAGTGCCAAAATGACAAAAATTGAGATAATACCATAAAGCGATAGTCCTGCGCTTCTTGCACATGGTGCAAAAACCTGTCATTAAAAATGCACACAATATGGTGTATTTTTTCATGGTCAAAGTTTGTGTTTTTCTATGAAATGCAATGGGCGCCAACATAGAAAAAGCTGATTTACTCAAAATGACTAAAATGGATATATTGCATTTTGGAACCAAACTCTTCATTTCATCAACAGTAACTTGAATGCAGTGTGATATTGCGACAACATACTGCAGCCCATCGTCCTAACATTAAGGCGTTTAAACAACACCATATTCTAGAATGACAATGCCAGATCCCAAGTCGCCCGTGCATGCACGGAGTTCCTTGAGGCTTAAAACGTTCATGTACTTGAACGATCGGCTTATTCCTTGAATTTGTCCCCCATTGGACATCTTTCGAATATCCTCCACCAACGAGTTCATCATCAGTTCCCACTTCTGGCCAATACCCGACGACGCCATGCAGCTCTTGAAGAGGAGTGGGAAAATGTCATCCCAAGTCACCACTGATGATTTGGTATGGTCCGTACAGCGGAGATGTGTAGCAGTGCGGCAGGCCAAAGGCGGACACACCCAATTTTGATCCGTGCAATTTGGACAATAGATCCCCTCCCCTTTAACATCCACTCCACTGAGATTCTTGTTTGTCTGTTTCAATCAGTGATTGAAATGTACCGCAATATAATCAAACAACCCATCAACATTCAATGAAAGTACAATAACTTTCCAGACAAGGTCATACTTCACAATAATAAGTATTGCATTTATATCTTTGTTATGTGGGAGTCACCGAACAGCAGTCATGGAAATTTTATGGAATACTAATGAAGTGGAACCAAAAAACATTCAACAAGTGCACAGCAGAAGGAAACTCAAAAGTATCATAAATTCATTAAAAGATTTAAGAGTGGCATGGTGGCTGTTTTGTGATATATCCATGCCAGTCCTCCAGCACAAACTTGACAAGTGGTGTCCCCACGCTGGATTTAATTTACTATCACGCATAAGCCTTAACAAAGGGTGATCAAGCCTTTTCGATTAAGGCTCCAATACTCAGGAACAGCCTCCCAAACAACATAAGAAATGCTGAGTCTCTATTGTCTTTTAAATCTCTTTTAAAGACTAATTTTTTTAGGCTTGCTTTTGCTGATTTTACGGTTTAAATTCTTTTATGGTTGTGTTTTCATGTATGTCTCGTTTTATTATCTTGATTTTCCTTTGATGTTTAATTCCTTGTTTCCCCATTTTGTTTTATTGCTTTTATGTACGTGTATTTTACCTGCTTGTGAAGCACTTTGTGCTGTATTGCTGGAAAGGTGCTATATAAATGAATTTATTTATTTATTTATATTTAAATCACAGCAGATTACCTTGCCCCTAACAGTTAAAATGTCATTGTGTCTGTACAATACAGGAGAATCTTTGACTCAGACCTTGACTCATGAGGAGCCAGACACTGCTTGTTGACACAGACATACATGTCCCTTGACAAAACAATTGGGCCTGTTTGTTTTGTGCAAACTGGCAGCAGAAAAACAATTCCCTGACCCCAAATTATCCATTGCTCCCTTCGCTTTATGAAAATATTACAAAAAATGGTTCCATTATTTTAATTCTCAAAATAATGGCAGCGTGTGCTGACAAAACAACTGCTAACAAAAATGGCAAAAATACAGCAACACACAAGTCCTTTTATGGTTTTCTTACCCATTCTAGAAGCTTTGATTGTGATGACCAAAGCATTTTTTATGGTTAAAATTTCCCAGTCAAGAAATCAAATAGGATGAGCACTCAGTGCTACGTCCTGAGTGTTTCCCAATTCAGCGGTCTTTGTCACTCTAGGATTTGTTTTATTTATTGAATTGTATTATTTATTATTGTCTCCTTCTAGTCCCCTCCCTCCTCTTGCTTCCGCATGCTCACTCACCCACCAATGGCAGTGTAATACACTAAAAATTCTGAGTGTAAGATGGCCGCTGCCAGAGGGGTGATTGCTATCCAGTTTTTTTAGGGAGGGGCAAATTTTCTTTTGTTCAAGCCAATGGCTTTCCTCCCAAGAACTGAACTGAACAAAAACCATCCCTCTGAGATTTGATATTTCCCAGAATGCTTTCTTCATTCTCCCTCACCAAAATTTTCACCTCCCCCATTTTATTTACACAGGCAAAACTAAGAATTATGGCAGGGAAAATGGGGAACAAATGTAAAAATTGTGTCCAAGCAGTGTGTCAGTGTGTAATATATGACAGGTGTATACGCAAATAGCAACGTTTGGCGGCGAAAAGCATCTATTTTGGGGTTTCTTCAAACTTTGTAACTTAACAGTTCACTTTTGTTGTAGCCTATAGTACCCGTTAGGGTTGTTGCAGCACTTAATTTTACAAGAAAACATGAACTAGTAGTTGATGTAAGCAGCAAACATGATAGAAGTTTGGCTGCTGGCTAATACACCGATGTGACATAGCTGCAGCAATTAGACGAGCATGCCTTCTTCCTGCCATAAACATGTCATACAGAGCCCGGGTGAACTGAAAAATGTACAGCGCACAGGCATTTAACTCTGTCCTCTCCATGGTAACAAATGTTTCCCGTCGGATTGTTTACAAATGTTGAAGTGTGAAAAAAAACACGTTCCCACATGAGGAATAGCCACAACCCTTCCGCTCCATTGCTGCCCCTTTCTAGGGAAGGGCTACTTAGCCTGCTATGTCACTCTGAAGGCTTACTCGATTGGAGTGAAAAAGTGAAGGAAGCATTTTATTTTGGATTTGGAAAGCAGCCCTGGTCTCAATTTTGCTTTTGCTGGATTGTTGTATTCTGTCCACATTGTTAGAAACTTATTTATCATGGACACCCTTCTCAGAGTCTCCAGTGCTGGTGAAAGGCTTGTTCTTCTCTCCTGCACCCCGGCTCGAAGGTGTGCATCTGCCCAAGGGTGCCCTGGTTCATTAAACTTGCCATCCCAGTCCAAACCTTGCACCGGTAATGAGTGTAACTAGTTCAGGCAGGAAACGCGAGAAGACCTACATCAGCTGACAGCAGCCTGGTAAGCTACCAGCACGTCAGCTTCAGCAGGCACACGATTGGAGGATACACATCACAAGGTCATACAGCGGTCTATTTGAAAGACGTCAAGCTCACTTTCTTCCGCTACTGTTTGCAATGACTTTTCATGCTATGCAACATGCTGTTTGGTTTTTTGCTTGCCACCTCCACCTGTTTGGTTCTGCTCATATCGGGGGGATTTTGATTTCTGTTCATGACTATGTTTGTATCTTTGCTGTGCCTAGGTAGGACATTCCTCCAGAGCAGAACCGCCGCCAAAATACAATGTAATGCTTATACCCATGAATAAATTTTCTATTTTATTCAAACGTGAGTTTTCCTGACTGAACCTTAGTCCATGCCTTTCCGGAATCTCCATATTCCTGTTTGCCCCTGCCTGACACTGGAGCATTTAGGATATTCTCCAGCAAAGGCCTCTTGAGTTTATCTTCCCATTCTGTCAATAAAAGCTAAATTCGGCATTACCCGTGAGTTGTACCTGGTTCCTGTTCTGACATTAGTGACACACTACTGGTGGTTTTGTTTCATGTCTCCTGTTCCCTCACTTAAGAAATAGTAGATTATTGACCTTTGCAAATTAAAAAACATTAATTTGATTGAGATATTTACTTGCGTGCTTCCAAGAAGCGAAACAACTTGTATGAGATTTTTCAAGAGCGCTCCGGAGGCAACAACTCAGCTTGTCTCACTTTGACTCTCATTTTCCAAACTTTTTGTTAGAGGACGGAATTCAGTGAAGAGAAAAACACTTCTGTGTTTTGGACGCGTTAACTATTACAGAGCAACCTTCTCAGGCATTGCTAGACTTGGTACATTTTTTTATATTTTATCCCGCCAAAGTTCTGTAAATCTGCATCAATTATACCTTCATATTTCAAAATTCAATCTCAGGTCAGGAACAGAGCAGACAATGATGGATTACAACATGTTTCGCAAAACTATAATGGCACAAAAAATTGCTATCAATATTCCACTCAGTATCAGGAGAAGAATAATATTTCTTATTATTCATGACGGTCTCTCTCTGTTTCACCCCTGGGAATACAAGACCTCAGAACTGAGTACAGAAATCAGGCTTGGATATGAAAAGCTTTATTAGCACTCATACTGTGCTCCCTGGATGACCCCAGCTGGGAAATTGCCGGTGCGGTGCGGTGCTGCATAAAAGTTAGCCGCAACTCCGAATGACCCAAGTCCCAAAGGCACAGTCCACAAAACTCAAATGTACCCAGAACTTTCGTGAGTCAGAGGATGAATGGAATTGATTGTTAAAGGGTCCACAATTTCAAACATAAAATGACGTAGCATAAAGCCCGATGCCCACTTGCGGCGTGTGATGCGAATCTGAAAATAGGTTCCATTGATTTCAATGGAGCAACGCCCACTGGCAGCGATGCGTGTCAGTTCTTCATTTTTCGCCACTGCTCAATTTCTTGAGCGCCAAAAAGCATTCCTCTTTTAGGTTATTTAGCAATTTCGCCTTGTCGGTCGGTGACACACATTTAGCTGAAACCTCACATGCAGTTGTTGAAACCAATAAAACCGCTTTTAAAACATGTTGCGGTTTTCAAACGGAAATTATTTTGCGGGCACTTAAGTTAAAAGAATCTACAGTTAAACAGTGCCTAACTCAAGGTGCACTAACAAGAACTTAACACAGCTAAGTTAGCTAGCTAGCTAACTTGCTGCTGGGTGCAGTAAAGTAAATCATAATATTAAATTACTAGAAGGCTAACTTTAGGAGGTAAATTATGCCAATATATAACGTATAATGCAGAGTAAGCTGAATTTCGCACTTTGCCATCATTTAAAATAAACTTTATCAGCAGATGTTTGCGAAATTAAAGTTGTCTTGTTGAGTATATTGCGAGTGAGACACATGGCTTGCTTCTCGGTCCTGTTGTCATGCATCAAAATTAATGCTACTGACACTTCCAGCGGGTGTTTAAAAATGTTCAGCATTCAACACGACTCTTCGCCGCTAGTGGGTGTTGGGCTTAACATGCTACATTTGAGCCCCTTTTCTATGGAATATCATTCACACATAATTAGAAGTGGACTCAGAGGTTCGGACACCACTTGAAAATGCTGCATCCAATGCAAATCTGCATGAAGAGTGAGACTCTTCAGAGGGACAAGAGAATCCGCAGCCTGGGATGTTATTTGCAAATGACATTAACTCGTCTCCCAGTTCATTCTCTGATTTATCACTTCCTCTCATCCTCACGCTCGGGCTCAATACATCAAACCGTAGTCAGGCCTAATGCTCCCCGTGTACCATACGGTGATTTCATTCGTCGAAGAAATGCGGGCGGATGAATAGCGAAGGATGAGAAGTCTGGGGAGGAGCTGACAAGGGAACCGCCCACAAATATCAACCCTGCCACCCTGAAACATGGCTGGAGAGTTAACGGACAGCAACCATCGTGTGGCACCCGAAGCCTCCGTGGGCAATGCCAGCCCCCAGGCACAATAAATGAGTCCGAGGCAAAATACATAAAAATGGACCACCAGGGAGAAGCTTGTTTTATCGTGAGTGAAGGTCACCTGTACTTCCCCACTTTCCCCACACTTCATGTCAACTGAAGAGAGCAATTACAGTTAGGTCATTTAGGAAATGAGGAAAGGCCATGCCATTACTGCCAACTTGTGCTCGGGTACTCCAGCTGACTTACGCCCAGATTTTCTGCTTATCTCAGCAGTTCAGCAGGGCCTCTTCAATCTCTCACACGGCTCCTGTGAGTAACAGAATTTTACTGCATCGCTGAATATATTTTCCAAGCATTCACTGTTATTCATGACAATTTACTTTGCCTATTGTTTGGATAAATTTAGGCAATAATATGCTTTATTCCACTCCCTGATATTCAGTTCGATTCATTCTAATCCGTACAGGGCTTTTCACAAAGGACTTATATCTCAAGGCACCTCTCAAGAATTTTGGGCCCTGGCCTACCTATGCAAGCAAAGGCTGAGCTACCACTGAGTAACTGCCAGACTTCTCTGCATTGAATTATGACTTACATGCACCTGATCCTGTTTTGGACCAGTAAAGAGAGCCTTAAGATTAAATACGCTCCTGCGTACAGTAAATCATAATTTCTAGATTGCACACCCCAGAAGGTTTTTACAAATTTGCAAGTCTATCCAGCCACAAAAAATGTAAAACAAACTAAAATATAACGCGTTGCTGAACACCGCTCGGCCTGGACAAGATTTCCAGCCTCAAGGTCACAGTGCTAAGGTCAAAGGTGAAATCCAGCAAAAAACGTGACCTTGCACATCTATGTGTCAGAGTGAGTTACCATCCCAAATTTGGTGAAGCAGCGATCAGTAGTTGCTGAGTACTGACCTGGACAAGCTTTCCTGCCTCAAGGTCACAGCGCTAAGGTCAAAGGTCAAATCCAGCAAAAAAAAAACATGAAGTTGCACATCTGTGTGTCACAGTGAGTTACCAAACCAAATTTGGTGAAGCTGCGATCAGTAGTCGCTGAGTACTGACCCCTAAAAGGTAGCATCCCTAAAAGGTAGGTTCCAGTGCAGTTTACCTCTCGTAAAGCAAAGGCCTACTTCTGAGTGAATAATTTTTTATGAACTGAATATAGTGTATTATTTAGTTGCCTTAAGATTGCATTAAGAATGCAACTGACAATTCTTATTATTGGAACGTGCATAAATAAAGGAAAATGACAAGTCAGGACTAATAATTATTTTAAAGGGATGTTCTCGCCCCCCCCCCAAGGTTGCTTGGTTAAAACAAAAGCCCTGCTATGAGAATGCAAGAAATGGCTATAATAATAATACACTTCAAAGCCTCTAAGCTCTAGGTAAAGCTAAGTAGCATTGCAGTAAAGCATGTGTGTCTGAAGTGGACCACAAGTGACAACTCTAAATTGCTACTGAAATTGCTGAGCATATAGAAGTGGATTTGTAATCAGGAATATTATACGACAGCAGGGAGCTGCCAGACTAAAATGGAAGGAACGGGCAATGAAGTGATTTATGAACCAGAATAACGTTTCAAAGGACCTTCATAATCATGGAAATCATATCTTAATCATCACTCCGGAAAGAATTTCCACGGAGAAGGTGCCGAGTCAGCACAAATCTCCCAGAAACCCACCAAGCGCTTCTATAGAGGTTGATGACATTGGCATATGCAGGTTCACAATTTTATTTCATGGGACGGAAGCATGAATATAAGGCTGTTTCTGGGCCAGGTTGGAAGATAATGAAGAATTTATGCCTCAATCTCCATAGCCCCACTAATCAAAGTCCCATCAGTGAGTCAGAGAATTTACACCAGTGGAACAAACACTCACATCCTTATGAGAATAAAACTCGCTTCTGTGCAGTGGCTGTGAGGATCGCATACATGCTTGGAGTGTAAGTAAACGACCAAGTGAGCAAAATTGTTGAAGGATGAAAATGGCAAACAGGAGAGCATGTATGGGCCTGCATGTGGATGGATGTGAGTGCAAGTGAGGGAACAAAACAGAAAGATAGTAATTAGGCGGATACACTAAATGCGCGAACATATTAATGCACGTGTGCTGCAGATTTTCTGCGTGAGACAGAAGAGGGCAGACAGTGAGAGTGCGTCTTGGCGTTATAGTATATGTATGCATGAACGAGATCGAGAGGCACAGAAATAGACTTATCAGAGAACTGAGCATGCACATTTAGCATTCGGTTATTAACCCCTTTGCGCAGAGTGCTAATATCTCCAATTTTTCCTGTTGTGCTTCAGCCTATTTAAGGCCTTATAACTCTGTATTTGTGTAACAGAGACTGTGGAAAATTATTACAGCGAAGCAAGACGTTTGAAAATTTAATAGCAGAATTATTCAGCAATCAAATTTCAGAATTTGCGAAGACCGGTGTCTAATCTGAGCCGAGGGGTTAGAACCACTGATCACGCAAAATACTTCCTACAGATGCACAAGCGGACCACAGTCAATTTGGGTCATTCCTAAACAGAGTTCACAGAGGACTGAAGCAGCAGAAAGGCTGTCTCTTCTCTTCTCTCTTCTCGCCTGCCCCAATAAGGACAGGTACAGTCATCGCAACGTCTAACTCCGCACCCCACCGGCAGAGATGTAAGTGAGTAAGTACACTCCCTGCACAGGTGCCTCAGGCAGGCTACAGGAAGTGCTGCAGCGCAATACCATCCCCTCCCCCCCCCACTCCCTCAGGCCGCGGGGAACCGCCAACATTGGCAAAGTCAGGATTTCAATTTAGATGTGGGGCACATCAGAGCACCATGGGTAAGCGTGTTAGTTGGGGGATTCACCTGACAGCTCCTTTGCCTGGCCTGCAATGGCATGTCAGGAGATATGCAGGTGTTTTGTGGCGTGGCTCGGCAGTCCTGACAGCGGACCTGCCCCTGGGGTCGCCACTCTGCGGATGTGGATTGGACAGCAGATGAAAGGAGGAATTCAGGTAGGCAGGGTCAGCAACAGGAGTCAAGCCCTCCTTTCTTTTGAGCGCTGTAGCACTCATCACTGAGAGGCTGAAGCGAGACGTGGAACCGTTAGCGCAGTGCTAATCTGAAACCCCAATGAATACATTTGGACTGAAGAGTAAGGATTTACTGCTGCGCTCCATTCAACAATCTAACTTCAAAACAAAAAAAAAATCAGAGACACTTTCAAAGGCAAGCATAAGTTTTACTTCTCCAACCTCAGATGACTGCAGTGTGCGATCACACTCAATTTAAAACAAATGAACTCCTGGCAGCCTGCAGACGCTATGAACGTTCTTGATATTGGAGTGGGTCGTCTTGCGCCAAAGCATCCTGCCACTGAGCTAAGCATCAGTCTGTTCTTTCAGTGGGCAAAGTCATTAAAGAAAAAAGGCTCATCTCGCCAATGATGAGCCACAGCAAGGAAGCAAGTGCGTTCAGCATAGCCAAACTCCTCCGCCTCTCCTGATTCACAAACTGCTTGGCAGGCATGTTTTCATCTGCTACATGATTCTGTTTTGCTTCAAAAGCACAAGAGACAGACAACATTCCTGGGTGATAAAGCTGTGAGGAATTATTTGCTCCACATTGCCACATACTTGAATTTTCCTACTGCCATTTTAGAGTACAGCATCATTAAATCCGCTGCCAAAGTGATATAAATTTTGAAAATTTCCCCCATCACAGGATATTTGCCATATATTAAAAATGACATGCAACTTAAAATACGCGTATATCCAAAACTACAACATCACCAAAGCAAGGTGTGATCAATCTATGTAAAAATCCATGATTTCCTTAGTCCAAAACGATGGGTGTGTCATATAACAGGATTGACAGCCGTGTTTCCAGGGCAACATAATGACACAATGACGAAGTGACTAACACAAACGCTACCTCTAATTGTCCCCCATTGTTGCCAAGCACGAGGCGGGGGACACAGCATTCAGCTCTGTCCGTCCGATTGATGCTAGCGCGATATCTCAAGAAACCGAGACCGATTTTGCTCATATTTTGAACAAACATGTACTTGGAGGGTCCTGCAAGACCAGTTGATTTTGGTGACCTCGAGGTCATTATCAAAGTCTCAGCACAATTACATAGATTTTGCCATCACAAACCTTGTTGACCCCATATCTTTAGAACCAGTCGCCCAATTTTGCTTATATTTAGCACCAAAATGTACACGCAGTGGGGGACTAAGTCATGTTAGTGCCAGTCACTTATATTCATCTGATTACAACCCCTATTCCGAAATAGTTGGGATAAAGTATAAATTGTGAATAAAATCAAATTGCAAAGACTTTCAGATGACATGAGCCAATATTTCAAATGTTGAAACAGAAATTTTACATTTTAATCCACAAAATGAGCTTATTTCAAATTTTCGGGCTGCAACAGGTCTCAAAAAAGTTGAGACACAGGCAAAAATGCGCTGAAAAAGCGCAATGAATATATGAGAGAATCAGCTGAAAGAACATCTAGCAAGTAATTAAGTTAACTGGCATTAGGTGTGTAACACCAGTGAAGGTTTGCGTAAAAAAATTGTGGAATACTTTAACATCAATGTTCTCCAACATCAAATTGCAAAGGCTTTGAAGGTCTCATCATCAAAAGTGCATAACATCATCAAAAGATTCAGAAAAACTGGAAAAATCTCTGTGCATAACGGACAAGGCCGAAGACCTTTACTGGATGCCCGTCATCTTTTGGCCCTCAGACACCACTGCATCACTCACCAGCATGATTCTGACATTGACATTACTAAATGGGCCCAAGAATACTTCAAGAAACCACTGTCTGTAAACACACTACGCCGTGCCATCCACAGATGCCACCTAAAACTCCATCATGCAAAAAGGAAGCCATTGTTGAGAATGATCCAGAAGCTCTGCCGTGTTCTGTGGGCCAAGGCTCATTTAAATGGACTGTATCAAAGTGGCAAAGTGTCCTGTGATCAGACAAGTCCAAATTTGACATTCTTGTTAGACATCATGGGCGTCGTGCCCTCCGGGCTAAAGAGAAGGACCACCCCTCCTGTTATCAGCATTCATTTCAAAATCCAGCATCTCTGATGGTATGGGTATGCATTAGTGCATATGGTGTGGGACACTTGCATGTTTTAAAAAGCACCATGAATTCTTAAAGGTAAATAAAGGTTTTAGAGCAACATATGCTCCCCTCCAGATGACATCTATTCCAGGGAAGGCCTTTTGTATTTCAGCAGGACAATGCAAAACCACATAATGCAGCTATTACAGCAGGATGTCTTCGTAGTAGAAGAGTCCATGTGCTGAACTGACCTGTCTGCAGTCCTGATCTTTCACCGATTGAGAACATTTGGCGCATAATTAAACAAAAGTCCGTCAAAGGAGACCAAACACTCTGCAGCAGCTGGAAGCCTGTATTTAAGAAGAGTGGGAACAAATTCCAAGGGCTAAACTCAAGAAACTTGTCTCCTCAATGCCCAGACGCCTCCACTCTGTGTTAAAAAGAAGAGGGGATGCTGCACCATGGTAAACAGGCCCCTGCGCCAACTTTTTTGAGACCTGTAGTAGCCATTAAATTTGAAATGAGCTCATTTTTTGGATAAAATTGTAAAATTTCTCAGATTCATCATCTGCTATGTTATCTCTGTTCTATTGTGAATAAAATACTGGCTGGTGTGATTTGAAAGTCATTGCGTTTTGATTTAATTCACAATTTACACTTAGTTCCAACCATTTCGGAACTGGGGTTGCACTTGCACAATTGAAGCAAACCGCTGACTAGCATTTTCAGAAAGTAGGCCTATTCCTCGGCCAATTACAGTTAGACGACATAAACACTAGGGTACCTTCCTCCTGCCCACATAATTTAATGCCAACGTTTACTGTCATCAGCAAAGTTTAGAAACATTAACTCACATTTGCTAATACATTACTGAAGTTGACTAGCAAACATTTGCTAGTCTGGTTGCTGATGCCTTCTTAGACAACACTGTTAACGATATGTAGCAAGTCAATACTTTGATTCAAGTTTGACTTTTACAGTTAATGTTAAATTAAAGGGTAGCACAGTGAGCAGGGCAGAAGGAGGAGAAATCTTAATTCCTCATCCTGACCGGTACAAGGAACTTCCTGACATCATGTTTACAATTTAACCCCACCCCATTCAAACTGACAACCAAATAGGAAAAACACAGAAATCTCCTCAGAATGCCTGAAATACTTGGCAGCATTACAGCCAGTATATCTCAGAAGCGGTAGCAAAGACTAAAATGCTAATCATGAAAATAAGTTTTTAGTGGCTTTAATGGATTGACATTGCACATTCCAATCCCAAATAATTTGACCCCAAGACCTTGTATTCCTTCTGAATGTACTATTTATTTTATTGTGTAACTGGCCAATTGTCTTTGATCAATTTAATTGATAATGTGCCATTGGCCAATGTGCCATCCAATTTTATACATCCAAAGCTTTTAACCCCTTAAAATCTCATTTTTCTCTTATGTTTTCCCATAAGTTTTTTTTTTTTTTTTTTTTTTTTTTAAAGATTTTTCATAGTGCAGGCAATGTCACATATGTATTCTGTATCTATTGGTTGGAAGCTTCTTCACACTCATATTGTTAGAAATAGTCAAACTCGGGAGGCCATGTTTTTATGTCCACAGCATTATATCAAATGGAAAATATCTAAATCTTGGACATCATTTTATACACACCTCCCTGCAATATAGCTGGACAAGTTTGGAATTTTTGGTAGCCTCGAGATCTCCTCTAGAATTTAAAATAGGTCTGAAGTTCCACAGGTTTGGAAACAGCAGCTGCATTTGATGGGCCCATACATGGATCTGTAGGATTTATGGGTTAAAGCTGTTGGCTCCCAGAAAGGCAGGCCTGAGCACTAAACTCGGGGCTGCAACATTAAACATTGTAGCAGCAAGAAGACTTCCCATGATCTCCTTCAAACAAGAGTCATCAGAAGATGACAGATCCTCCTGGCCCTCGCAATCTAATCTCAGAAATCACACAATATCAAAAGGCACCAGTCTAGGACCCGATTAATATGCAGAGCAAGTTTTGTTAAAAAATACCGAACGGTATTCAAGTTCTGTCCCTGAAACGAAATGTCCACAGATGGACAGACGAACAGACAGATGGACAGACCACCACGCAGACGATTATATCCCCACATTATATGCCAGGGGATAAAAAGGTGCAAGACCCCACCCCGTTGTCCTCCTCTCAGCAACAGTATCATTCTGCGTCATTCAGCGAAACATGCTCCATGATATGAATAATGTATAACGCTTTTCTGAAGATAATGTTCTCCTGTGCTGAAGAGGCCTCCCCAAGAGGTCCCTGTGGACAGTAAGCACACATTTCCACTCTTCTCTTGTAGCCCTGACCTTGCTTCCCTCCTGTATTTTATCAGAGGCTTGCTTTGGATCAGGGCCAACTCTGCATTACAAACGGAGAGGAGCAGAGTCAGTAGTTAAAAGTAAAAGGGAACAGATTGCTATTTCAGCCAGGGGAATCACAGCTGCGGTGCAGAGTTATTGCTGGCAAGATCCACGGAATTGAAGATGGCCTACAGTTTGCATGCCACTCCTGGAGGGCTACTTCATAGGTGGACTAGTTTCAGCATCAGCGATTCATTGAAGTAGCTGATAGGTTAATGAATCCTTCGTTCTTTTTTGCAAGGGCTTAATTAGCTGTGCATTGAAAGAAGACATCAAATACCCACAGACACTTGCAGCTCTCCAGGGCTCAAGTTTCGGACCTTCTAGCCTGCAGAATCGAGCACGACCCACGGAAAAGGAAGGCATTACTGGAAGGTGGTGGTGGGGTGTATGGGGAGATGCAGATACATGCAACATAAAAACACATCAATAAAATAGGTTTTGAATGTAACTGGTTTTCTCCAAAGAGAGGGAAACCTCTTTGTCCTCAAAGAAATACAGGTCATTGGAAGATCATCTAAATGCATTCAGATAACAAAAATCCTCAGATATACAGCTTTTACATTAAATCAGCTCAATTTTTACTTACATAAAATAGATGGGGTAGCCACCTTCAAAGTACCAGCAGTACTTCTTTGCTTCTGTACACTGCAAAATGAGAGAGAGAGAAAAACAGAGAGATAAAGAAAGATAATAGATGAATGTAATGGCAGGGTGTCCCCCAAAATCGGGTCACCCTGGTCACCAAAAACACGCAAGTACCCACAGAAATGAACACACAGAGCCAATCACTCCAAAAAAATAAATAATGGTTTACACTCATGAAAGACCCTTGGCAGCTGACCTCTATTGTCAATCCCCTTACACCTTATAACCTTCCAGCAGTGGTGCAAGCATTTGAAGGGCTTTATTCATGTGAACACAGGGCTGTTCTGACAGGATGCCAATATTTATTCGAGCAACATACCATCTGCCAACATTTCCATTGGATACAAGTGGAAGAATCTTTTCAGATGCCTAATGTCAGTGCAAAAAGAGAGGCCCTTAATGGGCAGAGAAGACCTCCTGTGCAGAGATGATAAGAAAACAAACTTTCCCTAAAGGGAATGCAACTGTCAAGCTGATGCTCCAAGAGTGCTTGTAAAATCGATAATTTATTCCTGGTCCTGAAGCCAGTTTGTTAAAAACTATATGTGCCCACATAAAATATATACTGCGTATTTATAGTTAAATGCAAAGTATTAGGATATAAGTCACATACATCTGATTTTTAGATGAATATACGAGTTGCATTTTATTTTACAGCCCATTTATGTGACTTAGTAGTTATGCAAACATTACACATCAATTTTGGAAAACAAGCTTGATAAAGAATACACTAATAAATTTCACAGTTTTATAGTATTTACCTAGCTGAATAATTACCACCAATAAATACATGAAGATGCTGTCAGCCCCAGCAACCAGTGTTAACCCCCAAATTCCCCACTCCTGGGTACCCAAAATAATGAAAGACATCTTTCACACAAAACCAACATCATGTGGAGTCCTGATATCACAACTTGGATATTTTTGCGATTTTTTTTGTAAAGGAGCACAAAGCTTCAAATAATGCAAATATAACCCAACAATGAAAAAACTACAGGTCGCCATCTGTCGATCCCTCAAAGAGGCCTTTTTTCTCCCATTGGTCACTTCTTTTCTAAGAAATATTCGAGAGTGAAAAGTGAGTAGTCCTCTGTATTCATTATATTGAGCGGATATTTACATAAGCACATGCATACTGTTACTAGCTGTCAATCCTTACATAATGTTGGGATCTGGGAAGTTCACCAGCATTAATACACTCTGCTGACATATTTAGAGAACTGATTTATGTTTTAGCTTATGTGGTTTGCCCAACTGGTATCACTGTCATATTGCGTTACATGTGCAATAGGTTACTTAACACAACAATTGTGTTTGTTTGGTGATATAGCAGAGCATTTGAGTTTTTTACCTCTTGCCATGAAAGGTCAATAGGACATTTCACATCATTAGAAGGGAAAGCAGTGGATTCTGTGACTGCTTCAATCAGGATGTGAGTGTTTATTAATCATTTCAGGTTTGTCTTAAAACTACCAAAAACATATATGACACGTAAGGGGTAGGCTTTTTGTTGGCACAGCACCTCAGACAAAGGTTGTCCTTCACTTAAAGTCAAATATGACAATATAATGCAGAATTTGAGAGATTTTTGGTCAAAAATTCGTTAGCATTAATTAGTTCATTTACTGCATTTTAATTCATTATAAATTTACTAAAATTGACAAACTTCTTCCTCTAGTGATTATAAATATACATAACAAATTTTATAATCCAAATGAAACTGTTAAAGGGGCAATAAGCGAAAATGCATCATTTCTAGATTGAAGGAATTAAAAATCGCTATGTGAAGAACGAGAGGTGTAATTTCATCTGGAGTATAGCAGGACGTCACAACCCCAGTCTGTGTTGATCTCCAGCCCCTTGTTTCCAACCGCGGTCCAGCGGCGCGTTCATGTACGTTCATGTGAATCGCCGCCTCCTCCCTCCGAGAATGCATTCATACAGCCAGCGAGCAGTGGCAGCGCGTATTTTTTAAAAAGCGAAATGGCGGAACGAAACGTTCACCTGAAGGCAAGCAGGATCCGAAATTACATCAAAAGAAACATTGGTCGTTGGCGAAGAAGTTGTCGGATGAAGAAAGGGACAGAACCTGGATTGAACCAGAACCAGAACCTGAACATTGGCAGATTGCAACAAAAAATTACAAAATGAGTTGCTCAGCTGTGAATTGTACTAACCAACCGGACCAATCGGAAGAATCTTTGCAGTTTTTTCTGTAAGTTTATTATTTGTTTGTTGAAGTTCAACGGTCAGTTAAGTTATTACCAAGTTAGCTAGCTACCTTGGCTAAGTTAAGACAGCAAGCAGAGTGGCAAAAGTTTAGGATGGTGATCGGTAGCCATTTGTAACTGGCAAAATTTACAATTTTTGATTTTAGAGAATACCAATTAAGGTAAGCATTTAAATGAATTTAACGGCACTGTGTCATAAAATGTTGTTCTTATGAAATTGAACTTGAAATATTAGGCCAGTGCCGCAGTAGTTTCAGCCTTTAGCTTCCAGTTCAGCAGTCTGTATCTCGGCATTTTAGAACGAACACAGACTGCGAGTCACTAGGCCAAGTTGGAATTCTGCTTACCCAGGGGATCAACGTTAGAACCTTGCAAATAGCTGGCTAATTCCTTCAACTTTTCTCGTACCTGATTGAAGTCGTTTAGGCTATTAAAGTAGGGTAAACGATGTAGCAAGCTTGCAATCTAATGTTCAGTAGACGTGCCCCTAGGTTCGAGTGTTTCCATAAGCATTAGCAAGCCAACTTCTTGTTTTTCAGCAGGTAAAAAAAACAAAGGTCCAACCTTATGTGGCAACCATACAGACAGCAGCTAAAACTGCAAGAAAAACTAATTGGATCGAGGAGGTACAGATTATTTCACCAGCGGGGGTAATATGACAAAAATGAAACACAATGTACAATAAAGGTCTTTACATTTACACAGTGCAAAAACTTCACTCTGGAATTCTTTCACATTTACTATGTCCTCTGCTGCAGTCAGAGGCATGCAAATCAGTAAAATAAAAAATATTTATTTAAACAAAACCTACACACAGCATAGAGTTCTGTGTGGCCCATAGACAACCCACTGGGTACATTTACCGTGGGGAAACTTTAAGGAAGCCCATCAGGCGGAAAGGCTGGGGAAAGCAAATGGTTTGGAGAAAAGATTGAAGAGGAAGAGCTGGCAAAACAAGTATGATGGCTACCATTGTAGTATAAAAATAAATAAATGAATAAAAAGCGCATCAAACATCACATAAAGCAAAAAAAAAAAAAAAAACTAACTTTTTTTTTGCGCCCAAAGCTGATATTGAAAATCCAAATCCAGCATCACCCTGCTGGATTTGGTCTTTCAGACACAGCTGCAATGCTATTTAGTAATATATAATTTCCCATAGGGGTGAAATGAACTCCGTCAGGCAAAAATTAGCCAGGGTCTCTGCATTATCGGAGGATCATGCAAGATGCCTCCACCAATAGACAAAACGAAGGTAGCTATCACACTGTTGACATATTGCCGGGCTTTGTCAATCTTTGGAAGGGAAGACGTCCACCGCCATCGCTGGGTGATGGCAGAGAAGATGATCTTCATCCGAGGGAACTGCCGACGGAGAATTTACGAGTCCTGCCTGATCCCTGCGACAAGCTTCACACTCTTGATTTTTTCGAAACCATGCCACCCCAACCAAACCACTGGACCTGGGCATTCAGACCAAGGTCAGTACCGGTGGTCTCCCTTGCTCATTTTTCCCCACGGTGACAGTAGTGTCCCCAATAATGTAAAAGTTTGACCCTGTTGGTTGTAAAATGCAAATGTCACCTTTAAATGTCTCTTCTGCTGGCTTTTTACGCAATTTAACATATTTCATGTTTACATTCTATTTTTAACCTCCGCCGAGGAGGTTTATGTTTTCGGTGCCGTTCGTTTGTTGGTTTGTTTGTTTGTGTACGAGATAACTCAAAAACTAATGGCCGGATTTTGATGAGATTTTCAGGGTAGGTGGGTATTAAGTCAAGGAAGAGGTGATTAAATTTTGGCATATCTAGGCCAAAGTACTGCTGAGATATACTCCAAAGATTTCAAGTCTTTCCAATGGGCCGGAGTTCCAATCGCCATGCTTTTGGCTTTGCTGTCCCCTGGCGGCGGAGGTTCTGCGCTCTCTGAGTGCTCTTCTAGTTCCATATTTTATCAAGTGGTTTTGTGCTTTTTATGCATGAAATAGATATAACTTAATGGGCTGTAATTTCTTGGCGCAGCACAGCGTGGCGCAGCACGGCGTAGCGTCGTGCAGCCCGCGCAGTGGTAATTTCGTCCGGTGCAACCCGTGCAGTGGTAATTTTGTGCGGTGCAACACTGTGCGCAGCCACTTTGGCAATTTGGTAGATGGACGTGCGCTGCCGCCGAGATGGGTGTGGCGGCGTAGTAGGGGGAAGTGTCACATATTCATCAAGACGCAGTGACTTTCGTAGAAAAAGTCTTCACTGAAGTTGTGCAGAAAGCTCACCAGCTCCAACCTGGTTTACTTTCTGTGTAGTGGTAATTTGGCTGACCGCCGCACAGTGCGCACATGTCGCTGAATCTTCACAGGCAGGTTTCCAGAATGTCAGGCACATTTCAATGCAATAAATAATTACAGCAACCACTATTTAATGTAATTATCTGAATCAGGACATAAATTATAGTATCTATATCAATTGTCCTGATGTCAGATTAAAGGCAGTTGACACACGTAATGGAAACTTGACCTGGCTTAATCAACGCAGCTGAATCTGTGATGCAAACTAACGACTTCACATCTTTCTCAGCCAACCACAAACTGTCTATCTATATATTTATCTATATATATATATATATATATATATATATATATATATATATATACACACATATACTGTATATATACTCAACAAAAATATAAACGCAACACTTTTGTTTTTGCTCCCATTTGTCATGAGATGGACTCAAAGATCTAAAATTCATTCCAGATACACAATATTACCATTTCTCTCAAACATTGTTCACAAATCTGTCTGAATGTGTGATAGTGAGCACTTTTGCTTTGCTGAGACAATCCATCCCACCTCACAGGTGTGCCACATCAAGATGCTCATCAGACACCATGATTAGTGCACAGGTGTACCTTATACTGCCCACAATAAAAGGCCACTCTGAAATGTGCAGTTTTGTCTCACAGCAAAATGCCACAGATGGCGCAAGCATTGAGGGAGCGTGCAATTGGCATGCTGACTGCAGGAATGTCAACAAGATCTGTTGCTCGGGCATTGAATGTTCATTTCTCCACCATAAGCCGTCTCCAAAGGCGTTCCAGAGAATATAGCAGTACATCCAACCGGCCTCTCAACCGCAGACCACGTGTAACCACACCAGCCCAGGACCTCCACATCCAGCAGGTTCACCTCCAAGATCGTCTGAGACCAGCTACTCAGACAGCTGCTGAAACAATTGGTTTGCATAACCAAACAATTTCTGCACAAACTGTCAGAAACCGTCTCAGGGAAGCTCATCTGCATGCTCGTTGTCCTCATCGGGGTCTTAACCTGACTCCAGATCGTTGCCGTAACAGACTTGAGTGGGCAAATGCTCACATTCAATGGCGTCTGACATGTTGGAGAGGTGCTCTCTTCACGGATGAATCTCGGTTTACATTGTTCAGGGCAGATGGCAGACAGCGTGTGTGGCGTCGTGTGGGTGGGCGCTTTACTGATGTCAATGTTGTGGATCGAGTGGCCCATGGTGGTGGTGGGGTTATGGTATGGGCAGGCATCTGTTATGGACGAAGAACACAGGTGCATTTTATTGATGGCATTTTGAATGCACAGAGATACCGTGATGAGATCCTGAGGCCCATTGTTGTGCCATACATCCATGAACATCACCTCATGTTTCAGCAAGATAATGCACGGCCCCATGTTGCAAGGATCTGTACACAATTCTTGGAAGCTGAAAATGTCCCAGTTCTTGCATGGCCAGCATACTCACCGGACATGTCACCCATTGAGCATGTTTGGGATGTGCTTGACTGGCGTATAGGACAGCGCGTACCAGTTCCCACTAATATCCAGCAACTTCGCACAGCCATTGAAGAGGAGTGGACCAACATTCCACAGGCCACAATTGACAATCTGATAAACTCTATGCGAAGAAGATGTGTTGCACTGCATGAGGCAAATGGTGGTTACACCAGATACTGACTGATTCTGAGTCCCCAGACCCCCAATAAAGCAAAAACTGCACATTTCAGAGTGGCCTTTTATTGTGGATAGTCTAAGGTACACCTGCGCACTAATCATGGTGTCTGATGAGCATCTTGATGTGGCACACCTGTGAGGTGGGATGGATTGTCTCAGCAAAACAAAAGTGCTCACTATCACATATTTAGACAGATTTGTGAACAGTGTTTGAGAGAAATGGTAATATTGTGTATCTGGAATGAATTTTAGATCTTTGAGTCCATCTCAGGACAAATGGGAGCAAAAACAAAAGTGTTGCGTTTATATTTTTGTTGAGTGTATATATAAAATGCTTGCGTTCTATGCTCAGTAAAACCTCTTGCACACTGGACGCGAAACAAATTTTTCGCATGACTGATACAGTCAAAGTCAATGTAAAGAGGCGAAAGTCGGACAGGGTTTTAATATATCCATGTCCGAAAGTCATAAAAGTTCTCATTTTTTGAGTATTCCAGGAATTATTAGACATGCAAACTTGGCCATGTTTGTGTTCATCCGTCACCGTTCGGCCTCTCTTTTGAAAATTAGTCAGATGGATCGCACAGATTCACACTTTATTTCCACACCAGAGATAAAATAGTGCTTGTAGTCAGTGAGCAAATCAGTTCCATGACCATTGACAGTGTGAATAAGCTGTTGCATGCACGATCAAGACTGTCCAAGGCGAAATGCAAAATACTCCATGTCCGGCAGCGAGCAAGAAGTAAAAGTACTGGTATGAGAACAAATTTATAACGAAATAAAGAATAAAAATATACCACCAACAAACAGAGCATCCAAAAAGATGGCCCGCAAATAAATAAATCACAGTGTTCATTGGATGTTCTGTTGTTAAAATGTTTATTTTTATTCTTTATTTCGTTATCAATCTGTTCTAATCGTCCTCTTTTTTTTTGGCTGTCAGACACGGAGTATTTTGTTCTGGTCTACAGGCAGTGCACAACAGCAAACCTAGAGGTGAAACGTTTTCGCTTTTTGCCCCTTTAAAGTTATTGCTTAAATTGAAGGAACTGCGGTAGCGGCAGGGATGCCACGACAGTTGGGAACAATCAATAATATCCTCAAAAGTAATTTAGGACACAATCATTGCACATACAAGTAGCTGACATTTACTCAGCAAATACTAGTAAGGAATGGGCTGTATAATGAAGCACTGAGACCATATAGGCATCACCTAATATGGTAGCAAATACCATAAAATTAATGGACATACTCCGCACTTAAATTCCACATTGTTTTTACTTCAAATCCAGCGTGCTGGAATACAATGCATAAACGACAAAAACACTTTCAGCAACCTAGTACTTCTGCTTTTACCTGCAAAAGCTGCCTCGATTTGTTCAGTAACGCACAAATAAAAACCGTCACATGGTGCTGTATGTAGCAAAAGTAACACAGTATAACTGAGTGCACACACAGCATTTCCTTTCAGGAGTCCAAATGGAGTACATTCATTTCAGCTCTCACAGCATGCCGTGGTCATATATCTGCCCTGTCTCTTTCTGCTGCTGCCAGTGCGAGTATGTTCACCCAGCTGTCACATGCAGCAAAGCAATGCCTAACTGTGGCTCTCTATCTTCAAATAAACAAACACAAAGCCAGTCCTCTCCGCTCACTCGAATAAGAGGGACATATGAAAGCAACTTACTCTAACAGATACATTCAAGCATCCATTGAGTGAGTGGTGGCAATAAACCCTGGACAGTTTGGGCATTCATTGCATTTCACACTTACCATTCTTTCACATACTCATCCCAATAGAAAATTTACTCCCCATAGAAGAGCCACAGAAATGCATGTTTTCAGACAATTGAAGGAAACCAGAGAACAAGGAGTATGCCAAGGTGAACACGGGGAAAATATGCAAACCCCAAAGAGAACGGCCCAAGCCAAATTTAAACTCATGACAACATACAAATGTTGCACCACCATGGCACTCTAAGTGAAAATGACAAAAAATATTTGACAAGCACAATCAATTTTGAGATGGCTAAATGTAGCCAAATTTATCATAGTTGGCAAAGGCTGTTTCTGTGCTTTCAGCATTTTTTCCTCTTGTTTTGAAGGAGTGCCAAGGGAAGCCCCCAGCACCAGAAACAAGCAAAAAACCGACAACATAACCTCGACTGATTATTCTGTCTCCTTTCTGGTCTACACTAGCGGGGTTGTAATTTTACAGCAATAGATTAAGATGTGCTGGTACACTCCATGTGGATTGTGCGAACACTGGGGCACAATGTGTTAACATAATTAAGCGTACAGAACATGATCTAGCTGTGTGAACTTTCCAAACCCACTTGAGATTTTAAATTTAAAAGGCCATCATCAATAAAATCAACGTGCATTTACTCCCAGAAGCAATCCTGTCACTAGAGGATTCACTTGTGGGACTCAATGTTGCTGCTGGTAGTCTGAATACAAGAATGGATGTACATGGCATTTTCATGTACGGCTTGACGGAGAAATTCAATCAAAGTGATAAAAGTCAGCTTTCAATTAAGCAGCCAATGCATATCATTTGTCTGTTGTTTGTGTCCCGTGCGGTGGCATATACACGCTGAGCACTCATAGCTTTTCATTAAGGGAGGGCAGTTTTATTGGCAAACTGGGTAATAATTTGCAAGCCTGTGCTATAAATAATTTTGTTGATCTAATTCCATCATCTAGTACCCTCTTCATAATGCTTGACGCATTTTGGCTGCCTTGCGATTTGAGAAATGAATGCATGTTGCTGAAGCTCTTGAAGCAACTAACGACAATCTTCATTTGTGGCGATGCAAAGTTTGTCTCCATGGAGATTGATTCACTTTTGCATATTTCCCCAAGCAGGAAATTGGAAATATCAAAACATAGCTATAAATGTTTTAAACTTCTTTCGAAGTGATATAATTAATAATGCCCAACAAAATTTTTAAATTTGAATTGTTGCCTCATCGTAACTGGACAAATGCCGTCAGTGAATGACAGCAGGGTATGTCAGGGTATAAAGACACTCTTCTCTCCATAGGCAAAGTTCAAAAATAGAAGTCTTGTGTATTTGCTGCTCTTGGTTCTGGTTTACCGGAGCTGGGACGGACGAGAAATGCAACGCAGCGGATCAAGTGTAAGCACTCACATGAAGTGAATTTTATGGGCTGCGCTGCTGTGGTCACAGTGCAGATGGACGAAACAAGCATCTTGTGTAATTAGAGGGTAACATCCTCTCAACTTTTTAAGTAGCCTAAATGGCCGCTATCAATATTAGCCGAAAACACCTCTTGTACACAAATGAGAAAATGGTTCAACCGCGATTGGAAACTTGTTAAAGGGATCGCTAACTCAATTTTTCCATGAGCAATACCTTAGACAGATGCAATTGCCAAAGTATATGACTCAACCACTTTAAAAATATTACGTTTATTCTTTCCAATACATGTGGCAAAAAAAACACACACACAAGACATAATTGAAAATACTCTCAAAAGGCATCATTAGAGCGTTCTCAAATAAACGCAGACACGTTACCATCACAAGTTCCCACAAAAATGACAATATCAAGAAATTACATGAGGCAGCAAATGCAGCGGTAGAACCTGAATATTTGATTCAGCTCAAAACATGGGTCAAAAATCCTATTGTTGGAACACATGCTCATTACGCTGGTAAAATCTGAATGTTTGGGTGATCTGACACAATCCAGAGCGAGCAGTTAACTTTTACAATCTTACAGCCTGCCAGTGAGAGTGGCATCCTTTGTTCCCCACGGCGGGGGGTGAGAGCCATCAAGTCTAGCAGGCCCAGCATCTCTGGAACTCAAATTCACTGGTTTCATTGAAGTTAAAGCACAGCTACTTCAATTGGCTTAAAACAACTTAAACCTCTATCAAATTCATATTTTGTTTATGTTCAATATCCTAAAAGGAACCTCTCATATATTTATCACACTATTGGGCTATAATGTTCCATTTTAAGGCTTTTCCATGACAACTGCATCATTTTAGCACACATTCCTATCATGTTTGGTCTCTTTATTCTCGGGGGAGTCCAAGGAGTTGAATGGAACATGTTTCATTTCCCTTGGAATTATGGTTCGTTTGTAAGATTCATTCAAGCAACTACCCTAGTCTCCCTGTGCAAATTATCTTATCACCTAGGCCAGTAAAACTCTGATTCGGCCAACCTTCCCTCTACCTTGTTCGGAGGTGTGGTTTGGAGCCTTTAAAGGTACGAGATCCTGAGGGGGGGGTCTCTCTTCTTTCTTCGCTCTTCTTCCTGTCCTGTCCTTTCTTGGTCAACTTCTGACGTGCGAATAGGTAAGTGGGGAGAGGTCACGTGCTGCCTTGTTCCGGAGCGGGGAAGCATGTGAATTCTCCCCGACCACGTGTAGCGATTTTAGCTCCGTGTGGTCATTCATCTTTTCCAGGTATGAAAATACTCTAAATCCTTCTAAATTATATGTAACGGTAATTGGCTTATCATTGATTTGTTTGATTCAAGTTGTGCCTACCTGGTGAATTAAATTATTGTTATTCCTTTTCCAGCTTGCGTGTTCTCATTATATATTCTTTCTGGCCTTGTTGCGATTGGGACTTAAGGGGAGACTCCTACCAAGACATGTGTAGGTAGCGATACTTCTAAGTTAGATTGAGATTGGGTTCTACCTATTAAGGGGTTATGAAATTACCGGCTCTTAAGATTTAGCTATTGGTTAATCTTTCTAAGGGGCCCTTTGATATACATAAACTTAGGTTCGTGGTACGTTCATACTCAGAGCTATTTGCCTGATGTTGCTACCATGCCAGTCTCCTCTATCCAATGGAAGTATTGTCGAATTAGACCAGGCAGTGACGCCTATTTTAACCCTAGGGGGTGTTTTGCTTAGTGACAATGGTTTTCGCAGATAGAGTTCGGGTGCGTAACTGCCCTGAGATTCACGCATGCTGTTTCAATTCTAATTCTAATTTGGAGTCAGATTTTTAACGAGGATATAGCTAAATTTTGTATTCTAACTGTTATATGGAGTCAGATAAATCGTAACCATTGCGCTTTCATGCCCCGTCCTCGGACGGTGAATAATATCCATTATATTGTGATTCACCCCAGCCAGAAGAATGCTCTAATTCAAGTTAGACTAAGAGAACACGTAAAGCCTTCAACCCGGGCAATATCCGCCGTTTGGTTATTGTCTAGTTGGGGTTTTACACAGCAACAGCACTTTAAAACCAGAGGCAGTTATCTCCGGTCATCTCATTTTCCCGTTATTCATAAGCAATAAACATTAGGGAAAAAGTCAGCATTACAAGTAAAGAATGCCTTCAATTTCAGCCAAACTGTTTTATTGTTCTGTTTCAATGTTCGTAAGACACATTTATGTGCACATTTATGTAAATGTAATTTCCTATCCCTCCTCATGAAAGCCATTGAACTACAAGAGTTTAACAACAGAACTGTAGAACTAGAAACTGCGACTTGGTGCAGTAAAAATGCACCAGTCGCACTACTGCTGGACTCCCGTATTCTTTAGCTCCAGTGACATTATGGCGCGTGCACTTCACATGACATATCAAAGCAATGAGCTGTGTTTGATCGCAGAAAAAGATCACTGGCTGGAAAGCATGATATGGATGACACCCTTTGACTAAGGTAGGCCATCTGTTTAAAGAAAAAAAGCATTGCATGGAGATATTGCACCTGCCAACCATCGGGAGAATAAGATTGCAGGATTATAATTTACCAGCACTTCCTCCAGTCTAATACTCATAGCTCGAAAAAGCAATAGCAGCTGGGAACCTCTTCATTGCTAAATGACCATGTTTCACTTGAATGCATGAACAGCGCCTCTTTATTTTCAGTCGGGTGAGAGAATGGGCTCCAGCCTTGGAGTTTTCACACACACATATTCATACTCCTCCTGCGCTGTCGAGACAACACTGCTACAGTCCTTCAATACAAGAAAGTTCCCAAATTTACACACACGTCTGTAGTGAATTCTGGGCATGCAGGTATAAGCACGATACATAAAGAAGTGTTTCTTTTAGAAAACCGAAGGGGGTTACAATATGTATTGGATAGTCACTATCACCTGACAATCACTCCCATAAATTTTTATCCCCATAATAGACTGGCAGCCTGACTGGCAGCTGTAGAGTTGCTGGTTCCAGCCTCAGGCAGAGCTTGGGCTGCTCAACTGCATCTGGAGAGGTGCCGTTTGGGAAAACACCGCCCTTAACCTGACACCAGTCCAGGACCTTTACCCCGTTTCTCTTAATCTGTCCCTACGTGAAAGGCAGAAATCATGTTCTCCCAAGTTAAATAAAGGCAAAATATAATAATAATAATTATAATAATAATAACCACACTCGTCTCTCATAACATGAGATCTCACAGAAAGTTGTGGAATGTCTTGCCAGATTTATCTCTTCTAAAACAAGGCAACATTCAATGCTGAAAGCATAAATGAAAATATGACAGAACCTTTGATGGATTTTTTTTGCATGCAAATTCATCACAAAGTTACCTCTGGTAAATTTCTCGCATCAGTTGCTCATTACTCAGAACGAACATTAGCCTGCATGATACTTTTAATTAAACGTCTGGCAAATCTGGGTCCAGCGTTACCTTAGAGCAGAACAAGAATTTTGCTAAACTATTATGTTAGTTCAATTGCACAAATCTATTTGAAATTCCATTACTTTTTCCCCTTACACTACAGAATTTTGGGTTGTAAATACCAGAAGTTTAATATTTATGATCCAAAATTCGAGACTACCCCAACCTGATCAGAAGGGGCGTAACTTTTGCTGCAAGGACACTGCAATTACTGAATAGTCTGGGTAGAAAATCGATCCAACTAGCCTCAACTATGGACCATCCTCGTGATTGTCATGAACTGTTCAGAGGTATATAAGCACTTATATCGAGAACAAGATAGTTAGTACTATCCAAGTATGAGTTTGGAGGCAATGCGAGGTCAGCATTCTTAGCTGTCAGGTCATAGGGGTTAATATTGTTAATGGATGGCAATTTAGTGAAATAGCAGTCCCTGGCATCCTTGTTGAGTTTTCCTCAGTATAATATTCTCTCAGTTTGCTTCTGCTTTTCTAGTTTAACGAGACAGATTTGTGAACGTGACAGATGTGAAGAGGAAAGCGAAAACTACCTTCAAGCAGGCGGGAGAACAAATCGACTGGAGGGTTGGAATCGAGCAATGAGTCTACTTGCAGCAGTAGAGCACATAGCAGCCTCTGCCCGCCTTATACAGAATGTGGAGGGTTTAGGGAATCAAAGTCAATTTACCAGGTCATGAATTTTGTATGAAAACATGTGGACCATTTGAACCATATAGCGTTCAAAACAACAAGGCCGAGACTCAAATCTATTAACTGCATTTCCCCCCTCACACGAACAATGTGCAAAATTACCTTTTCACCTTCCCCTTTCAATTGGACACCACCATTTTGTTGTTTTTATTTATAGGGAAGATAAAGAAAATGATTTGTGTTAATATGCTAACAGCAGTTCAGGCTGGGATTAACTGCAATGAAACAACATCATTTATCCCCAAATCAGGCCATTGATTCCAAATCCAGCACAGGTTTACTTTCTCTCCAGCAATTCAGTGAACAATTCTTGCTATGAAAATTATTGCTAATGATTGGCCAGGCTGTCATCACACCTAACTCTACAGTAAAGGGAGGGGTGGAAAACTTTATAGTTCTTGGCCCCCAAGGACTGTGATTTGGGGAACAGGACCATACAGTGACATCGTTTGCATTCAAAGGTGGTCTGTGTGAGTCAAAATGCAAACGAGGTCTGTGACAAAACTAGCACTGCACCAGCCGTATTCATGGACACAACCCCAATGCGCAACTGAACCTAGTGTGGTGCAAACATATTTATAGCAGAGCATGAAACTAACGAACTGGTCAAAGGCAATAAATATGATGTTTGTGATGGGAAAAACTGTGCATAATACCACCAGATGCATTTTTGGTTTGCAAAGGCACTGAAATAGATCCCTGAATTTTTTACTGTGAGTAACACTAAAAGGTAAAACTTTAAAACAGACATAAGTATGGCAGTATCACAGTGAGAGTGTTGATGTCTACAGCAGGGGCAGTATATAGAGGTGTGTTCAAATCATCAGAAATACTGCCATAAAACTGAGTCATGACCCTGATAACATAATCCTTTGGTTGAAACCGGTTCAGATATGCTTTGACTCAATTCTGAGGTGATTTTTAACCTTGTTGGACTGAGCATATTGGCAATTATACTTTTGAGAATCCATCTATCCCTATTGGTGAGCTTTGACTTTGAGCGGCAGTTATTTTTTGCTGTTGCTATTTATTTGGTGCAAGGGCACATTGGTTTCTTGTCATAATTATTGACACAGTTCCCTTTGTGACCAATGCACATACAACCCCAATTCCAAAATAGTTGTGATGATGTGTAAATAGTTAAAAAAAAAATCAAAATGCAATGACTTTCAGATCACATGAGCCAATACGTTATTTACAATAGAACATAGATAATATTTCAAATGTTGAAACTGAGACATTTTATATTTTTATCCACAAAATGAGCTTATTTCAAATTTTCTGGCCGTAACAGGTCTCAAAAAAGTTGGGATAGGGGCCTGTTTATAGAAGAGAATCAGCTAAAAGAACATTTAGCAAGTAATTAAGTTAACTGGCATCAGGTGTGAAACATCATTGGCTATAAAACAGATGTCTTAGAGAGGCTGAGTCTCTCAGAAGTAAAGATGTCCAGATGCTCTCCAACCTGTCAAGGCTTGAGTAAAAAAAAATTGTGGAATACTTTAAAAAGAATGTTCCGCAGCGTCAAATTGCAAAGGCTTTGAAGGTCTCATCATCAAAAGTGCATAACATCATCAAAAGATTCAGAGAAACTGGAAAAATCTCTGTGCTTAAGGGACAAGGCCGAAGACTTTTCCTGGATGCCCGTGATCTTCAGGCCCACAGACGCCACTGCATCACTCACCGCCATGATTCTGTCATTGTCATTACTAAATGGACCCAGGAATACTTCAAAAAACCGCCGTCAATAAACACAGACCGCCAAGCCATCCACAGATGCCTGCTGAAACTCTATCATGCAAAAAGGAAGCCATTGTTGAGCATGTATGCAGAAGCGCCCCCTTGTTCTGTGGGCCAAGGCTCTCTTAAAAGGAACTGTAGCAAAGTGGCAAAGTGTTCTGTGGTCAGATGAGTCCAAATTTGACATTCTTGTTGGAAATCATGGGCGTCATGTCCTCTGGGCTAAAGAGGAGAAAGACCAGCCCTCCTGTTACCAGCATTCAGTTCAAAAGCCAGCATCTCTGATGGTATGTGAATGCATTAGTGCTATGGTGTGGGACACCTGCATGTTTTAAAAAGCACCATGAATGCTGAAAGGTATATAAGGGTTTTAGAACAAAATATGCTCCCCTCCAGACAACGTCTATTCCAGGGAAGGCCTTGTGTATTTCAGCAGGACAATACATAACCACATACTGCAGCTACTACAACAGCATGGCTTCATAGTAGAAGACTCCGTGTCCGTGTGCTGAACTGGCTTGCCAGCAGTCCTGATCTTTCACCAACTGAGAACATTTGGCACGTAATTAAACGAAAAGTCCATCAAAGGAGACCCAAAACTCTCCAGCAGCTGGAAGCCTGTTTTAAACAAGAGTGTGATTAAATTCCAATGGCTAAACTCAAGAAACTTGTCTCCTCAATGCCCAGACGCCTCCACTCTGTGTTAAAAAGAAGAGGGGATGCTGCACCATGGTAAACAGGCCCCTGTCCCAACTTTTTTGAGACCTGTAGCAGCCACCAAATTTGAAATGAGCTAATTTTGTGGATAAAATCGTAAAAATGTTTCATTTTCAACATTTGCTACGTTATCTCTGTTCTATTGTGAATAAAATACTGGCTGGTGTGATTTGAAAGCCATTGCGTTTTGATTTTATTCACAATTTACACTTTGTCCCAACGATTTCGGAATTGGGGTTGTACAAACTGGGCACCGCCTATTTGGCCCTATTGGAACCAATGGAATATCCTCGTCTTACTTACAGGAGACTTACTGGTCAGACCCTTTGACAAGCTGACAATTGCTGGTAATTGGCATCTCATTAATAAGGATCACCTGAGTAGACACTTGCTATTTTGAATTAGATACTTCAAAGTTAAAGCAATTTTTAGAGGTGCTTCCAATATTTTGTCTCCTCTTCCATGCATGGAGGAAAGGGGGAAAAAAGCTTAGAAAATCCTACCAGCAAAACACTGGCAGTTCCTCAATGCCCTTCGCCTGCCCGTGCGTAGTGGAACTTTCTTTCCGCCGCTGACACAATGTCACACGTTTGTCTCTAGACGCAGCTAAAGCAGGACGTCATCGCCGGAGCTTGGCTCATGGAAGGAACCCACAATGTGCCACTTGTGTCTGCGGCGCATTTGGAAGAATGGACAATGGTCGACAAAGGCACAGGCATGGCTCTAGGGTGGTGTGGGTCTGCCAGCAGGGCTTTTAACTGATCAACAACATCCATATTCTTCTAAGAGCAGCACCACTGGGTGCCGACTAACATGTTAGAAGAGATACAAGCCAGTCTGTAGAAAACCAGCCCTGTATTCTTTCCACTGTGTTTCCTGCAGACAAATATCCGAGTCCATCACCATCATAATAAATTAAATGATGGATTTCTAATAATATAAAACGACAAGCTTCCAATGAAGAAAAAGCCAAGGATTGATAGAACAGTCTACTGCCTGCTACTGTTTCTCAGCTGTATGTCTGTCTGAAGTTGGAACTGTTCCAATTTTAATATGACCACGACCTGTATACTATTTGCACAAATTTTCAAATTTGATGTAATATATGGCCAAAGTAAGAAAGCAAATAGAGAACTACAAATCTTCATCTGCCCAGAATGAATAGAATATGTATGCAGGAAGCAACTGAGAGGATTGACAAATTATCATTTTAAAATCCAACCAAACACTTCTTCGTGACTTGCCCGAGAATAGCATGGTAGGACCAGAAAGATAATACCATTACAGCATTATACAAAATATACATACTGAACCTAGGCTTGCTATATATTCACCAAACTGATCATCAGACATTAAAAACAACATGCAAAATAAAGGTATACCAACCCTGGCTAATTTCCAGTCAGCAAACGGAGACATTGCTGTTTAAAAACAGAACCGGATGGGAGAGCAGTGCAAAATGCTGAGTCCTGCGCGCCTTTCATTTTCCATGTCGATAATTCCTTCTCTCACCACTGCAATCATAAGCATTGCAATGGAATGCAATGGAGATGAGGGTATTTTTTCTCACTGTGATTTAAATAAACAGTTTGTGAGTGATGGCTTCACAATATGTATGCATACTGCAGAGAGTAGAAGCGAGGATGGAACCTGACACTGCGGCATAACAGTATTTTCAATATTACAGTCTTGTAGCATGGGCAAGATAAGGGACATCTGAGAATGGCAATGAAAAGTGTCAGGAGAAGCCAACATTGGTTAGTTACAACTTTGCTCAATCTTGAGCCACTCATCTGCACTTTAGGGGTGACACTGACATTAGTGCGACACTGGCAGCAGATACACCTATTATATTTGCCAGTGATGCCAAAATATTGAATGAATGAGCACTGTATTTATATAGCGCTGTCTCAGAGATGCTCAAAGCACTTTACAGTCATACGAGGTTATCTCATTTCACCATTACCAATGTGTACCACCCACCTGGGTGATGTGACGGCAACCATTCTGCATCAGAACGCTCACCACACACCAGCCTGAGGTGGAGGAGAGGACAAATTGCACAGCCAATTAACTTACAAATGATTAGATGGCAGGTTGAACGACCCAGGTTGGGAATTTAGCCCAGACACCGGGGAACCTCCTACTCTGGTCTAAGGGTGTCATGGGATCTTTAATGACTACAGTGAGTCAGGACCTCGGCATAACGTTTCATCCAAAAGACTGCGTCACCTTCTGCTCTGTGTCCCCATCGCTGTGTCCCCATCGCGGGCACGGATTCCCAAATTCGATTCTGGCGACCCACTGTGTCTGCTGGGTTTTGTTCCAGTCACAACTGCAATCCCATAATTGTAATGAGTTGCTAATTTTTCTTAACTGCGCCACCAATACTAATATGGATTATTTACCATTTTAAGTCAATTTACATCAGAAATAGTTATTCAGGCTATTACTGAAGAGCTGTAGAGCTGATTAAAATGATACAAAATAACAAGTTACTTTATTGCATAAAAAAGAGGGAAACTGTGACTATTAAAATTGTAGAATCAATTGACATTTAATCATTAAAGGAGGAGACAGCACCTCGGCAAAGTATACTTCAGCGGGAAGTAGAATTCTTGAAGTGTCTAAAATGCATAGTTTTATAAATTTCAATTTGGTAATGATGCATGGCGACGCATTTTTAAACCGGAAAGTCTTCAAATCGGCGTCAGTACCAGGGAGCAGACATTTTTACTTGGGGAATCTAAGGCTGTGTTCGGAATACACACTTGTCCACTCGCTCACTCACTCTCTATATTTTTTTCAATGTAGAACATTCACTACACAGTGCCCTATATAGTGGGCGAGTGCGCATTTCGAACGCATTAACCAATCAACCGCCAGTGCCGCGGTGCTTGTGCGCCAGTTATTCTCTTATGTGATGTCAGTTGTTCTCTTTCCTTTCATCTGGGCTATGGAGTAGTTCAAAGGGCCTTCAGTAAGCTCTCCCTTTATAACTTGGCTGCCCACAAGCTGTTTTCATTTAAGATGGCCTGATCAACAATCAAACAATTTATTAACTCAGTGACCAGGCCAATACATGACCTATAATTAGAAATAGTAATGAGAGGTGAATTCCCATTGCCAACATTTATATAATTCAAATGGCATTGTAAATTTAAAACTTTCGCTGACTTTGCAGCATTATTTTCACCGTTCTTGGGATTGTCACTCAGCTGTGCAACCTTACAGCGCCCTTTAGCCATGACAACATTAAAAATAAACAGCGGATTCCTGCAGCCTCGCCGACTAATTTCCGTATATCTGTGCTCTTTAACGGGCACTGAAATTATGAAAACATATTGATATTTTACGTTGTCATTTGTGGGCAGAAGACGCCTCATAATTTTGTCGTGAAATGCTTAACAATGCTATCAAAAGCAAAATAGTCTGTCGTTGGTTTTTACCAATTAGTCTGAGCAACTGCGGCTAATCGGAAGACGTAAACGGCGAGAGGTTATGGTTATTAAGCATTTTCAAAGGTGAGGTTTCCAAAGATCAAATTCAAAATCATAAGATTTCCCAAGTAAAAATGTCTGCCCCTGGTATTGAAGTCAATTTGAAGACTCGCTGGTTTAAAAATGCGTCACACTGGATCATTACCAAATTAAAATTTATAAAACTATGCATTTTAGACACTTCGAGTACTCTACTTTCCGCTGAAATATACTTTGCTAAGATGTTGTCTCCTCCTTTAAAACTGTGGACATGTGGTCGCAAAAACTAAATCATTTATTAGGTAACTAAGATTTTAAAGACAAAGCTAATTATGATGAGTCAAACCTCCATCAATCCATCCATTTTCTACTGCTTACCTGAGGCCGTAACACAGGGGTAGCAGACTAAGCAAAATGGCCCAGGCATCCTGCTCCCCAGCTACTTCCTCCAACTCACCCTGTGGGACCCCAGGCTGTTCCAAAGCCAACCGGGAGATATAATCCCTCCAGCATGTCCTGGGTCTGCCTAGGGGCCTCCTCCCAGTCTGACATGCCCCGAACACCTCTAAAGTGAAGCCTCCAGGAGGTATGCTAATAAGATAACTGAACCACCTCAATTGACTCCTCTTAATGCGGAGGAGAATCGGCTCCACGCTGAGCCTCTGCCAGACCTCCGCCAACGGATTCTTGGGTTATCACCATCACCGGCACCAATAACCTTCAGGCCATGGATCACGGCTACTGCTTCCACAATGGAGACTTTGAACAGGGTCCACTCAGACTCCATGTCCCAAGTCTCCCCTGGGATGTGGGAAAAGCTCTTCTGGAGGTGTGAGTTAAAAATCGCCCGGACAGGGTCCTTTACCAAACGTTCCCAGTCAACCCTCACTGCGCGTTTATGTTTACCAGGTCTGTCCGGCAGTCTTCCCTGCCATCGGATCCAACTCACCACCAGGTGGTGATCAGCTGACAACTCTGCCCCTCTCTTCACCTGAGTGTCCAAAACATACAGCCGCAGATCTGATGACTTGATTACAAAATCGATCATTGACCTTTAGCCAAGGATGTTCTGGTACAGAGTACCCTTATGAACACCCTTATGCTCAAACATGTATAATCCATGACTGGCACTGTAATCCAATGGCAAAATGCTGCTCGGGTTCAGATCTGGGAGGCTCTTTCTCTCCATCACTCCCCTCCAAGTGTGTCCCTCATCGCCCACGTGAGTGTTTAAGTCGCCCAGCAGAACGATGGAATCCCCATTTGGAGCCTTTTTCAGGACCCCGCCCAGGGACTCCAATAAGACTGGATACTTGGAATTGCTGTTAGGTGCGTAAGCACAAATAACAGAGCATTTCCCCCTGCAACTCGCAAGCACATTGCAGAGACCCTCTCGTTCACTGGGGTGAATTCCAACACAGCAGCACTCAGTCAATAAGATATAAGTATAGTGCCGTGGTTAAGTAGGCTTGACTTGCGATCAAGAGGTCCTGAGTTCAAGTCCTAGTCACGGGCTGCGCGTTATGTTCTTGGGCAAAACACTTCACTCTCACACTGCCTGACTCCACCCAGGTGTGCAAATGGGTATCAGAAAATTGTCAGGGAAACCTCACCCCGAGTTGGGGGAGTAACCTGCGATGGACTGGAATCCCATCCAGGGGGAGTAGCAATACTACTAGTTGCTTCATGCTACAGACTAGGGTTAAGCACCTGCCTGATGGGCCACTAGGCTCGGAACAGACTTACTCTATATATAAGATATAACTTGAACACCTGCGTTCTGAAGCCTAATGAGCACGTTATTGATTCACCATTATCTTGAGTTCGATTATTTGCAACATCTTGCCTCCTCGGCTTGGCTTTCTTGCTAGGAATGTCACAAAATAAGCAAAATATAAATGTTGGGCTTTTAAACATCATGGAATGCATGATCATTTTTGTCAAAGCAGTTTAAGAAGGTGAAATGTCTCTCTGGCCTGAAAAGCAGTTAATTCCCAAAAAAAAAAAAAAAATGAACAGCTTGTTAATTCTGGAATTTTATTGTGGGTGGGACAAAAACCAGCATACACAGTAGGCCCCCTGGACTGAGTTTGGGAACCTATGCTCTAGAGCAGTGTTCCCCAACCCTCTCCTGGAGGCCCACCTGTCCTGCATGTTTTACAAATAGATTTTTCCCTGCTCCAGCACAGGTGATTCAAATGATCAGCTCGTTAATCACCCGCTAAAGCTGATTGATGACAGCCTGATCATTTGAATCACCTGTACTGAAGCAGGGAGAAATCTAAAGCATGCAGGACAGGTGGGCCTCCAGGAGAGGGTTGGGGAACACTTCTCTAGAGCACTGGAGGCTATTTCAGCAGAGGAAGAAAGATCGCCACCTACTGGGCCATAAAGCCCACTTCCAGCAGCAACTTTGTTTTCCCAGTTGGTCTCCTAACAAAGTACTAAACCAAGCCCCACCAGCTTACCTGCAGCCTTGAAGTTCGAACAGATCGACAATCGGCATAGCTGGTGACAAAATAAACTAAATTAATTTACTTGAACACAAGATGCAGACTAAGCTGGCACTAATTACATTTAATTTCCAAATATTCTGCAGTATTCATCACACTTGTCTTCATTCTGTCGTTGCAGCCCAAATACAAGCAGCAAAGCATGATATTTATGGGGCTGTAATTAGGAAATTTGCCTAATCACAGCCATCTATTCACTGAGAGAAAAACTGTCTGGACTCTTAGAGGCTCAGTTTAATTAAGAACAAATGCATAATTCCACAAAAAAAAATAAAAATAATATTTCAGCTAATATTGGTTGCCAGCATCTGTTCCTGTGCGATTTCAGAAGAAAATGTACGGCAGATTAGCTATATTTGCATCACCCTTTTCCAAACCACTGAGGACCTCACAGCCATTAAAAACAGCTGCATTTGAAATAGACTGCTGTGAAACGCTGCGCAACACAGCTAATTTCACCACATTTACTGTAAAACCATTTAGGAATCACTTTTGGAAAAAAAAAAAACGAAATATTCAGAATCTTTCTGTAGGGAATACGAGTGGATCCAGGGAGGAGCAGACTGTTACAATACGTCGTCAATACAGTAGTCTATGGGTCTTGCATCACATTCACGTTACATTCACTCAACCAATTGGAAGGAAGTAAATCTGGAAATTGCTTTTTCAACAGGATTTGGGAAATGTCATCTCTGACTAAATCCTGCCAGGAAGGTAGACATCTGATCCTCTGTTATTCTCTCCTGTCCTCCAGTGCATGGTGGATGGAAAATGGCTCATAGCCTCCATGACAGGAAAAATGCTGAGACAGAAGATATCTCAGTCAAATTTTACATTTCTCAAATAACAAAATGAGATTATTGTCAGACCATCGAGGCAAATGCACAGGGACAAATGAAAGAGCATTTAATTTTCTAAGTTCAAAAAATGCGTACGTGAAGTTGCTGTGTAACTGACTTTTAATGCACCCAGTCTTTAAAATGAGCCGCCAGATCTACCCAGCAAAATCTTAAGCTTATCACAGCCTAACCTTGAAAAGCTCCTCCATTTGACCGCCCCTTCCCCCTTCTACCGATCTTGCAGGTGACCGGCCATTGTAATCTGGGGTGCTAAGCGACATCTTTACACTCTCGCTTGGTCCTTGTTAACGGTCCTTTTGAATTTCACAGTTAGCAGTTAGGCAGACAATGTAGTCTGTTCAAGAGCATTTCCGTCACTGAAAAAACTGGTCACCCTGGCCTTGGTGAACACACCCACACAATGAGAACAGCAACACGTTAACCTATGAGACAACAGCCCAGCAGTGTAACTTCTCTTCCTGCCGTACTTTCCATGTAGCACTTCTAAGAGCATCGTGACCTCCTGTTATTGACACTGAGACAAAGCTCCATAACACCTAAGCAGTAAATTTAACAGAACTAAACTGTGAATTCCCTGTCCGCAAACACAACTGGTTGGTAGGACAACCAGCTAAAGCATGCTAAAAAGCACTCTGTAAACCATCTTAAGGCTAAAATGATTTTCAGGACGACATATTGCCAGTGGGTAACTGTCAACAATGTGGGGATGATCACAAGAGAAATCAGTGGATGGGGTGGAAGATGATACAAAGTCAATGACGGCTTTGCATTGGCATAAATTTGCATCTGGGAGCTGGGCTCAACAGATGGGATAAGAATGGCGTGCAGACAGATCAAAATGCAGGAACTTAGTGGTGATGACCAAACCTCTTCTAGAAAAACTGGTGAACTCCCCTCGATCCCAATACTACTCATGCGCGGATGAAACTTTATAGATATCAGGCCAAACCATAACCTATGAAAATCACACCCATTAGACCTACCTTTCACCTCCAATAACTGCTCTGGTGAGAATTTAGCTGGGTACTGTGACTGCAAATTTAAAGTTAATAGACATTAAATTTGCAGAAGCAGAGGTTATGTTAATGATGGCTTGGCCACATAGTTTAGGCGTAGGTTTCTCTTCTAAAAAAATACACTGAAACTAATTCCAGGCAACAGCTAAGCAAAGCAATGTGATGCGTGAAATATCTAGTTTGGAGTCATAAGAACAAGGTGTTATTTCACACTAAATGGTGCAAAAATTTCTTCAATTTCCTTTCCCACCTCCAAACATTTCTGACATCTACAACCCTGACTCTGCATGCTAGAATGGGAATAGACAACAAAAAAAAATCAGACCAATATCCACTGTAACCGAAGAGGGCTTTTTTTTTTTTTTTTTTTTTTTACAGAAGCACTGGATAAAACATTTGTTCTCACACCCGACATCGCGCAGTGAATGGATTAACCACACAGCCTTTGTTTTTGGAATAGCGTCCCGCCATGAGCTGAGAAATCAATATTTCAAACCACAGGGATGTCGATTCTATTAGCTGATGCAAACAAATCTGCGAGGACCGGTTCACAGCGGCGGCCGTCCGCAGCATCTCTGGATGTGGGAGGGAGCGCTAATCCCCCAAAGGAAATGCTCCAAAGATTAGCGCCTCCAGCCCAATACACTGCTTCTGCTTTAGAACATCCTGCTCTCAGCTCAAAGACAAGCCACTGAACATGGAGCAAGAGCCCTGCTTACACAAGTGCAAACAACTATGATGCGGCTTTGGCTTCCAATGCCTGTGCCTCTATCAGATGTCAGAACCACTTTACCAGACCAGGTAAGTTCCTCAAAAGAAACAGGGTGGTATAATGTCTGAGTGCATGATTTCACGATGGGCATGTCTGTATTTGCATGTGCCCATATGTCAACGTGTACATGCATGGTTGAGCTAGCGCAAGTATGTATTCATAATAGCACATGGAATACATGGGCATATCTCTTTGAGGGGCTGTCTCCGATGCCGTACGATATTGGCAGGACAGATCTAAGGTTCAATGGGAATCACCGTTTGGAATCATTTTTGGCAGTTATGTTGCCTTAGGCCACCGGTAGTTACAGATCTAAAGTTCTTTAGATTGTTCCACTGCAATGCAAATAAAGCACACTTCATTCAGTGACCAGAGATCACTTATTTCTCTTACCATGCTATTTTACACCTTCATTTTATCATATGGGGGTAATTTTTGCTCATTAAGTACGAGTAGAGAAATATTTTGTAAATTGAACAATGCAAACAAATTTATCAGAACAAAAGACTATCACTCTTCTTCTACAAAAATGCTTCTGAATGTCATCAGAATCACACAGTCGTGACAAAAATAGGACAGTTTTACTGTCCATGCATACAATAATAAAGTTTCACTCTCTGGGGACGTTTGATTGCCTTTTTCCTCAAAAAATAGACAGCACTAGATCTCGAGGCACACCTGTCACAAACAACCTGCAGCTTGCTGTGAGTAGGGCTCAATGGTAGGGCTCACTGGCTTTTTTGTTGTGTAAGAAGGCAAATGACAGAAGATTAAAAAGAATAACACATAATAACACCAGTGATTGATAAAAGTAGTTAAAAGCAATAAAAAAGAAAAAGGGAGCCATTTCTCCTGGGGTCTGAAAAAGTTCAATAACTTTCAAATTGCTTCAGGTAAAAAAAAAAAAAAAAAGTGTTTTGTGGTAGAAGGATGGACAGACAAATTCATAAAATATGAGCCTGGTATGACATATGGTATTTGCATAGCACACAAAGGAATGCATCTGGGGTTCGAAAACCAAATGGAAGGATTAGGGTTGAACAACTAATTTAGAGTAAGGTGTTCAAAGTTATTATTGAAATGAAAACCAGCAGGAAAACAGATTTCTGGGAACAGGACTGAGCACAGGACTTATGATCACGATTACCTCAGCTGCCAGATCACCGAGCTGCAGGATGCCAGACAACCACCTGAATCTCTTTTTATTACATGAGGCCCCTTGCAGCAAACAATGCATCATGGTAGGAGCACAAACCGGCATTCCTCAGAAAAGTATAAGTGATTCTGCACGTGTTCTCATTACAGTCATACAAGCCTGTGTAATTTGGTAGGATTGGGACCCAGAACAGTTTGCAGCACGATCTTCCTAATAGTGTAACAAAACCTCCTTAGAGCGCTTTAGAGCAATTAATTGGGAATTGGTACAATTAGGGAGTTGAGAAGAAATTAAAAAACGCTATGACTATCCCTAAACACTGTTCCAGGAGCATCTGAAGTCATTGACAATCAAGGCAGCAGTAAGCTATGCTTTGGGAGCAAGAGATATTGCACATTTAATTATACTTCAGACAAAATCCAAAATAAAATAATTTTCACGGTCAGCATCTCACCACCGTCGATCACTGTGATATAATAAAGGAATAAGCCCCGAGAAGCAGTGGGTTACAGTGATTTTATAACGGCGGAAGGGCATTCTAAGGCACGACGCGCAGCGGAGTGCCATAGTGCCCCTCTGCCGTTATAAAATCACTGTAACCTACTGCTTCAAGGGGCTTATTGCTTTTATAAAACGGTTACCCTATATATAGCTCATTAAATAAACACATAAGAAAAAAATCAACTAATTATTGGTAATAATGCAACAATAAAATTGAGAACTATTCGTTCTTCCACCAAGCAAAATAGAGTGGACAGAATGGTTGGCAAGCAACACAGGCATTACGATTGCTTTTTAAGCTAGCGCCATTATCATGTCACATCAGGTTATTCGGGCTCATTAAAGTAGATATACTATGAAAGCATGCTATGTGGAATGTCTCCTTCGGTCTCCCGATGGCCCCGTTAAATAATTTTACGTTCCTTTCCGTTTCGGTTTTAGAGTTTCCTTGTTTTCAACTCGTGCCGATCGGTCATATCATTACAACCAGCAGCGAGAGTAGGGAACAAGATTAACTTTGTCCTCCACACTTGCCAGTGTCCAGGAAAATATGTTGACAGGGCTCTCAAGTTTTGAATGCAGGCTCAAGTGAGATTTTCATTTTCTCCGGGGGGGGGGGGGAGGGGGGGTTAGGGGGACCTTTTACTCTACTACATTTAAAAGATAATAAGTATACTTTCACTTCGTTACTTTGACACTGGCAACTAAGTTACTCGTTTCAAATTAAAATGTTAATTTAATTCATAATTTACGGATTATCCGGATTTGGCGCATTCGTGAAGAACAAAGGTATATCTTTGTGCAGATGTGCCTGCCAGTGGACGTGGAGCTGCAAATTTATGTGCGCAGTTACAATATTCTATCACTAGATGGCACACCAGGATCGGTCGCGGAAGTTTTGTGCACGTTGTAGGCTATTTGCAGAATAGGCTATTTGCAGACAGAATGCTGACCGGGTTATCCGTCGTATATTGTTGTCAGAAGTGGTAGCTCAAGCAGGCGAGCAATTAAACGTTGCGATATAAAAGCATCTATCTTATATCTGCATGTTGCGTGTATATTTCCTTTTTCTTTGCAACATCAAGCATTTTACAACACAGCAAACAGCTGTGCTTAGCGTCATGAATATGAGTTAGCTGGCCAGCTACGGCATTCTTGAATGCTATTTGACATGAGCTTAAAAATTTGATTTCAACTTGAAAGCGTTTACCCTTTGAGTAGTTGTTGGATTTTGAACAAGATAATGTTTAGCCATACCTGTACTTTTTATGTCAGTGGGACTCCCCAGTATAATAAAGGCTAAATTAAATAATTCTTTTGTGTATTTGTATCGTTTTGTCTGTCACAAACAAGAGATGTTACGGTACCACCTGTGACAGCAGATCAGAGCAGGGTCTGTTTTCAGCCAAAATACACCACATGGAGGGCAGAGAGCCACCTCTCTCCCCGTACCAAGTTACAAGTCAATTCATCTTACCATAACCGTCCAAAGCTGTTAAAGTGAGGCAAAAAATGATCCATAAAGCAAATATCTGGCATAGTTCCTCGACTTTAATCAACAGCCATTGTAAAAAAAAAAAAAAATTAAGTGATGAAGTGATTACCTGATTTCGGGCTTCCACTTCCAGCTCTTCTTTGACGTATACACACAAAAAAGCATTCGTGCACCGTGATTATGTTGCTGCTACTTCACCTAGCAACAAGAAATACTATTTACTGATTGGCTGATAGGTTGCTGATTCAAGCAGAACAGTCTTCCATCGCCTCATCTATTCATAGATTACTAATCTCTCTTATATATCGTCAATGTTACTAATGTGTGGCGATTTTATCACTTCTCACTGTGAGAAATGTCATGTGTGGCATGAAATGCGTGAGTCTCAAGCTCAATGCGTGAGACTTGAGAGCCCTGTGTTTAGTTGTGCATTAGTTTGCTAGCCAGCTTGTCAACTAGCAAGCATTCACTACAATGGATGTGGTTGCCCTACACATAGGCCATAAAATAAACATACAAGAAAAAAAAAGCAACAATTTATCGCTAATGAAATGGCGAACTAGTTAGCAACGTAGCTAGCAAGCTAAAGTGATATCTAACTCTATAATGCTATAGCTAGCTAGGTAGATAGCCAACTGGTAAGCAGGTTAAAAGGCTTCGCTAACACTGAAATAGCGGGCTAAAAGTCTTGAAACAAACATAACCCAACGAGTCAGTTGAGCGCAGAGTAGTTGGTTGCTAGACCAGGCGCGCAGGGATACTTTGTGCTGTGGTCTGCCTCAGAATACAGTGGGTTACACTGATTTTATACAGGCATGGAATGCGGCTCAGCCAATCATATTTAAGGATGGGAAGCACCCGTTTTATAATGGCACATAATACTACTGACCATGCATGAAAATATATTGGATCCAGATAATGAATAAAATCTGTCATTACTGTAATGGTCGATAGAATTAGGAGGCAACGTGCAACGACCAGAGAGAAAGTGAGCAGCACGGACACAGTACAAACACGGAGAGTAATACAGACCAAACAAAAGTACTCGCGTTTCCAAAGGACCTATAATAGTCCGAAACACGGAAGCAAAGCGAGATAGAAAATAGAGAGAAGAAATTAGAAAATTAAAAACAATAATCAGAAGATAGAAAGTCAGACAAAACTTGACTACAGATATCTTCAGCAACAGTGCAAAGCTAAAAACAGGCACGCTAGCAAATGGGGTGTGCCAGACTTCCTGCTTATACAGGGTGTATCAGAAAAAATCATACTCTCGGAAAAATCATCATAAAATTAACATAAATAATAGTTCTGTAAATGTGAGTGTAAAAGTTAGTAGAGGGGGTTCATTCTGCTTCAAATGATACCATTATCTTGGTGTACGCTCCATGCTCCAGTGGGCACAAACGCTTTGAATTTTACAAAATTCAAGTCTTTTGCGCACGGGAATGTGAGGGTTAAAATGGGATTTGTCACATTAAATTAAAAGTTTAGACAGGGTTTTACCAGTATGCCAAGGTGTTTTTTGAATAATTAACCCTTTCACCCCCTAACCTCAGCACAAAATGATCTCTTTTATGAATGGATCCTAACCAAAGGGTTAACACGTGCAATTGAAGTGGCCGTGAACAAGTGAATCAAGCTAACAAGCATCATTCAGTGGGTGTGTCATTTAATTATTCCATAATCACATCATGTCTTGCCAGTTTCTTCCTTTCATCACACAGCCAATGATCACAAATGCGTGATGTTATGCAGGCAATTTAATTAATGGACATAAAATCAGTGAGCACCTTTGCATTGGCCCCACTTTTTGCCTTGTAACTGTGTTGTGTAAAATGGTCAGACCACAGTTCACAGCTCAGCAGAGGTCTTTTCTGGTAACGGAATACCTCCAAACAAAAAGTGTTTGCACTGTCCTTCAGCGGTTCCAACATCAATTTCCAATTGTAAGGGTTCCAAGTCGTCTCACTGTCTTCAGGAATGTCAACAAGTACCGTGCCTCTTGCACCAGCCACAATCTCAACAAAGGGAGGTCAGGCCGACGCAAGACCCAACGTACGCCAGTCAACATCGAAGCAGTCAGGACCCTCCTCGAAGACCAATATGCTGAAAGACATGATGTGATTATGGAATACTTAAATGACATACTCACTGAATGATGCACGTAAGCCTGATTCACTTGTTCACGGCCTCTACCAAGGTTTACGCACACATTTACAGAACTATTTTCTATGTTAATTTTATGATGATTTTTCCAAGAGTATTGTTTTTTTCTGATACACCCTGCATAGAGTCCGGGAAGGTGCCGCCCCAGCTCAATCAGCCAGCTGGGTAAAGAATCCGATAGCCGAGGAATTCGATATCGTCCCGGGACGGGAGTCACAAAGAAAAGTCCAAACCACACGCACACCTCACAAACCATGACAATTACAATACAACCACACAACATTTCAGAACATTGCCCAGTGCAGTAGTCTTTGAAAGAATTCCATTTTTATCACAAGTACCTCTAAAAGACAATTGAAAATATCGTCTGGCACCACACCAAACCGCATGACACAGATTGACAGAGGTGAATGACTGTAACTGCATGTTTTAATACATCAGTATCTACAGTATACCTATGTACAAAGTACCCTGAACTCTTAATTTTTCATGTTTGCTTAATGAACTATAAATAAATTATAACAGGATATATTAATATATACATGGCATATTATAAATATATATATATATATATATATATATATATATATATGGTATATTTTATACCATGCTAGCAAAACCATACACCGTTGGCGTACAATTACATATTAATTCAAATCTAAGTATAATTTGATCGTATATTGGCTAACAAATCGGCTCTCTTTAATGTTTTGAATTGCTGATAGTTCATCAAAATTAACACAAAAATTTACAAATAGTGGTGCCTGATTAAGAAATGGTTCAAATACTGTCCAATAATGGTTTGATCATACTTCATAAAACGTTAAAATAATGTTTTAAACAATGCCTGTCTGTAATTACAACCAATATCCCATTAGAACTAGTCCATTTAGAGTAAACATACTGCTACTTACCATCCTGTGGAGCTACTACCACTTCAGTTATAGTGATTGTCTGCCATAGTATGAGATTTATTTATATTTGCTTACACTTGAACACAAGCTAAATTCAATAGTAAAATTGTTGCACTTGGACAGGCAGCATTTCCTATGCCTCAGATCTCAACTTCTTGGTAAATGCCAGAGCACACAGACACACCAATGGCTACCCAGCGTGCGCTCTGGGTAACATACGGGTGGGCAGTAACAGACAAAATAAAGGGCCAGCTCCTGCATGTCTTTTGGCAAGTAAGAAAGCTGTTGAGGATGTAATTGGCTGTAAAAGAGCATCACAACAAATCCTAAATCATTCATTAGCACAATGAGCAGCTGCCCCTAAGTAGCCTAAATGCCATCTTCCCATATTTCAGTTAGATGGCGAAAACAAGCAGATCTGCCAAAAGTGCAGGATTTTCCGAATACCATTCATCCTGTACTATCCTTGCCATCCAGCACCTAAATCCAAACATAATTTGTAGTCACATCTTCATGCATTGAACAACAAGCTGATTAACAAATTCATGAGGCATTCCAGATGTCAGTCCATTTGCAACAGGCCAGTAGAAATGTGAATGCTAGCCAGAAGATTGAAGTTGTTGAAAATAGTTAAGTGGGTGCACGTGTACTTGACCTATAAAGTTAAAGGTTCTCTACTCCATATACCAACAAACAAAATGTGGTACAATAATTCTGATAAAACGTTTAAACATTGTGATTGGTGTGTAACATCTCTATGCTCCATCCTGTAGCTGGTTCACCATCACACTATAGCCCCAGCAGGTATATGGACTGATATATATTTTTTATTTGAGAACATTTAATTGCACAAAGGGGCAGCTTTGCACAGAAAAAAATTAACAGAACTGAACAGCAATATTCAGTATATACTGAGAGGCATTAAAAATGCAAAGTGGTTTTTATCTTCTAATTTGAAAACTGATAGTTTTTCCTTTTGCTGATTGACATGATGACAATCAGGTATGGTAAGCATTGCAAAATGTCAAGCGTCTGGGTTCGAATCCTTTCTTGGTTCAACATCTCATTATGATTATCTAAATGCAGCACAGTGCCCTGGATCATGGTCGTGAATCACATTGAGAGAAATCATTTAGCACATGAAAATTTGAGGATCAGGGCCAATAAAAAAAAACATTAAAAAGTCACGTCAAAAAAAAAAGACAAATGGCCACGTATCTCACCGGGCCAATAATTGAGCCCACTGCTCAGCTTTCTTGAGAAAAGCTTTTCAAAGATTTAAGAGTGGAAGATTTGTAAAGTTTTCAAATGAAACAAGAGCAACGCAGAGCGTGGCATGTGCCCCTGCCTGTATGTTGATCAAGGGCATATTGAGATGGCTGCTGTGGCGGCCATATTAGATATCGCACGACGCTGGTTTTCGAAAGGAACCTTCCTCTAGCCACTCCAAATACGCCATTAAGAAATAGCCACAATCTGACAAGGGATTCTATAGTTATCCCACAGAAACGAAAAGTTAACGGACGATGGACGGACGGACGAACGACGGATGGACAAGGTGTCGACATAATGCCCCCTGTCCTCGGAGGGCGGGGGCATAAAAACACAAAAAAAATTCATTAAAAAACACAATTTAAAAAAATAAAAAACATCTTAAACATCATGTGAACATCCCAACAACATTGTCCCAAGGAAGGTCCAGACCAAATTTGGAATAAATCGGGCCTGTAGTTTCTGAGAAGATTTTTAAAGATTTTGCAGATGGATGACGATCACTATTATGACCACGTTCACGACTACGAAGCAGGATGCAGCCTGATCACAATACCTCATGGCCTATCATCCGGTGAGCTAATAAAAAGGAACACAATAGAAAGAAATATTCATAACAATAACAATAGAACTTTGACCCCCTTGTGCAGAAGCCAAATGTGGCCATTTATGAATCACCTTATTTAAGGATTTATAATTCAAGATTTGAGCTTAACAGAGAGGGGGGCAATGGCTTAAATGAGACAGGACACATGAAGCATTTAGAATTCCATCATATTTTAGTTTCTTTTCATCATTTTTATTCAGAGAAAAAGCCACAAACAAAAAAAATCTTCATAAAAATTTAGCAATGAAATTATTTAAAAAATACTGAGAATCGAACTTGGGAGTAGGGGTGGGCAGTTTAAATAGTAGATGGTTGAGACAATATTAATTTGGCCAAAGGTAGAGATTTTGACTATACCGCCCAACTGCAGTAGCACTTGTTGATTATGCCATTAAGTTGCACCTACTTTATTTGGATAATGGCTGAGAGCATAGCTGAAAGTATTGAGTACGGAGTACAGTGCTCGTGAAAAACACTGGTGCAACGTCTATCATGTGTACTTGTTTGGATTTAAGGAGTCCGAACATGAGCAGAAAAACATAATTTGCAAAATGAGTTTGGAAGAGGTAGGCTTGGGCACGGTTCATCTGGACCCGTACCAAAAGTGAAAGCAACCGTACTTGAGCACGGCAGATTACGGTTATGTGTTATAGCTCTCTTGTTCTAACAAACAGAGAAAAGATCTCTCCATTTAAATGAAGAAATTCAATGCTTTCTTGAAATTCAGGCGGACGAAAACATAAAATCACAACCGGATACTACACTCAAAAACTCGGAAATTTATGGAGTAATACGTGAGCAGTCTCAATCGAGTGGTTATCACAGAACAATAGAACCGTACCGTGACAAACTATAGAAAATGCAGCTGCGATATTCGTGTGGGACGTGGTGCGAAAGTCTGGCAGCTTAAGTAATGAGAAAGATAAATTTTCATGGTATAAGGCAGTGGACAGCATGATTGGCCAAAAACGCAAGGGCAAAAGAATTCCGTATTCAACTTCCACCCAATTCGAAAGTAATCAGTTCTTTTCTTTTTCGGCTTACCTTGATGTTTAGGTACCCAGAGAAAGATTTGGGAGAGTAAAAACATCAACCATCAAGAAAATTTAGAGTTTAATTTCTCGTGCTGCTATACGGGGTCACCCATGTTACTGATGACACACTGGGTTACTATTGCACACGCGGCATTTGCAATATAATTATTCAGTATTAATATTCTAAACACACTTCTAAATAATAAAAACCCGCAAAATATATTGGCGCCTTCTTTTAAAATCGTACCCCACCTAAGTGGCCTTGCATGGCAGCCTCCGGCATCAGGGTGAATGTGAGGCATAATTGTAAGTGCTCTGGGGTCATATCATGTGACTAGAAAGCGCTATATAAATGCAGTCCATTTACCATTTACCATTTACCAAGTGCATACTGCATCACGCTGTATTGGATTTTTTTTTCTCCCATTGGCTCCCCATGCTGTCAAAGCCCTCAAAATTAGGCACTGTCAAATCATAAAATAATCACAGGTTTAATACAGATCAACATTTGACTCATGAAGTTTAATGATTTTATCAATATAGGTGCAGATGGATAACAATAGTCCCCAGTAACCTCAACAAAACCAAAAACATGCTAAAAACAAAAACATGCATCCATGATAAAGTTCAGAGATTTGTCCATTTTTCTACAAAGCCGCATCAGCAAGTACACATACTTACTAAATGAACTGCTCATTTTACTGTCCGAACATTCAGCCCACAATGGAATGCTTGTTATTTAAAATTCCAATCATCCAAGTAAGCGCAAGCTTGTATGAACACTTTTCACACCCTATAAGGAGCAAGTATAACTCATTAACACAGCAATATCTGAAATATACCTAATTTCAACAAAACAGACATTCCACTATCAGGAAAAACAGGCAATATGCCACTCTAATTGACCAGAATCTGAGCAACAAACATAGCAGGGGTTTTACTGAAGTCCTGGAGCTGTTCTCATTTTAACCCTTGGCGCAGAAGCCAAATCTGGCTTTTTATGTGTTACCTTATTTAAGGCTTTATAATTCAAGATTGCAGGTTTACAGAGAGAAAGGTAAAGGATCAAGTCAAGACACTTCTAGCATTTAGAACTCCGTTGTATTTCAGTTTATTTTCATGATTTGAGTAAAGAAAAATGGCTGCAAACATAAAACAAGAGCAATCCGAGATTTCTGATCTCCGCCAAAGGATGAAATTGATACAAATGCAAATGCGGATCCGGATCATCACCAAAATTTAATGGAGTCGTCCCTGGACCAAGTTCTATCTCTGGTAAAAATTTCATAAAGATCCATCCAGTAGTTTCCAAGAAATCTTGTCCACAGACAGACAAACAAACAGACAAATAAATAAATAAAATAACGGACCCGATCGCATTATCTCCTTGGCGGAGATAAAAACTTCTTGAAAATTCAGCATCGAAATTGTAAAAAAATACTAAGAATTGAAAAATGGCTGGGGGTTAAAATCATACATTTCTGGGATCATAAACTCCTTGACCAACAAAATAATTCATCTGAGCATTAAATTCTACAACATACAACCCCAATTCCGAAATGGTTGGGACAAAGTGCAAACTGAGAATAAGATCAAAACACCATGACTTTCAAATCACACCAGCCAGCATTTTTTCCACAATTGAACAGAGATAACATAGCAGATGTTGAAACATTTGAAACATAGCAAATGTTGAAACAAATTTTATAATTTTATCCACAAAATTAGCTCATTTCAAATTTGATGGCTGCTACAGGTCTCAAAAATGTTGGGACAGGGGCCTGTTTACCATGCTGTAGCATCCCCTCTTCTTTTTAACACAGAGTGGAGGTATCTGGGCATTGAGGAGACAAGTTTCTTGAGTTTAGCAATGGGAATTTGATCCCACTCTTGTTTAATACAGGCTTCCAGCACCTGGAGAATTTTGGGTCTCCTTTGACAGACTTCTCGTTTAATTATGCGCGAAATGTTCTCAATCGGTGAAAGATCTGGACTGCAGGCAGGCCAGTTCAGCACACAGACCCTTCTACTACGATGCCATGCTGTTGTAATAGCTGCAGCATGTGGTTTTGCCTTGTCCTGCTGAAATACACAAGGCCTTCCCTGGAATAGATGTTGTCTGAAGGGGAGCATATATTGCTCTAAAACCTTTATATACCTTTCAGCATTCAAGGTGCTTTTTAAAACATGAAAGTGTCCCATACCATATGCACTAATGCATCCCCATACCATCAGAGTACTGGGCCGGACAAGATTTCCATGATAAAGGTCACAGCACTAAGGTCACAGGTCAAATCCAGCAGAAAAGCTGACATTGAACATCTATGGGTCATAGAGAGTTACCATACCGAATTTGATGAAGCTGTGATCATTAGTTGCTGAGTACTGACCCAGATAAAGGCATGGACAGACAACAGACCGACAGACAGACACGCAGGTGACGACAATACCCCACTGGCCAAAGTTTGGTCGAGGGGTAAAGAATTGGCAATTGTGATATCAAATTAATGGCAAGACTGAGTTTATTTTTATTTCACAACACACCGAGGAAATATTTGCATGTGAATGTACCTCTTCACTCTCCCCTTCCCATTAGACCGCACAACAATTTTGTTGCCACTAACCAACTTATAGTGAAAAACAAGACAGGAAGAAATATATATATATATATATATATATATATATATATATGAATAATGTGCATTTACACATTTGCAAACAGCTCCACTAGCTGGGATTCATTCCCATGAAACTACCATGGAGAAACAGCATTTGCATTCAAAGATTGTCAGGGTGAGTCAAAAACGCAGGCAAGTTCTCAGACAGGAAAATTGCACAGCGCCAGCTTCATGCATTGACACACCCTCAAACGTGCAGGCCAACCCACCGTTTCACAAACTCCTATGTCAGAGTGGGCTAAGGCCCTAAATATGCCTTTGTGACAGACAAAAATCAATAAATTAAGGCAACCAGCTGCTGAGCTTTTTTGAGTTTGCTCAACTTCAAGTCCCAGTTAGACTAAGCTGTGCCTGAGAAACGAACCCTATAGTTTTGTGCACATTAGTGGATAACATTGGAATAGATACCATTCTCCTACTCTGTGAAAGTAAAGCCGACTCAGCCCTGATGTTAACAAACCTTTAGAGACAAACTATCGCTATTAGTTAACATACGTACATTTATACAACTCGAGGCACATAGAGAAGCAGCAGATGTCTGATGAAGCAAATGCAATCTCAGAGAATTGAAGAGTGCTAATAGAGTATTAACCTTGGTGTTAGCTTTTAAGAATGTATATTTAGTTACTGAGAAAAAGCCAATCCTTCCCTTTAAAGACTCAAGACATTCCAATCCAAAAAAGCTGACAAATTTGAGGGGGGTTTCAGCAAGTGAACACAAAGGTATCCTACACTTGTACCAACTCACTGCAGGCAGAACACAAAGGATTCTCAAATTGCTATACACTTGCAATAAAGGTATGCACTAAATAGAGGTGTTCTGGATATACTATTGAATCTATTTAAAATTATCAATATATGAAATGTCTTCGGAAGTCTTGCATCTGTGCAAATCTTAGAAACAGAGTATCCATAATTATGGTTTTTCCAATGAATTATATAAAAACATTTAGGAGTCAAAAATACATCAAAACATGTCGATGTGTTGTGAAGATGTCCATTGGGGAGGTTTCCTCTTCATTTCTTAAATTTGAAAATGACACTTAACACGAAAAAAACCAGGAAAATATTTCACGCGCAAACAATGCAAGACAAGATAAAAATCATTTTACCAATAATTGTTAAGGCTGTAATTAATAAATAAATAAATAAATCACACAAGGTCTGGATCGATACTGCAGATCTACCAACACTGACGCAAAGTAGCTCTGTGTATTTATGATTTGCATTTGCGGTGTAACTTTGCCATTATCTTCCGATTAGTCTGGGAACTGATAATCATGCATCAATGTGCACTTAATCCGGAAATGTGATCATATTTATATTTCATAATTTACATTTTAATTAATTCATCAGCATAACATGAGCAAGACTGTATAATGAAATTGGGGGGTTCTGTGTACCAGAGACATCTTGGCCAAAATGAGGATTTCATGAATAATTTTAAGCAAGTGGTGTCAGACGGGGTGAAGGCAGTTATCAGGTGAGGCTCAGGTGAGTGTGGATGGATGCCACATTATCAGACTGCAGGAGCAATTCAATTAGATGCAAATAGACTGTTGGTGTGCATATATGCATTCCATTTAAACCGAAATGCTTCCTTTTCGCAATAAGGGCTGCCTTCCTGACAAACCGAATATGGGGACAGGAAATAAGAGTTTCAAGAACATTAACAGGGGTATTCTTTCTGCAACATTCAAAACTGCCAGCAAAACTTCAATTCTTGTTTTTGCTCATGGCAAATACTTTGTAATATTGCACATTAAAAGAAAAAGGTCTAATTTAGTTCCAGCGAGCAATTTTGGTTCTGAAAGATATGCAATGGGTGGATTAAATATCAGCAGCACCTCAGAGGTTAAAAAAGGTTTTAACTTTGAAGTCTCTAAGCCACAATTGCAACCTCACTTCCAATAGAACTGGGACAAAGTGTAAAATGTAAAAACAACAGCAAGCATACATTGCTGTGAAAAAGTATTTACCCCCTTCATGATTTCTTCTTTTTTTTTTTTTTAATATTTGTCAAACTTAAATGTTTTATATTATAATAATAATAATGCATCAATTTTATATAGTGCTTTTTTGGACACTCAAAGACGCTTTATGATGGAGGCATTATTCATTCACGCTCTGATGGTGATAAACTACGTTTTTGTAGCCACAGCTGCCCTGGGGCAGACTGACGGAAGCGTGGCTGCTAGTATGCGCCTACGGCCCCCTCCGACCACCACCAAACATTCACACACAGCCATACAGGAGGGAGGGAGGGTTCCTATATCGCATGTTTTGTGGGTGGGGGAAACCGGAATACCCGGAGGAAACCCACAAACTCTACACAGAAAGGCCCCAGGCCAGATTCGAACCCACGACCTTCTTGCTGTGAGGCAGTAGTGCTTACCACTATGCCACCGTGCCGCAAACAAATGTTAATTCGAGATAAAGATAATCCAAGTAACTACAAAATGCAGTTTTTGAAATGACAATTTCATTTGTTCATGGAAAAAAACTATCAAAACCTACCTGGCCCCATGTGAAAAAGTAATTGTCCCCCTCGTTAAATCATGAATTAACTGTGATTAACCACATTTTTTGAGTTCACTTTCAGTAGTGACACCCAGGGCTGATTACTGCCTGACCTGTTGAATCGAGAAATCACGTAAATAGAACCTGTCTGACTACATGAAGTCGATTGAAAGATCTCAAAAAGCAAGACATCATGCTGCGATCTAAAGAGATTTAAGAAACAATGAAAAACAAAGTCATTGACATCTATTAGTCTTGAAAGGGTTAAAAAGCCATTTCTAAGGCTTTGGGAGTCCAGCGAACTGCAGTGAGAGCCCTTATCCACAAATGGAGAAAACTTGGAACACTGCAGAACCTTCCCAGGAGAGGTCGACCGACCAAAATGACCGACCAAGAGCACATTGACAACTAATCCCAGGAGGTCACAAAAGAACCAAGAAAAACATCTACAGAACTGCAGACCTCACTTGCCTCAGTTAAAGCCAGTATTCATGATTCAACAATAAGAAAGAGACTGGGCAAAAATGGCATCCATAAGTTCCAAGGCGAAAACCACTGCTGACCAAAAAGAACTCAAAGGCTCATCTCACATTTGCCAAAAAACCAAAAATCTTCGTATTTTTGACTTTTGGGAAAATATTCTGTGGACTGACGAGACAAAAGTTGAACTTTTTGGAAGGTGTGCATCCCGATACATCTGGCATAAAACTAAAACAGCATTTCATAAAAAGAACATCATACCAACAGTCAAACATGGCGGTGGAAGTGCGATGGTCTGGGGCTGCTTAGCTGCTTCAGGACCTGGACGACTTGCCGTTATTGATGGAACCATGAATTCTGCTCTCCACCAGATAATCCTGAAGGGGAATGTCTGACCATCAGTTTGTGACCTCAAGCTGAAGTGCACTAGAGTTATGCAGCACGACAATGATCCAAAAAACACCAGCAAGTCCAGCTCTGAATGGCTTAAAAAAACTAAATGACGCTTTTGCTTTTATGGGATATTTTTTTGGTCCAGCACCCATGCTTAGTGTTTTTTTTTTTTTTTTGACGTAAATGTTGGCTTTTTTACTCTGACTGGTCACTAACTTCCCATTGTGTCAGAATGAAACTAGTCTTGCCAAGCTGTTAATTGTGGTACAGTGGTACTGCTGCTATCAGAATGAAACTAGTCTTTGACAATCTGGTGCCGCTGCTGGCAGCTACAAGTAAAATAATTAGAAAACACGAATTTGTTAATTGTTAAATCGGTCTTTATTAAACTGAATTTTAAAAGGAACAACTGGTCTCCACCAGTCTGTCTCAGCCCTGTCTCCACATTCCAGGATCCACCGTACCTTTCTTGATGGCAGAGCACTAATAGGGCCTGTTGATTGTCCAATGGTTCTACCACCTGAAAAGTGATGCTGGCTCTCCTGTCAAATTTTCGAGTAACAATGGTGAACCCCAAACAATCATTTAACTTGCTCCCTTGACACTTTGGACCATGCAGCAGGGTAGTGGTGCACCCTAGTGGGTGTCAGGGTTTGTCAAAATGGGGATTTGGGCTTTGGAAATGCCGCAACAGCAACTTTGATACGGTGAGAGAATGTGCCCAAAATAGGACTGAAAATTGAGGGTGTTGCCATGGCTGTGCACATGGCTGAGCCCTGCAAATATGCAAAAAAAAAAAAAAAGTCAGGAGGGGGGCAAATACTTTTTCACGGCACTGTACATTTCAAAGTTCCACTTAAACTGCATTCATTTGAAAAAAAGTTCAAAGACATGTAAGTTCTGTTTTACCTCATCAACTTTGCTGTTTTTTTAAAAGCTGTTTAGACATGTGATTTCTGCCACACTTTTGGAAACCTGACCTCTCCTTGTAATAACACTAGTTGTTTCTGAACTGAGGACACTAATCGTTGGAGTTTCAAAAGTAGAACCTGTTCCCATTCTTGCCTGATACAGAACTTCAGTTGGCCAACAGTCACAAATTTCCATTCTTATATTTTAGGCTTCATAATCCCTACACCTTTTCAATGGGAGACAGATCAGCACAGCAGGCAGGCCAGTTCAGCACTTTTAGCCAGTGACTAAAGGCTGTGACCTGCAGCCATGCCGCTGAGATACGTGCAGAGTGTGGCTCGATATTAACCCGCTGGAACAAGCACGGGCATCTTAAAATGGCATTCACTCTTCTGCATCAATTGCACTATCACTGATGCACAAGCTGCCCATGCAATGCGTACTAATGGAGCCCCAGACCATAACAGATACTGGCTTTTTAAAATCTCACTGATAACAGTCAGGATGCCGATTCTCCTCAGAGAAAACAACATCCATTATTTCAAAGAACAATTTGAAACGTAGACTAATCAGACCACAGCGCTCCTTTCCACTTCACTTCAGTCTATTTAAGATGAGCAGGAGTCAGAGAAGTCAGCAGTGCTTCTGAATAGTGTTGACATCTGGCTTCCTTATTTTGTAGTTGAGTCTTATCTTGCATTTGATGATGCCATAACAAATTGTGTTCACTGAGCGCGTTTACATGATGTTAGAAAAAATCAAAATACTGTGTTAGTCCGACCAAAGTTGGAGTTCTAAAATACATGTTAACATGTTAGTCCGACTGGAATGGTACTAAATTGAATTTCTCATAGTTGGACTTATACACCAAGATAATGCGGTTACTAGTTGCATTATTCCTCCATGTATATGCTTGAATCAAACCGAACTGGACTATGCACTCTGCGCATGCTTCACAATTCATTGTGCAGGGCTTTGACCTGGAAGTCTTGTGGACTAGTAAACACCAAACTGATAAGAAACAACTCTTTGCTCAGCCCAACTAGCAAGCTTGTCCAGACAGAACAGTAGCAATCCTAAGCTTTAAGTGTATTGGTGCTTGAACAGTTGCATCTGGGGAGCTCACAACTTCTTTCATTAATCTGCATGAATTATGAAATGACTTACGCCTCATCCGAAAATTTTCCAACCACTCACCATCAAAAAACTCAAACAACTCTATCCCACAAGTATTTACTCCTGCCCCGCATCCAAAATGGGAAGCCCCGGGGTGCATTTCCCAAAAGCACAGATGCTAACTTACAGAGTTGGAACCACAAACTGTGGATGGATGAACTATTTTAGTTTGCAAACTTAGTTAGCAACTAAGCTTCTGGGAAGCGCACTCCGGGTTGTAGAGAGGACACAAAGTAGGGTATGGCGGCGTTGCTGCCTAGCTTCAGCTAATGCCATAACCACCAGGGATAGTGTACATCTCAAATGTACGAAAAGCAGACCATACAGCCCGTTTGAAATGAACAAAGCCATAAAGTTGTCCATGTTCTCGCCATACCACTCACCAGTTTGCGACCAGCTAACTTGTTTGTTGCATGTTTGGTCTTTGACGAAGTAGGTCAACCAGAAAAAGGTCCCACACAAACAAGCTGAAAGGGGGCATATCGCCACCTATCGGAGCGAAAAGGGCATGCTTTGGTTAAATAAATCGATTTGCTCATCATGCATGCACAGTATACTGAGACAAGGACAGAAGTCCGATTAAATGGCCTAATCGAGCTATTCCCGTAGCTTGACTTAACTGTGCATGTATAGATATATGACACAGGTATTGACAAGCTAGTTTGGCTATGTGTATTACAGAAACATGAAGGTCCGAAAAGCAGTGCTGTCAGAGGGTTTGAATATAATACGTATCCAATATTGCCATTCGGCCTCATCTTGTATACTTGGAGATTGCTCTAGTTTATCCAAATTCTCTGAATCTTCTCACATATTACAGACTGTCAAAGGTGAAAGTGGTAATTGAGCTTAAGCTTTTTGACTATTTGCTCATGCAGCTTTTCGCAAATAGCTCAAACTATATAGCAGCAGGTGAACAACTGTGCCTTTTGTGGTTGCTCAATTTGCGCCCGATTATAACAGAAACGTGTTTCTATTCACCTGTCTACCAGTATAATGTTCCAAATGGATGTTTTTCTGAAGATTCCACAACTTTTCCAAATATTTCATTCCACTGTCCCACTTGTTTTGGAATGTGGTCCAGGCAACAAATTTGAAATCTGCAAATATTTACAAAAATCACTGGCACTGATAAGATGAAACTTTTTTTTATTTCAGCTGATTTCAACCAAATAGGCTATAGGTAAAAGCAAATTTACAAATCACTCAAAGAAGGAGACTGCACCTGGGCAACGTATATTTCAGCGGAACGTAGAATTCTTGAAGTGTCTAAAACGCATAGTTTGAAAAAATTTAATTAGGTAATGATCCATTGCGACGTAATTTAAAACCGGAAAGTCTTCAAATCATCGTTGGTATCTGGGGCAGACATTTTTACTTGGGGAATCCATTCCCTTGTCCGCTCGTTCACTCACTCTCTTAATATTGTTTTCAAAGTAGAACATCACTCCATAGTGCCCTATATAGTGGGTGAGTGTACATTTTGAACGCAGCCAAAAGACTTAATCCAATCAAATGCCAGTGCCGTGGTGCTTGTGACGTAAGTTGTTCTCTTTCCTTTCATCTGGCCCATCTAGTTGTTCAGAGGGCCTTCAGTTACCCTTTACGATTTGACTGCCGTAAGCTCTTTTAATTTAAGATGGCCTGATTAACAATCAGACAATTTACTGACCAAGCGGCCAAGACCAATACATAACTAAATTAGAAATTGTAATGAAAAAGTGAATGCTTATTGCCTACATTTATATGTAGTATAAATGCAAAATTCCAAAACTTTTGCCGACTTTTTGGCATTTATTTTCGCCATCATTACGATTGTCACTAAGCAGTGAAACGTGCCTTCAAAGTCCTTTAGCTGCAAATACATTCAGATTATAGAACGGATTCTCCTGGCTTATTGCATCATGAGCCACGCAAACTAATTTACGCAAATCTATGCTGCTACATGAGCACAGAAATTATAAAGACATATTGATATTTTACATCATAATTTATGCACAGAAAAACATGCCTCATAATTTTGTGGTGCAATGCATAACAATACCATCAAAAATAAATTAGACAGTGTCAGTTTTTACCAATTAGCCAGAGTAACTGAGGCTAATCAGGAGAGGTAAACTGCGAGAGGTTTAGGTTATTAAGCATTTAAAGCTAAGGTTTCCGAAGATCAAATTCAAAATTAGAAGATTCCACAAGTAAAAATGTCTGCCCCTCATATTGAAGCCAATTTGAAGACTCGCGGGTAGGGCTGTGCGATATGACGATATATATCGTGCCACGATAGAAAAATGTCTATCGATAGAAAAATCATTGTTACAAATCAAGTCGTTTACGGTAATTTATTATGGGAGTTTATGAGCATAGGCCGCATTAACTGACTGCCTAACATACATAACACAGTTTAAAGTGAAAAAACAACTTCGTCCTTTCGAGACATCTAATGGTGAGTAATTGATATACAAATTATAGTTTTTGGGTGGAATATCCCTAAATTCAATCCTGTGAGGAAGTGCGGCAGCTATACCGTAGTGGTCTACATGGTTTGTTCTGAGAGTCGCAGATTATTACTATTATTATTTCATAGTTAACTAGAGAGGAACTCGAAGAGCGCAGATCTCCACCAAGGCCAAGACCGCAACGTCATTTTATTAACTGTGCTAATGAAGCTCAGATAATAGAAGTCACGACTGCATTCTCTAAAACAAAACCCTCACTCCAAAGCAATTTTTTTATTTATTTTTCACTGTAAATTTAGTGACTGCTTGCAGTATGCAGAATTTGTGGATGGGCTAGCAACATCACGATAGATACGCAGACCAGCATCGTGTTGTCTTCATCAACTGGCACGAAACACGGAGGTCGCACAACAAAGTCTAGCGGGTTTTGGAGAGGTGCAGAGAGCCTCTGCAGGAGCCGCACACACCTGCTGTGTAGCTGTAGCCAAGTTTTGACAGAAAAGTAAAAGTGTCGCTCCATCTGGTGCACTCAGGGCACCATTGTTGCCTGGGAAGAAATGTCCCAGCATCAGGAAGCATGTAGAGATTGCCGATAGACTCCTACAATCATTACACTTCCCTTTTACAGTCGTATTGTAGATTTTTTCCACTGTTGAATTGAATATTTGCAAAAAGGTTACAAATGAAAGGAGAAAAATAATAAAATATGATTAAGTACCTTTTATTTGTCAAGTACATAATGGTAAATGCAATAATAAATAGCCCTTTCCATGTGGTGATTTTATTGAAACTATTTATTCATGAAAATTACAGAAATTTTGCTATATCGTGATATATATCAATATAGGGATATCAGGTAACCTATATCGGGATATGAGATTTAGGTCATATCGCACAGCCCTACTCACTGGTTTAAAAATTTGTCGCACTGGATTATTATCAAATTAAAATATGTGTTTTAGACACTTTAAGAACCCTGCTTTTCGCTGAAATATACTTTTCCAAAGGTGCAATCTCCTCCTTTAATTCTGTGTTTAATAGCATTTTAGATGCCGTTTCAATTTTTCTGAAATTGAGGTTATACAGACGCATTTTTGCAGGTAATAGTGATGACAGTTGATAGTGATGATATTCTGCCCTGTCAAGCCAGACGGCAGTATCTGCAAATTTCTCAAAATGGGAAAACCCACCATTGACCCTCTACAGCACCAGCTCCATCTATTTTTAGTAGAGATTAGCCCGATCAATACACATTATATACAATAATAATTAACTAGAAAAGCACTCAGAGAGCGCAGACCTCTGCCAGGTGGCAGCAAAACCCTAAAGCACGGTGATTGGAACTCCGGCCCAATTGCTAGGTGCACAACAATTGAAATAGAATTTCCGAGTTGTCTGTAGCTATGTTTCCATCCACTAGTCAATCAAACTATCTGAAGTTCGCCAAAAATATTCATGTGAAATAAGCAGGTGAAAATGCGTTTCCATCTAACGTCATTAAAACGAATAAAAAGTTGTGTGTCATGAAATCACATGCTATTATGCGGTCAAATTGGTGTATTGAATGGATTTCTGACACATAAGGTGTTTCCATTCATTTTCGCACTGAATTGCAGAACCTTCAAGTGAACAAAAGTAGTGTTAGCTGACTAATTTAGCTAGTATGCCAAATTGCGTCTACCATTCGAATGGTGATAATTTGCACAAGTTGTACGTGCTTATATGCCAGCTATTCGCAGCATAGGAAACCATTATCAGGAGGCAATGACGGCATCAAAACGCCGTCACAATGCAGTTGCAGATTTATTCGGCAAATAACGTTTCCATCGGCATTTATCGCATTTTACCGATCCAAAGAAAATCCGATCAAATCAACCGTATAACCTTTGTGTCAATGTTCTTCGAATCAAGTTGAATGTCACCGTTTCCATAAGGCATTTTTAATTCAATATGACTTCATTCACATAAGAACGTGTGGATGGAAACATGGCTTGTGGTGTGCAAGCATAGTTCCGGTGAATTCTATCCGATGTGCTATTCTAATTGGATATGTGCACAAAATGGGGCTAAGTAAGTTCTGAAATACACTGGCTCGCTTTACTATTTTAACTTTGCTTCTGTCATTTATCAGTCTACATCAGATGCTGAGCAAGTGACAGGAATATCATCCGGAAAATGTGATTTTGACTATTGCCGCTGTTCCCAAGATTTGACTTAATGAACCGTGAATGATGTTCGCATGATTTGTCTCGATTAGCTGCTACTGTTTGTTCATTGGCACTAATGAGACATTAGCTGCCCCCACAGCAGAGCCATCTAGAGGCCAGTTGAAGAACCTACCAAGCAATACAGTTCCGAGTGGCTATAATCTGCCGTGAACGTTTTAGCTCAGAAATGGGACAAAAGGCCTTCTTGATATTATTATCATAGGCAGTAGAGATGTAAAAGAACATACAAAAGTAGTTTCATTTCATTCCATAGTGGGCGCACTAAGTTATGGGCTGATGAAAATGTGCCAAAATGACATTTTCGCCACAAAAAGCATCCCCTATACAAAAGAGCCAAAATTAAACCACCTCCATTCATGCATATTTACAAAGGAAAGGTCTCCAGGTGTCCAAATATGCACGATCAAGCCAGGTTTAATCAGGGCGCAAGCTGTGGGAGGTCCCCGAATTCAGCCCAAAAAGTGAAAAGTAGTGATTTGAAGCGCCCTCTTTCAGCCTCTAAAATACCGATGTTTTTTGAAAGATATTACCCAATACATTCATATACCATGAAATCACAGAGGCTGAATGAGGGTGCACAGAGATAATCAAAGTCAAACACCAATTTTTTAGTTGTTTGCAATTTTGGCCTTCTGGACTCTTAAAAGGGCCATAATGTTTTTTCCAAAGGGTTCCAGAGATTAAAAAAAAAACATGATTTCTGTCAGTTTTGGCAATATATCTACCCCTACAAAAAAATTTATAGGAATTGGAGGGGGTGATGTATCACGCCCTGTCTCATTGTTAGAAAAACTGGCTCTTAAATCATAATGATAACTGTCATCACCATAACAGCCCTGATCAAGAGTTTACACACCATTGAATGTTTGACCTAGCTACATCGACACAAAGGTACACACTCGTGTATAAATGGCTATTTAGGGTTCATTTTGAACACCTGTGGCTTTTTAAATAGTAACTAGTGTCTGTGTATAGTCTTTGAGTTTTTAGCTCCCAACTGGATGCACTGATCTGGCTGGACACTGAGCCATGGGAAATGAAAAAGAACTGACCTTCATAACAAAGTGGTTCAACTTTTTAAAGATGGGAAAGGATATAAAAAGATATCCAAAGACTTGAAAATATCAGTCAGTACTGTTCAGTCTGTGAGCAAGAGATGGAAAATTAGGGGATATGCTAATACCAAGTCAAGGTCAGGTAGGTCAAGAGAGATTTCAGCTCAAACTGAGGAGAATTGTTTGGGACACAAAGAAAAATCCACAAGCTACCCCAAGAGAAATACAGAGTGCTTTGGAAAAAGATGGTGTAGTCGTTTCAAGGAGCACAATTAGGAGGTACCTAAACAACGAGCTGCATGGTTGAGTTGCTAGAAGGAAGCCAATATTGCACCAATCCCACAAGAAAGCCCGCCTAAAGATGCCAGATAAGACCTTGACACACCTCACAACTTCTGGAATACTTAATGGTCACAACCATGAGCATTATGTTTGGAGAGCAGTCAACAAGGTCCATGGAGAAAAATATACTGTTCCCACTGTAAAACATGGTGGTGGTTCTCTGGTGTTTTGGGGGTGAGTGAGCTATAAAGGCACAGGGAATCTCATGGAAATTGATGGCAAGATTAATGCAGCATACTGTCAGAAAATACTGGCAATTTGTATTCTTCAGCATGAAAGCTACACGTAGGACACAATTGAACTTTGCAGCATGACAATGATCCAAAGCACAAGGCCAAGTTGACCCTCCAGTGGTTACAGAAGAGAGAGGTGAAGGTTCTGGAGTGGCCATCAGTCTCGTGACCTCAATTTCATTTTGGAAGGAAGAATGGGCAGTTATACCACCTGAGAGATTTAATGGCCTCATAAACTATCACGAAAGACTGCACACTGTTACTGATGCTAAAGGGGGCAATACACCACATGAAGAACTAAGAGTATGCACACTTTTGAACACGGTTCATTTCATTTTTTCCCTTATTGCCATGTTTTATTTGATGATTGTGCCATTCTACATGACCCACAGTTGGATATGAATCCAATAAAAATAAAAGAAATGTGTTTTGCCTGGCCATTCATGGTTTCTTTTAAAAAAAAATGTTACATATTTTACTAATTCAGCAAGGGTAAACAAACATTTGAGCACAACTGTATGTAAAGTTAACATGTTTTCCCAGTGTTCACATGGGTTTCCTCCAGGTTCTCAGGTTTCCTCCTACAGTCGAAAAACATGCGTATCAGAATAATTGGAGACGATAAAATTGCCCTTTACTGTAAGAGTGTGTGAGAGAATGTTGTGCGAATGGTGTGTGTGCCCTGCGATAGACTGGTGAGCAGTCCAGGGTGTTCCCCTGGCTTTTGCCCATAGTTAGCATGGATAGGCTTCATCTCCCCCACAACGCCTTGTGAGGAAGAGGCAGTATAGCTATGGAAGGATGGATGTTTAAGTTTTCTTCATATAGTCCTTGTCCCACAATAAAATTCAGAACTATGCTTTATACTGCATATGCCCACTTCATTACTGTGAACATAACACAACAGAAAAGCTGAGTCTTGATTGTGGCCTAAACCTGCATTGTTATATAAACTATTTTTTTAAATTATACATCAAAATTCCTGAAATTGCCTAATGCGGTCATTAACTTAATTTGGATTGCTATTACATGGAAATTAGGCAATGCATTTCTTATCATTGGGGGAAAAAAAACATTTTATCATAATGTGTTGCCACTATTGGGTTAACACTGCATAAAAATAAGGCGAGAAACTCGTTGTCAGAGAGGAAATGTGTTTATCATCATGTGGTACCACAACATATGGAAGACTGCATGTGGTGCCAGAAGCCTGAAGTAAAGCTTTAGTTCAAATGAAGCAACTTACACTGCATGGATATGGTGCTCAATTTAGCTGGGATAATCTTCAGCAGGTCGAGGTAATATAAACCGCGTTAACAGGCTGCACAATGAGAGCCACTCATTTAATCATCATTCAGCACATTTTCACAATGCTAGATGCAAGCTGTTAGGTTTTTTTGCACCCCAAAGTCCAGATTACATCTTTTGCCGTTTGTTTGACTGTGCAGTCTTAAAAAGCTTCGCGGTTAGCTTGACTGAACAGGAAACAACTTCAGCCTGTTGTGACTGAGGAGAACATGACTTTAATCTAGTTTAGCTATTTTGATTGAATCTACCGGTGCATCCCATTTCTCTGGCACAAGGCCAGTTGGCTGTCAGTCAGACCACCTGGATTGGCCGCAAGTCCTCAGCGCGTGCCAATTACACCCTCTCAATCTCCAATTCCGGGCCTGATTTATGAAGGCCATTAGCAAGTGCAAAACCTTTTAGTGCACAGGAAATAATGAACAACCAACGGTTAGTGCAAAGAAACACCGTCATTTGTTACGTTATTTGTTTTGTGTATGCTAATAGATTTCGCGCATACTAAAGGCATTCCTAAATTAGGCCCTCAGATCCAGGGCAGAATGGCAGTTAAATTCACATTTTTGGGAAAAAGTCAATGGGAAGCATAATTTAACTTCAAGGGTAATGAAACGGAGAAAACTACCCAAAGCCATTTTCATAGCAGCAGGTCTACGTTAGATCCCAAAACAAAAAGTGTTTCAACAGTGCATTGCACCTGCTAATTGCCAAGACAATTGCCTGGTGTATCTGATGTCCCCACTCTATTATTTCGCAAGACTTTCTCTGCGGCCGTGCACGAAAATAACAATTACCTTTTGATTATTTTAGGGGATTTTACAATTGAACCACCAAAAATAAGCTGTAAAAAGGACTATTGAAGAAGCAGGTAGTACAGCTGTATTTATCGGTCAAACTGAAGTAATCAATGTAAACAAATACAGAGGCACCTCTGTGGCCAAGGACACGGAATACTTCAGCAGAGGGGAATTGTTTAAGAGAATCTCGGAAGCACTCCTTGAGAATACAGTGCTTGCATTATCATCATCCCAAATGTGGTCCACTTGGCTGCTATGTTTAAACAACCTATCACATTTGAAATGTTCCAATTCAAATTCTTTGGTGCGCATTAATTTTTTAAAATGTCTTGTACTTGCGTATACACACAATACAAGCCTGGGGGTGGCGAATGATAGACATCAGTAATTAGCCATTTGAGTTTTATATGGTTAAAAGTCTGGTCTGATTAATGGGGCACGTACCCACCTTAGAATCAATTTGCATGTCACAATTTCTTCTACGCATTTTATGCCCGCGTTTATAAACGCATTTTATTCCTGACTTGAAAAATTTACGCACCGACTCCCCAGCTGTCCATGTTCCAAGCCGTAGCCAACTGCTTTCCTAACTTTCACAGCTACTAAACCTCTCTGGAAGCCTGGAAAACTGAACTTGCGCTGTACTGTACTTCAATAAAATTGTTGATTGAAATTGACCCCGCATCAAAGGAGAACAATGTCAGAAGGTACGAACATTCAGAAGCTCTTACATTCTGTGGAGGAGAGAGGACACAAGAGCTGCTGATTCAAAGCCTGCATGGGGCAACTATTACTATGACAAATCTGTTTTAGGTCAGTAATGTACCCCGTAGTGATATAGCCCACACTTTAAACGTGTTAAGTGGGCCCATCCTCCCATCTGACGGAGACATGTTTTGTCTTTTTTTTGTACTTGTAAATGACTGGGCAGCACGGTTGCCCAGAATTTTCAAAGTTGGAAAAAAATTTTTTTATTATTTTTTTTTTAAACCTCAAGGTCTGCATGGATAGAATATTCACAGAGCACAACAACTCTCGAGCGACAGTCAGCCACTCTAATGTTTGAGTCCATAGCTTGTCAATTTGTGATCGGTATGATCACAAATTTCATTCCGAGCAGCTCTCAGCTTTTGATCACCACTTCCTGAATAGGCCTGAACGAGAAAGAATGATTACAGAATAAGAGAATAATTGGGGCATACTTTGGAATTTATATATAAATAAATTACAGTGAAGAATAATAACCGGCAGCGAGCTTCCTGTATTTTGAAAGGAAAACCTTTAAGTCCCATGAATATTACTAATTGGCAATTACGCGACTCTCAGTGATAACAATTCAGACGCGAAGGAGGGTCCGATCTTTCTTGACGACAATTTTAAAAACACTAATCTCCCAAAGAGAGAGCTTTCCCGAACTTTTCAGAGCAGTTATTGATGCCATTCGCCTGCTGTTCAAATTCGTGGGAGCCTAGTGTTATTTGTTGACGCCAATAACAGGTGCAGTTACACAAGTGTATGTCAACAATCCCTCATTTGCTATACCAACCGTGCATTCTAGTTTGGTATACATTGAAAAAATTAAGGTAAAACTAATAAGCACAGTGGGCTTCTGAGGGTGGCTTCCTTCCAGCACAGTTTCAGTGTGAGCTAAATATTATGTGAGGGACTCAACAGAAGGCTAATACAATTCCCTGCCACATTAGCTTCAAAATAGGACATTTACTAGTAAGAAAACGCACTGTAGCCTATCACATAAACAGGCAATATAAACGATCATTTTACTGTACTGTACGCTGAATGGCCAATGTAGGCACTCACCTCTAAAAATATCCAGAGCGTCAAGACGATTGCAGACAGTTCCGTCTTCATTTTGCTTTTGTTCTTTAGCAACTCCGCATAAAGACTAATAATTATGGTCCTATATCATAACGTTGTCTTCATTTCGCAAGGAGGCGCGGCAATATAAGCAAGAAAAACGGCGGCTTACTGCACGAATTTGTTCGTGAGGTGTGCGGGAAACAAACGCGACACCAGCGTATACGCGCTGTCACTGTGGGATAATGCTCTAGTTCTAGTTAATACCTCGTCTCCTTAAATCCCCCACTTAGGTCAAACATATGTAAACGGAGGTATTAAAATAGCATCGTCACTGAAAACATACACTTCTGACCGCATTAAACAGAGAACCATCCAAGTCCCGAACACAAAGAGAAGAACATTGTATAATTCACTAATCCACGCCCATTGTCTGGGATTTATCTCCAAAGAAGGAAAGCGGCAGGGAGAGGACTGGAACAGTTGAGCGACCAGGCAAAAGTGAACTCTGATGGAACTCTCGAGTAGTCTCCACTTGAATCCAAATTTGTCAGCATCAGCACCAGCCTTAGCGAATGCAGAGAATCGACCTCAAGGCTTCAATAGATCGGATGGCCAACCTTTACTACGCACACGGGTTATGCCCCTGCATCTTTCGATTAGAATAATCGATTTTTAACGCTCTTACGTTGTGTGCATGTTTGTTTAAACCCACTCAACTGGTATTTGCCTGACTTTACAAAAGAAGAGTTTTGACTATGTCTGCTCATCAAAAATAAAGATTCTCTTCACTATTCAGACCCTTCTCTGTCACAACCCTCATGTGTCCTTAAATGTCTCTTCCCCTTTTCCAGCAACCAGCCCATGTAGTTTTGTTTCCCTCAGGTGATGTCTTGTCATCTTCCGCAGGCCCAGAAGTAATGCGTTATGTGCCCCGCTCCTTGTGTGTGTGGTCTGTGTGCTGTGAAAAAATATTTGTCCCTTCCTGATTCCTTTTTTTTTTTTTTTTTGCATATTTGTCACACTTAAATGTATCAGATCATCAGACAAATTTTAATATTAGACAAAAATAACCTGAGTAAATACAAAATGCAGTTTTTAAATGATGATTTCAATGATGAAATCAATGATGATTTCTTAAGGCATAAAAGTTATCCAAACCTACCTGGCCCTGTGTAAAAGGTAATTGCCCCCCTTGTTAAAAAATGACTATGATTAACCACGCTTTATCAGTTCAATTCCACTAGCCACACTCAGGCCTGATTACTGCCAGACCTGTTTACTCAAGAAATCACTTAATTAGAACCTGTCTGAAAAAGTGAAGTAGGCTAAAAGCTCTCAGAAATTATCACATCATGCTGCGATCTAAAGAAATTCCGCAACAGATGAGAAACAAATTCATTGACATCTATCAGTCTGGAAAGGGTTACAAAGCCATTTCTAATAATTTGGGACTCCAGCAAACCACGGTGAGAGCCAGTATCCACAAATGGAGAAAACATGGAACAGCGGTGAACCTTACCAGGAGTGGCCAGCCTACCAAAATTACTCCGAGAGCGCATCGACGACTCATCCAGGAGATCACAGAAGAACCCAGAACAACATCTAAAGAACCACAGGCCTCACTAGCCTCAGTTAAAGTCAGTGTTCATGATTCGACAAAAAGAAAGAGACGGGGCAAAAATGACATCCATGGGAGAGACCCAAGGCAAAAACCATTGCTGACCAAAAAGTACACTAAGGCTCGTCTCACATTTGCCAAAGAATATCTCCCCAAGATGATGATCCCCAAAACTTGATTATCCCCAGCGGACTGACGAGACAAAAGTTGAACTTTTTGAAAGGTGTGTGTCCCATTATATCTGGTGTAAAATAACACAGCATTTCATAAAAAGAATATCATATCAACAGTCAAACATAGTGGTTGTAGTGTGATGGTCTGGGGCTGCTTTACTGCTTCAGGACCTGGACGACTTGCCTGGACTAATTGATGGAACCATGAATTCTGCTCTCTACCAGGAAATCCTGAAGGAGAATGTCCGACCATCAGTTCAAGACCTCACACTCAAGTACACTTAACTTAAAAGTAACAAAATGAAGGCTTTGGAGTGGTTTGTCAAAGTCCCAACTTAAATCTGATCGAGATGCTGCTGCATGACCTTAAACAGGCCGTTCATGCTCGCAAACCCTCCATTGTGGCTGAATTAAAACAATTCTGCCAAGAGTGGACCAATATTCCTCCACAATGATGTGAAAGACTAATTGCCAGCTATAACAAACGAGGGTGGCACAACCAGTTATTAGGTTAAGGGGGCAATTACTTTTTCACACAGGGCCGGGTAGGTTTGGATAGCTTTTTCCCTCAATAAATGAAACAATCATTTAAAAACTGCATTTTGTATTTACTCGGGTTATCTTTGCCTAATATTCAAATTTGTTTCATGATCTGAAGCATTTAAAGTGTAACTTGCAGGTTAAATGGCCTAATGAGATTTATGTGTAATATTGTGTAAAATGATGATTTAAAAACATAATTTAGGATTTTTTGGACGTAAGAACAAAAAATCAGAGTAAAAGGTGGTCTATTTCAGCGAGACCCTTAAAATCCCTTTTTTTTCCAAGTGTCGCGTCATATAACAGTGCCTGAGTCTGCCTCTGAGCAGTGTGCAGTAGTAGGTGGTATTGAGTCTGAGCGGTCGTCTTTTGGTGCGTGTGTATTTTTTAGCTCGTTTTACAGTGCAGTTCTATTCTGTTCACCATGCCGAATCATTATGTGTGCTACAAGTACACAAACTCCCGCATTTTAGGACATCAAGTCCAAGGTTTTCCTGACAGAAGAGCAGGTGCTAGCTTTTGCTCCAGGGTGCAGATAGAAACTTATCTAAGTGCTACTCTCATGACTAACATTACTTGAATGGCTCGTCAGCGTACCTGTCCATAACCACTAAGGTATCTGAATTGAGAAACCCTTGCTGCCTACTTTAAACTTGCATATCTGCTACTAGCAGACTGACCGAGTTGCAGAGTAGCTGGCTCTAAAGCTGCCTTCACACCGGGCACAAAACACATTTTTTGCACAACAGATTACATTCAAAGTCAATGCAAAGACGCAACTTTGACTGCAATCTGTTGGCAAAAATTTGTTTTACGTCTGGTGTGAAAGCAGCTTCACGCTAAGATATATAGCGAATGAGAGGAAGAGTAAAGGCACTAACAGAAATTATGCTTTCCCCCCCAATAAAATTACACAGTTCAGTCGCAATAAACAGAAAATAATATTCTTGGTGTTCTTACGAAATGCATTGAGTAAATTGTGGGTTTGTTGCTCTCTGAAGCTCGCTACAAATGCCAAATTTAGCTACTGAACTCGTGACACAACTTCATATAGACAATTCGCCTGAGATTCTCTAGGCACAGAGTTGTCCATTTGGAGACCTACTTGCGTCTTTCCGCACGGAGAGACCTCTGGGCTCGGAGAGTGGTAGCAGTTTGAATTTACCAGTTGCAATTAGCTTTCTCTTATGAGATGCAATTTCAACTTTTAATTGGGAAAAGATGTTGTGACATCTTTACTCCGCCTCCTCTGGACTTTGCTTCAAAGCGGCAAATTAATTATTTAGACTTTCTGTTATCATCTCCACCTCACCTTTTTCTTTTCAGGAGTTAAGATCAGACCTAGCTGTCCTCACAGAATGTGGTTATATTAAGCCACATAGTTATTGAGTGCCAAACATACGTAACTTGCCCAGTTTGGCTTTCACTTTTTCTGACTTCCGTTATCTGTGTCATCAGCAAACTCAGTAGCCTGGATCCATCTATATCAAGCTTTGGTCGCTCCTAATGGTCACTTGCTTGTATGTCTGGCCTCAGTCGGTCGGCCAGCGTTTGACTTTCAAATATTCGCACAAAATCCATGCGAGATCTGTGATTGGCTCACAGTCGCAAGGGTGCCCCCCTCCCCCCTTTAGACAGACTTAAAAATAAATAAAAATACCACAGTTTTGAATTCAACCGAAGTCCCCCCTCCCGGCTCGTGTGAGTGGCAGGAGAGTCTCTGGGCAATGAACGGGCCAGTAGGTGGGACTTCCGTTGAATTGCTAGCTTACTTGAAGCATAACTGTGGTGTTTTATTACTTTTAGCGAAAAATAGCCGCGTCTCTAGAGTTCTGAGAATATGAGTGGACAAAGCTGACTTGGATTATACTAGACGATCCGTTAGACAATGGTTTAAAATTTTGTCAATGGACGTTTTGTGGAGTTTTCTCATTGCTACTGCATGACCCCATTTGCTTCCAGCAAAAAAGGAATTTGGAAAATTTTTCAAAACTCTCCAGTGGCCATAAAGTTGGGTCAGGTGAAAAACAACTTTGTCCGTTTAAGACATCTAATGGTGAGTAATTGGTATACAAAGAATAGTTTTTGGCTGGAGTATCACTTTAGCCTGGCTGATGCAATCATGCCCCTTGAGCTATAGCTAATGCCAATTACCGTGAACTACATTATGTAATTTGAGACGATGTGTCTCTTTGTAATTTATTTAATTTAGCCTTTTCCGGGGAATCCCACTGAAATAAACAAAATGCAGATATGGCCAAACATTATCCTATTCAAAACCTAACAACCACTCCAAGAGTAAACGCAAGCAAGCCACAATCTAATTTTTAACCTCATGTCAAATAATATTCACAAATGCCGTTGCTGGCCAGCTAACTCATATTCAATTGGTAGTTCTCGCCAAGAGCAAAAAACATGAATATTCATATATTCACTTCATTAGTGAAGTAAGGGCTAAAGGATGGCTCTAGAGACGACCAGGTCAACGTCATCAAGAGCTCAGCGCAAAGGCCGCATCCCTTTTTGGGGTGAATGCCCTGTTCATTGGCAAATGCCATTTTGTGCCATTGGCAAAGCTGCCCACGGCCAATGGTTACATTGGTTTTGTTACTTTTTACAGAGCAATTAACGCTGTAATCTTGAGCAACTTCAGATGTGGCAGGAATATCCTAACTTTGGATCAATGGGGAAAACAGATGAAACACAGAAATGTAAATGTAGCATGCTCCAGTCCAATGTAATGTTTGGACCACCGCAGTTTGCAGCTTTGTCCAATCCATAGACAGGCAATGGTGCGACCTTAAGTGTTTATCTCAGCTCCGGTCGTGAGTGGCGTCAGTAATGTTGTTTCATGAAAACAAGACCACACATGAAGATGCTAAATAGACATAGTTGCGAACTGGCTCACTACCGTAGTTTCGTGTATACCCACTCAGTCAGTCTGAATGTACACTGAATGTACAAGAACTGAGCGGGTGACAGGAGTGCACAGAGGTGATTTGTAGCGCACAGTAATGGTTGTGGAAACTAACGTGAACAACAATAAATGCATATAAGTGTACAGAAAAATAAGTCATAGGCCTAAAAAGGATTGTTCATTTTGGGGGGCGGAGGGCTGACAAGTACTGATATGAGTGAGCCATTAAAGTAACACTAGGCGCCCGTGGGTTTGAGGGCGGAACTTTCAAATCCTGCTGTTCAATGCGACTACGCCCACCACCAATCACAGTGCACCATGATGCTTCCAAAGCCAAGCCTGAAAACCTGTGCGCCTGGGGTTTTTTTGACGGCTGTATCATTCCAATCATTAGAGTTGGTCGTACGTTTGATTGGCTGTTGTTTTTTTAGCTCTTGCCCCTTACAGGATAGACATATTTTTTTCATTCCAGTGTCAATCATCTTGCGTTTGATAGCTCTATCGATCATTCTCGAGGTAAAATATGAATTTTAAAAAATTGTAGCAAATCTGCGGGAGCCTAGTGCACCTTTAATGCTTATACAGTATATCATGAACATGAATGCACATCAAGGAAGTAAATAAGTTGCACACAAGGACCCTCAACTTGCTTTTCAAATTACAACAAAACAAGCACTTAAAACATCCTATCAGAGTTAAGTGCACATGCTCTGTGAGTGTCCGACATTTCCTGGCCAGTATTTGCCATCAACATCCAGTATCTATATAATTGGCCACAATGAGATATAATTGCATTGATAAAAAAGGCATAAGTTAGTAACAAAAAATTGCTCTTGTTAATGTCTCTCAAGCTAAATGGACATACATTCAAAGCCCGACTAGTTGGCACTTTGCTGTTAGACTTCCTCACTTCATTTGCTTGTGGTCAAGCATGCTGACTCTCACCAAACTTAAACATTGCCAAATATTATTTTAACTCTCCTATTTCGGAGAAAGAATGTAGTTAATCGGACATTATTTCAAATTGCTTCAAGTTGAAATATGCGATTAATCAGGCGGATGAAGACAAACAATGACAATAATAATGTGGCCGACTGTTGCACCATCATGAGAGCCAAAAAAAACTATCCCATTAATTAACAGAAAACCGGATGGTTCTATGGACCCGAGGCTTCAAACAACAATCTTGTATGTAGTAATGACCGAAATATGAACGACTTCAGTTTGACTCTAAAAAAGACCTTGTGTTGAAACGTTAGTCACCTGCACCTTAAAAAAATCTCCCAATATAACTGTGTGCTCCAGGAATCTTTCCTTTAATATGAACGAGAGATGATTCTGGACAATTGGGCGCGGGTGATGGAGATCTAAAATGTACCAGTTTTCTAACGCTACCATCACCATTAGCAAAATTTTTTGGGGGGTGGCTTCAGCCCCCACAGTCCCCCTACTTCTGACACCTATGTAAACAGTTGCAATCAAGAGAAAGAAACAAGCACTAACGCTGCGGGTATCTCGCCCCGGCTGCCCCCGAAAACCTTAACCAAAAACTTTAACCTTGGTTAAAGTTTTTGTGGACGGACGCCGACGCCGACGCCGCGGACGGAAAAAGCGGCGCCTATGTCTCGCAAATCCCTTCGGGGCGAGACAAAAAACCGTACCTTGAACCCGAACCAATGTTCGAGGATGGAAGTTGTTGAACTCTCACAAACTGAACCAAACACAAACTTGGCTGTGAAATCCCAGTAGTACCGCACACTGCCAAACGAAAGGTAAGTAGTCCCATCTTCTTCCCTGGGTGGAACTGCCTCACAGGTCCCTGTTGCTGGTATCGGTATTTCACCCTTCCGGTGTTTGGGTTACCAACTGCCATTGTTCTTGACAGAGTAGAGAAATGCAGCAGTTCCCTACACTCAGCCCCTGGCTCAGCGCGCCTGCCGGGCGTGGAGGAGTGCCTGCGCGCTTCTGCTTGAGCACGTTTCAGTCCTCCGAAAGAGGGGCTACCGTCACCACCGTCCAGCTCCAACCTGCCAAGTGGGACAAAAAGTGTGGTTGGCCACGAAGAACATCCCTCTCTGGTAGATGTTGAAGAAGCTCAACCCCTGGTTCATCAACCCATTCACTACAACACAAGTATTATTAGTAATGTCATTTGCAGTCAGGCTTTGTGGAATTCACCCTGTGTTTTAAGAGTTAATGATTAAACCTGTCTCTCCCTCCCACTCTCCCTCCCTCCCTCACGCCAACCAATTCACTTGAAACTCGGAGGAAGCCATCCAAAGTGCAACCAAAGCTGATTGTGTATATTGTTGGTCCGATTGAGGCAATGTTTCTTACTTGTGAATTGCTTAGATGCCAAGTGCGAGAACAAACACAATACGCCGTGAAATTTCTCACAGTCCATCCCAATTGTTATTCATCATAGCTTGGCACTTCCAATTCACATGCTGCAGTTAAAACCTTAGGGGTCTATTCTCCCATTAGCAGGTAAGTCCTTTTTTACGCATATTCTCCCCTTCTGGCTTCGATCGCGCCCACAGCGCTTAGCTACCGAATGTAGGCGGCCTTATGAAAGAGGTGTGACTAATGCAAAAGAGAGGCAGACTCTGTACAAAGCTTATTGATTATGGCTATCAGGAGAACATGGAACAAGGAATTTCTGATTAACCATGAAAATGCATTTGTGGTCCATGGAAAACGCAAGCAAGACTTTTTACATTTGAACATCGTCGGCCTGCTGAACCTCGTATCTCCAATCTGATAAGAAACGAAAACTCATATGTCCACTATTCATATTTTTTATTTGAAACTATATTTATCCATTTATAATATTTTATTATTATTATTATTTAATTTTATATCTATTTTTTATTTTCCTATGAAGTTTAAAATTTTAAAGATACAAAGTTTTATATGCCGCTGCTCCGCCCCGACCTCTATTCTCTATTCTCCCATGCGCGTAAGTTGAAAAAAGCGCGTAGCTACGCGCTTTTCAGCCTACGCTTATTCTCCCCTCGACTTAAGTCTGTGCATTACGCGCCCCGAAGGCACTTACATGCTTGGGGCGGAGCAAGGCCAAAATCGGGGCGTTTCCGGGCGTTTCTCATGCAAATAACAGTTACGTGTATTCTCCCCCTGGCTCACGTGCTTTTTCTGTTAAGCGCTTTTGAGGGCTGTATTAAGTCAAGCGCCAACATAAGGCAAAATGGGATATTGCGTTTGATGTTGGTTAAAGGCCAAATTTTAACATTAATTTCATTTTATTTAACATGGTAAAGGTTGAGACATTTAATATACGATTGTTCATCCTTATTTCTAAACTACGGCTAGGTTTACATGATGACGGTGTGAACAGAAGGCGCAAAAGTGGCGTCGCGTCTTCACTTTTTATTTTGCGTTCAGACGAGCGTTCTCGGGAGGAAATCTGTGTGCATACGGTGACGCAAAAAGTGTGTAGAAATCGATTGGGTATGCATGCCAGACGGCTAGGTGGTGCTGTGATACACTTACACAAATGCCGCCATGCCTACACGCAGGCGTAGAATCTTCCTTCTTCTCTTCACTGTGCCGCGAAATCACAAAATATGGCTATCGGTAACAAGAAGAACTTCGTCTGGTCAGGTAGATCCTCCTCTGTTCGCCAATAGCATGTGTACAGATTCTGTACATTTATTATGGCTGCCAGAGTAGCCTGAAGGTCCGAAGCATGGATGTAATCCCACGTTTGTTTACTGCGTGACGTAAACGCCTACGCGACGTGAGCAGAACAGCAGATCTGAGCCAGTTTTGCGTCTTGGCCAGTTTAGACGGAAACGCTCCGCTGGAGCGTATTCAAGTTTTCCAATTTCGAGGGTGGTTTGAGATTTTTACGTCTTCAAGCCCCAAAAACGCCATCACCATATAAACAAAAGGCATTCCCGTTAAAATATGTCGTCGTCTTTACTCGCAAGCGTCTTCGTGTAAACTGGGCCTACATTTCTCATGACCATGATAAATTATCAAACGAAATCATCACATGATATCACGCAACAGCCTCTTCTCCAACTAGTTCAATTACAAACGCATAGCAATGAATTAATACGAGTATACATAAGACCATCATTCTACCTGGCCCTCAAAATCTAAAACCAAAATGCCAGTCCTGCATTTGCTTGCACTCTTGCGTGATTGGGAAAGAGAAAGAGGAGCGCGCCGAGCACGAAGGCGACCACGCATATATCGGCTTCATTTGGACATCCCGGGACTAACAAACACCGAGTGCTTCCAGCGCTTTCGTCTGGACCATGCATGAGGCAATCGTCTATCTTTGTCGACTTTTGGATGAACAGCTACCCGAGCGCAGCAATCACCCACAAAACATACCTGTGGTCATCAAGGTTACAACTGCGCTATCGGTCCTGGCATCTGGGTCGTTCCAGAGAGTGGCTGGTGATGTCATGCACATATCACGTGCGTCTGTGTTAAGGTGTCTGACACTGTTCGTTGACGCTCCAAGTTCTTCTCCATGCACTTCCACTGCAGAAAGACTGGATGACATCCCCTCCTCCTGTGCAGTGAAATGCACAGGGGATGATGGTTGCCCACCACCTGTTGCGTGTACTTCTCCGGTGTGCAGAGAACCTGGCTTTTACAGCGCCCCGCAGATCTCTCCATTTATGCTTTAAATCGGGGATACTGCGCTTACATCTCTCCACCGAAGCCACATCCAGAACGATTCGCAGCTTAATTCCTGGGATCAGCCTTCAGTGCTCGCTTGCCATACAACACCAACATCTGTGAAAGAACTAGGTTCACTAACCCACATAACTGGCCCTGTATTTTCGTGAATTACCAAACACAACCTTGAAAAATTTTCATTTGTCGAATCAATCGTTAGAGATATATGCTGTCCAACAATAAACTTGCCGTTGGTTACCAAGACCAGAAATTGATTTAACGGATGCTTCAACTAGGCAATGACTTCACTTCAAGAGATTTTGAGCGAAAAAGACGACGTTCAAATCAGTTTTTCGCGAGGGCGGCATACTTCGCCCAAAATAATTTATATATAAATCAAATCTATTATAAAGTCTTTACTTATTTGTGTAGGTTGTATTGTGGGCGAGGCCTGCCGCCCGAGTTTAATTTCGAAAATGAGTAGTTTACATTAGTGACGCGCTTAGTTACGCAAAATATATAAATGTGGGATTGGCATTCACAAACGGAAATAAAATTGAATTTCGTGATATATTTTTAAAATAAGAACTTAAAATGTAACGTTATTTCATACAACTGTAAGTATTTTTATGTGTAATCAAACAAATGTGTGGATTGTGTGTTTTTCGCTAAGGATTCAACACGAGGCACGAATTGTATTTCATATTGAAATCCAACTTTTCAATTGCACCTCTTGCGTAAGCGGCGTTCTCTGGTGTACAGCTGTTCGCATTTCCTGCTTTGTTGACGCGTAATATTTTGAATGATGATTCTTCTCTAATATATCTGATATGTAAATACTGAGTAAATAGTTTAGTGTCGTTGAGTGTTAGGCCTAATTACTCAATGTACGAGCCAGATAATCAGTGGCGTCAGGCTTTTCGGCGCGATGACCCAGTTTCGTCTTTCGACAATGATCCGATGAGGAAATGCTCCCGGTGAACCCGGGTGAACTACAGGTACATGGGGAAAGGTAAGTTTTATCTATGCAAAATCTATAAAAATCTGTTCATATACGGATATTCTGAGTTATGGTAGAGATGTAGAACCAATAAATAACTCTTTGAAAAATAAGATAGGCCTATAGGCTATCTGATGCCCGATCGATGCCCGACATTTCGCCCCTCGATCAGCTTGGCGCATCATATTATGCAACTTTGAAGTTTGTGAACTGAGCTGAATCTGACCTTAATTTTGTTTTTAATATAATTAATGGGTAGCATAATTAATTCAGAAATATAAAAGACAAGTATATTTTTGCTCCAGTATAAGTGTGATAAGGCATAGAAAAAAATACCCGTGATTCCCATTACCAGACAGTCCCTGTTTTGCCCCTACCCTACACATTTTATTGGCGTTTTTGATTGCTAAAGGTATCTGCCTACTGTCGTTGCACACTTTTTGGACAAAAAAAATAATTTTTGAGATTACTGTGGAGATTTGAGTATAGGGCCTATAGAGTGGCTTTATTGTGGTTTAAAATTTTATTAAGAAGTACTGAAAAAATATTAAAATATTTAAAAAAAAATAAAATTACGTTCCTACCTACCTACCTATCTACCCACCCACCCACCCTATTTCTATTTGCGACGTAATGGGAATCGAACCTATTTTTTTCTAGACCTAATATCAGTATTTTTTTTCTGACTTACTTAACTGTTTCATTAAACATTTCTGTTTATTATTTATAATTTATTTATTTATATTTATATTTATATCTCCCGGTGCCACGGCAACAATGGACCACTCATCTTGATAATGTTGAATTGTTAATTTTTTATATAATAATTGATATATATAAATTATCAGACAATATATTGAACTCTTTTGCTCTTTGGATTGAAAATATGCCAAATAATGACGTTTTGAATGGAACAATTTCCTCTCCCGTTGCCATGGCAACCATGGGCCAGGCATCCTGGTAATGTTGAATTGTTAATTATTTATATGATAATTGATATACATGGTTTATAAGACAATATATTGAACTCTTTTGCTCTTGGGATTGAAAATATGCCAAATAATGACATTTTGCATGGTGCAATTTCCTGTTCCGTTGCCATGGCAACCATGGGGCAGTAAGGCTTATAACATTCACCTTTTTAAATTTTGGCTATTATGTCAATAAATGACACCAATGATTATTAGTTTTTAGACCGGGCCAATTTTGATGGTTAGTGAACCTTGTCCTTTGGTTTTCGGCTTTGGCTCGACGCCGCCATAATTTTCTTCATGTTCAATTAACAAATGCGACTGCCTTATATGTTCCTGATAATCTAAACAGTTGTGATATTCTCACAAGTGAGGAGATTGATTTTCTAATTGAGGATATCTGTATTAACTCATGTCTTTGTAATTTTTTTTACAATTGATAATACTGTGCATTTTAATGTGTGAATAAAGATATTATTAAATAGGCTACTCTAGATTGAGCCCTACCCTGGCCAATACCAAAGCACTACCCATTTGTTAATCAATTTTAGCCTATAAATAGCCGACATGGCAGGAATCATTATCAGTAAATGGGATAATTGATTATAATAAAGTATTAGGCATAAGTCTTAAGTGAATGTGTCGCTCAAATCAAATAGGATATGATAGGCTATGGATATGGAATTCCGTCATTGCTGAGGCGGTTTCGGGGCGGGGAGATGACTGCGTGTGGGGTAAGAATCCTTGTTAAAGCGTTTCCATGTCCTTTAGTTAAAAACCTGATATCGGAGTAGTTTGAGATTTCAAGTGCCCAATTTCTTAATCAGATCATATGAACTGTCTTTTATTGTCTTTTTTTGTGTGACTAGAATATTCCCTTTGTCTTCTTCCCTTTCTTCCGCGGTACAAACAGGCTGGTGTAGGAGGGGCACATTTTCAATGACCTGATTGCGCTGGATGAGAACCGCTAAATTCTTTATTTATTATTTCATTATCGCGGCAATTTATTTGTTTGCATAGCTTTAATGCCATGGTGTCAAGTGTTTGCCCCGCCACATCAATTTTATGTGTCCGTATGGACGTACAGACGGGCGGACGGAGCCCAATGCTATATCCCCTGCTTCACGCTAATCGCACGGCGGGGGATAAAAAAAGAGATGTCTGAATTACTTCTTGTAATTGGTGCAGACATACATAGGTCCACTATTACAGCGGCATATAAAACCTTGTATCTTCAAAATGACAAACTTCACAGGAAAATAAAAAATAAATATAAAATTAAATAATAATAATAAAATAAATATAAATGGATAAATATAGTTTGAAATAAAAAATGTTAAATTTTGCATGTAAGAATAGTGGACATACGAGTTTTCGTTTCTTATCAGTTTGGAGATACGAGGTTTTATCAGCAGGCCGACGATATTCAAATTTAAAGTCTGGTTTGCGTTATCCTTGGACCTCAAATCCATTTTCATGGTTAATCAGAAAATCCTTGTTCCTTCTTTTCTAGATAGCCATAATCAATAAGCTTTGTACAGAGTCTGCCTCTCTTTTGCATTAGTCACACCTCTTTCATAAGGCCGCCTACATTCTGAAGTTAAGCGCTGTGAGCGTGATCGAAGCGAGAAGGGAAGAATATGCGTAACTCAAAAGCGCTTAACTCAAATCGCGTAAAAAAGGACTTACACGCTAATGGGAGAATAGACCCCTCAGTGCACAAGCATGCACCGCTACTGGCTTCATTTATTTATTTAATCATTTACAGGCTTAATGTGACAATAGCAAACGCCGGCCTCTTGGAGTTTCATGATAGCAAATGGTCAAGGGCATACGAATTACTATGTTTTTAATATAGTGCGCACTGCTCCTTACTTCTTAAGGTGAAGCGACAGATCTCACATACATCTATTGTCAAGTATTTGATTAGGCTATGCAGAGGCAGTTTAAAAGGCAAGATTCAGGTGTAGCTTCCCAGCCTAACCTTCAACAAAGTTTGAAAACTCAGACGGAAATGCATGGTGTAAGTACTGCCTGCACGCAAGTCCATACAGGAATTAATTGAATGCACCGGAGGTTACTCAAAGGAGCGCATTAACTATGATTAGGAGGAGATCTTAACAAGGCATTTCAGACTTGAGCTCAGAATCCGCAGTTTTCTGGTGGTAGTATGAAACAACTTAAATAGGCATTGAATGAATACCGGCTCCTTCAGGCAGTCAGACTTCTGCATTTAGTAAGCCTGAGAGTGTGCAAGCTTAAAATCAATCTGTATCTTCAACAGCCAAATTAACCTCAGCCAAATTGCAGTCCGTGGAGGAGGGACGAACCTAGATACTTTATTTGAGAATACAATGATAATGAAAAATGAAAAACCACAACCCCCATAGCAGGTGGGCCAAATGAGCTTCAAATAGGAGAGGAAGTGGAAATTAGCCTCTCGCTGCCCCATAATGGTGACAAATGTTTACCATGGGAGCAATCAACCTCACTAAAACGATGACATTGTCATGCTGCTTAGAGATGGGAAACAGATTTCTTACTATCCCAAGTATTAGCGGCGTAGAGGGCACGGCACCAGAGAAATGAAGGAAGGAATCCTGTCTAGGTTATAAAAGCTTGGCAACAAGGTGGAAGGAGCTAAAGTTAAGAGTGATTGGAAAGAAGCAGGCTTGTGACCAGCATGACTACCATGCCTGACTGAACTAACACCATAAAGTCCTGTGAGTCCTGCCCTACAAAAAGTCATTTGTTTTTGGGGAGGACAACTCTGAGTAACCGCAGTATAACATTGAACTGGCAATTACGACCCGAGACAAACTGACAATTTACATATGAGAAAAACTTGGATACAGATCGGCCAAATTTTAAAGTTTACTATGCTATCTCAGCAATGAAAATTCCCCTTTAAGGTGGATTATGTGTCGGTTGTGGTTGGATGATTTAATTTACATTGTTGATTTACACTATAAATTAAACACACCTTCAATCCTTAATCACGATAACGTCAAAAATTTCATTACACTTGTCGTACTTGCATAACAGATTCCATATTGACAGCCTTGTATGAGTTCAATGCAGCATTTCAGCCCACTCTCGTCACACCTTCCCTTAATCACCCTTTACTTGGTATTAAATTTTAAGTTTAAGCTTGTGTTAAGGACAGTTATCTTTGCTGGTGCAATTTTTTTTTTATTACAGTGATGGAAAATAGGACTTTCATTTTTATGCTTTGCATATTTATTTTTATTGTGTACTTTTTAAATCAAAATGGCCATTGTTTGGCATGAGTCAGAGGGATGACAAAGTAGAAGCAAGTGGTGCCTGCTACCATTATAGTATCATGGGACCAACAAATAAGGCAATTAAATTTTTGTTCAGATATTGCCGAATCTTTGCAAAGTCACCCATGCAGCTCAGTGTGATCACATTAAGCATTTTCAATCCTAGCATATTTTGTGATATTGAATCAGTCACAGGGTAAAGCAGGGAGATGTAACAAACCAAGGGACAGAATCCATATGTTAATTCATCAGACTTTTTGGACTGGAGATTAGCATTGGCAACATATCCTACATTGTCCTACACAAACATACCATTTGTCTCACATTTAGTTTGTGAGTATCTGGTCATCCTAAAGGCCAGGTGGAGCCACTGAAATTCTCGACACACTGAAACCAATATGCACTGGGATGGCCAATAATATTTCAGGTGTGGCTCTGGGTTCCCCAGCCCCCTTGAGCGCCATTGAGGCGGAGGCATAGCAATCAGTGCTATGTGTTGAATTGTACCTTGTTTTGAAATGATATTTTGCGACGACACTCAGAATCTAATTATCATGTCTGGCTTCTTAACTCGCAAGCAGAATGTTTGACCTTGCAGAACATATTATTTTAGCTGGAATTTCATGGTTTGAATTTGTGTGGCAATAAAACTATAATGGCATCTTGCATTGTAACTGCATCAGTCATTAAGATTGAACTTTTGGGAATAATGTGGAAGAGTCCACTGCGCTGTAAAACACACACAAATTAATATACAAAATCATACCTTTAAAACAATGGAGAAAAAACTATCAAACAAATGTACGTTAAACTGAACCACCCATGGCAATGCTTTCACATTTTCCTGAATGAAATTGTGACATTTTCATCTAAGAACAAACATTTACAGCTGAATTTTAAGAGTAGCATTTCATTACAACAGCCTCATTTTGGCCAGGCAAGTATTTTCTTCCTTTAATTTTGTTGTTTTAAATCATCACTCAATGTTGGCTCATGAAGTGATTTTATATAAGAGTTATGCAATAGCTAAGCATTGTCATTGGTATCGTTTTACTATATTAGCAGTTAAAGGTGTTATGCAAAGCTCTCCACCAGCATAGCCATGTTTGCTTGCTGGATTAGCAAAGGAGGCTGTTCTCTGCTTGTTCCAAAAATATCAGGGTAAACATAAGCACATATGAGCAAATACAATATCTATATTAAGCAGGGGACAATGGAATTTTGTTTCTATGGCTATCTATAGCTATTGTGTACTCAGGACTATGGACAAAGCCAGTTAAAAATACTTTGACACAGTATTTATCGATCTACTCCTGAACATAGGGTTAAAAATAAGTATACAATGTGAGATTGAAATAGAAACAGCCATCTTAGTTGTACTACTTACCCATAAATTATATTACGTGAGCTATTTGGGAAATGCAGCCATTTTTATATATTGTCTTTGCTCAAATACTTACAGTCTGCACTGTACTTGTGCATCAGCTGTGAATGCAGTGTGTGTTCAACCAGTTATTTCAACATGAAAATGCGAGACACAATTCATGCATGGGAAATAACAGTAACCCCATAAGACCTAAGGACCCACTGTCTGTAAAATGCAGTTGCTGCATTCAAAGCTCTGGAACTTCCAGACTGCCTTAAATCTTAGTGGAGATGCTAAGGTTTCCAACATACTTAAATATGTCTTGCTGGATTACAGGGAAACGTGTACAAAATGATGCACAATATCTGGATATTTTCCATTTTATGTAGCACTGCAGCCATAAAAACATGGCATCCTGGGTTTGAATGTTTCTCTTGGTCTAAGTATGGTGGAGCTTCAATGACAATGAGCAGATAATGAATATGCATGTGACTTTGTCCGACAGTATGAAAGAAAGGTTTTTCTGAGTTCAGATCTCCCTGAAGTAGGTTAGAAGTGAAAAGTTGGAGTTTACGGGGTTAATTTTTAAATAATCTTGAAACTGGGAAGAATATACAATGCCATGCAATTAATTATAAACTCGATTTCAGAGGTGTTGGGAATATGTGTAAAATGTGAATAAAAGCAGCGAGCAGTAATTTGCAAATCTCTTTTCACCTGCATTCCAGTGAAAAAAGTACAATGACAAGCTTTTTTCTTTTTTTTAAATAAATAATAGCCATTTTGAAATGTGACATCTGCAGCACGTTCCAATGGAGTTGGGACAGATGCATGTTCAGCACTTTGACATTGCCTCTCCTTGTACTAACATTTTATAGTCATTTTTTAACTGATGACCCTAATTTTTGGACTTTTAAAAGCGGAATTTGTTTCCATTCTTGGTTGATATTGGACTTCAGCTGGTCAACGACCAGGGGTCTCAACTGTTATATTTTGCTCTCCATAATCTGGCACACTGTTTTAATGGGAGAACGACTTAGGCTGCAGGTAATAACAGCACTCTGTGACTATCAAGTTAATGAGCTGGTCACTCCATATTACTTAATTGCCCCTCATGTTCTATCTTTAGCAGAGTCGCTGCAGAATTAGTATGTTTTGTTGAGCTGTCTTGCTGTATGAAAGTTTCTCCCAGTGATTCTTAGCTCTCAAGTTATTGCGCATTTGAGCAGAATGTTTTGGCAAACTTTTTATCAAAATTTCATCAATTTTGAAGAGGACTTGTTCTTTGTAAAGAGAGCCTGGCAAAAGTGGGTCTAGATCATAACTGATCCTGTGCCATAGTGGGTTCAGCTCACACTGGCATTAATGCTCCCTTGGCGGGTTCTGTTCAACTTGATCCAAAAGTTGGATCCAAAAATTTCAAACTTTGTTTCATCGGTCCAGAGGACCTTTATCTAGTCATCACTTGTCTTATGTATATGCCCCCAAGCCAAAGCCAAACTTTTATTTCTATTTTGAAGGTTTAATAGTGGTTTTCTGGCCCCCAGGCATTCATTTAATTCAGTTTGTTTTAGGCAGCGTTTTATAGTTGATACTGACACAGGAACATCTCTCTCAAAGTGGAACTCCACATTAATTTTACAAACCCCAATTCCAATGAAGTTGGGATATTGTGTAAAACATGAATAAAAATAGAATGCAATGATAAGCAAATCTCATAAACCCACATTTTATTCACAAATAGAACATACACAACATATGAAGACCAAAATAGAAAAATGATCAGTCTCATTTTCACTTTGTGGAGAAATGATGAATTAAAAATTCAAAGCGATCTTAGAAAGAAAGCACTGAAAAAAGATGTAAAAAATATAGAAATATTATCTTAATGTATAATATCAATATGTATTATTATAAATATTATCATTATATATAATATATAAAATACACAAAAATGCAAAATTTGGACTCTGATCGTTTTTCCTTTGTGGTCTTGATATCTGACTTTGAAAGTTAGACATTTTACCATTTCATGAAAAATACAGGCTCATTTTGAATTTGAAGGCAGCACCATATCTCATAAAAGTTAGGACAGGACCAGCAAAAGGCTGGAAAAGTAAAAGGCCTCAATAACAAACAGTTGGTGAAGCATTTTACAACTAATTAGGTTAATTGGTAACAGGTCAGAGACTGGGTATAAAAGGAGCATTTTGGAGCGGCAGAGTCTCTCAGAAGTAAAGACTGACAGAGGCTCATCAATCTGTAAAAAACTGAGGCTAAAAATTGAGGAACAATTTCAGAAAAATGTTTCTCAATAAAAAAATTGCAAAGATTTTGAATATCCCAGCAACTAACTAACACTAACAGACGAGAGCACATCACTCCTGTTTTATCCTCACTGCACTGGCTTCCTGTCCCTCAGAGAATTGATTTTAAACTTTTAATGTTTGTTTTTAAAGCTCTTAACGGCTTTGCCCCAGCTTAATTATCTGAGCTTTTAACTGTCCGGCAGCCTGATAGGGCTCTGAGGTCGGCAAACCAGCGTCTGTTGGAAGTGCCCAGGTCACGTTATAAACACTGGGGTGACAGATCCTTTTCTGTAGCTGCCCCCAGGCTCTGGAATAAACTCCCCACAGAAATGCGCCTGATCTCTGACCTGAGCCTTTTCAAATCTAATTTGAAAACATATTTATTTAGGATGGCTTTTAATACCCAGTGATATGATGACACTTTAGCTTATTTTCTACTTGATTTTATTTGATTTTTTCATTACATTTTTTTTTTTAATTGCTTTTATTTATTATTCTATTGTAAAGCACTTTGGTTCAACGAATGGTTGTTGTAAGGTGCTGTATAAATAAAGTACAATTACAATTACAATTACAAAACTACAGTACATAATTTCATCAAAAGATTCAGAAAATCTGGAGAAATCTGCACAAGGGACAAGGCCGAAGGTCAATATTGGATGCTCGTGATCTTCGGGCCCTCAGGCGGCACTGCATTAAAAACAGGCATGATTCTGCTCTGGAATTCACTGCAAGTGAAATCACTGTCTGTGAACACAGTTTGCCGTGCAATCCACAAACGCAAGTTCAAGCAGTATTATGCAAAGAAGAAGCCCTATGTCAACACAATCCAGAAATGCCACTGTCTTCTCTGGGCCAAAGCTCATTTTAAATGGACTGAAGCAAAATGGAAAACTGTTCTTTTGTCAGATGAATCAAAATTAGAAATTCTTCTTGGAGTCCATGGACGCCGTGTCATGAGGACTAAAGAAGAGAGGGACCATCCAGCTTGTTATCAGCGCTCAGTTCAAAAGCTTGCACCTCTGATGGTATGGGTTTGCATTAGTGCCTATGGCATAGGCAGCTTATACATCTGGAGGGCACTATCAATGCTGAAAAGTATACATAGGTTTTACAACAATGTCTCTTTCAGGGAAGGCCTAGCATATTTCAGCAAGACAATGCTAACCCACGTACTGCATCCATCACAACAGCATGGTTTCCCTGTAGAAGAGTCCAGATACTGAAATGGTCCGCCAGCAGTCCAGTCCTTTCACCGATAGAAAACATTTGGCGCATCATAAAAGGAAAACTCTGGCTTAGAAGACCCAGGACTGTTGAGCAGCTAGAGTCCTACATCAAACAAGAGTGGGACAACATCCCTCTTCCAAACCTCTAGCAACTGGTCTCCTCACTTCCCAAACATTTGCAGACTCTTGTTAAAAGAAGAGGGGATGCTACAAAATGGTAAACATGGCCCTGTCCCAACTTTTTTGAAATATTTTGCTGCCATCAAATTCAAAATGAGCTAATATTTTTCATGAAAGAGTAAAATGTCTCATTTTCAATGTCTGATATGTTGTCTATGTCCTATTATTGAATAAAATATGGGTTTATGAGATAATCACTGCATTATGTTTTTATTCACGTTTTACACAATGTTCCAACTTCATTGGCATTGGTGCCATAAGCTTTAGAGCCCTGTTTCTAGTTAATGTCAATCTCTGCCCTCTGATCTATCTCCTGTGGTCTTCCTGCTCTTGAACTGTTTGTTAAACTGCCATTCTGCTTGAACCTTTAAATGGTGCTTTGTATTCCCTTGTAAAAGCCTTTGTTATAAAGAGTGACAACTGCACTTGTGTTTGCATGATCTTTTTTCTTCTTGCCATTATTATGGTATGATCATCCTCACTTGTTAACCATCAGTTTATTGGAAAACTAAGAAAATTCCACAAAGTTTCTTGTAAATTCGATATTGGCCGTTTGTCAAACTCAGGCTGCAGCCCAAGTAGGCAGTATTTCTTGGCTGCTACGCTATCAAAGTCTGTTCCATTGTCAAGGCATCTTCAAACACAGCCTAGAAGTGCAGCCTTCATCTTGCCTGAAATCAGACGGAACTGTCAACTTGTTTACACTCCATTTCCTTGTTGACTATTTCGCCGGATATCAGGCAAGACGAAGGCTGCATTTCTCAGCTGTATTCAAAGGTGCATTCACAATGGAACAGCTAGCTATTGCATAGCTGCCTAAAAATACATTTTATCAAGGCTGCAGCCTATGCTTTGAGAAGCGGACAACGATTCAGAATTCCCAAATAATCTCCGAAATCCAAAACAGCTCTAAATGAATTTGGAATCATCCACAACTCATGAATTAATTCATGACAATTGTATAATAGTTTCTTGAAAATTATTTTAAACTTATGTTGGTGCATAACACTAACAGTCATAGTAGAATCATTTTGAATGTATGAAACAAGATTGGTTTTACATTACTTTGAATATCAATTGCATGTGAAAATCACTGTAGTTGTCAGACAACACTGGATTGGAAGCCTAAGCTTTATTCCAGTGAAGGATCCTTGCGTATTGCTTGTATTATTGTGTGCAGTATTAGACAATTCAAATAATCCAGTTAAGCAGGGACCACCTCCAGTTACATCTTTGACTGTCATTTTTTTCCTGTGGCACATCTCATGATTCTATTTTTCTGATCATCATGTGAAAAATATGAAAAGAACAACTTAATTCCACATCTTAAAGGCAAGGATTCAAACAATCTTTCGAGCCTTTTGATGCCCTGATGCCTTCAAAGTTTATGGTAAGGTCTGTTTGAGTCTTATGATAGTTTCCCATGTGCACCATTAATACACAGCACAAATTGACCGTTATCTCTTTGCTGTACATATGTGCAGTGGGAAAGGAAATGTGAGATTCACATGCAAATATAGTGCCAATACAATGGATAGAAGGGTCAGTTGAAATTTATCATCAGACAATTATACACTAAATGAAAGAATGGACATCTGGTATGCTTCATATCGAGGGCTGACTGCAATAAACAGTTATGTCCAATGTAAAACATCAGGACATAACCGTTTATAGCAGTCAGCTCTCGATATTCTCTTGCGAGTTGCCTTGGCTGAGGACACAAATTATACCATAAATGACATCCGGGGCCAAGAGTGCATATTGTCTCTTTGCATTGGAGAATGTCATACAATACATGTCATCCTCACTTCAGACAGACAGCACTGTCTTATCATAGTCCAGCCAGGAGACAAAAAATACTGTTCCAGGTTTAGCGGCAATACTAATAGCCAGATTCACCCCAAAGCCGGTACAGGGATTTCCACTGACCCAGAATAGATCCCTATTAAATTTCGTACAAGTAGGTGACAGTATGTGCGAGGGGCGGGGTTCGTTGTACCTGGCACCACTTGTTGATCTAGAATTGCGGGGCCATCAGTCTGTTTCTTTCTATCAGCCAAAAGCCAAGCTCATGCACAGTTGAGTCAGAGGGAGACCAAAAAGAGCCAGCTTTGGCAATCGCTCCACTCCACAGACACCTGATTAAGTGGCAGGAGTCGCTTGAGAACCAGGAATTGTGGATGCCTCACCGATTCCTCACCTTAGGTACCTTCGGTGAAGCAATTTCCAATAATTCACTGACCAAATGAGCATCTGGCCGTGGACTGCTGTAGCAACTGACAAAACAATGAAGCCCGTGATTTTGAGCCATTTCTCCTGAGAGATGAAAAATGACATTGAACTTTGCATGAACTCTGTTATGAAAGCCAACCTTATCCATGGTATGCTCTGATATATTAGCAACATACAAACTGTTCTGGCTTTTGGATTTGATTGAATTGGAAACATTTTCTGATTTAATGCAGTGAACCATCTGTCTTTAAAGATACAAGAGAGGCAGTAATGCTGTTACAGTAAGAAATTATGACAGGTTTCAGTTTTATATGGAAACATGATTTAAGCTAATCCCCGCACAACTTATTGAACCAAGCTCAACAGCATTTCTCACTTGAATAGGACACATTTGAATTCCTACTTTTCATTTACGAGAGCCATTGCAACGTATCTCCATTCTGCATATATTTATTCAACCTGTTATTCAACCAAGGTTTAGGGCACAGAAGTTGGAAATGAATGCCTATAATCACATAAAAATCCCAGTGGAATCCTTTATTCAATCTTTAACCCTATAAAAGAACCACCCACACCATACTTCCAGCTGGTAAGAATATTGTTATACAGCGACTATTTCAAAACGTATTACCTTCATTTCAAGCGTTGGTTTCTTTTGAATTAAATGTCACTACCATGAAGGGGCGCATGCATTGAAAAATAAGCTCCAGGATGTACCGGAATCTTTTCGGCTGAGGTGGAGCAAAGCTTCTGAAAAGGACAAAAAACTACTTGTATATGGGGGCTTAAGATGTCCGGAATGAGAGAACTGCAACCATATATAGAGGCCATGGGGCATGTTCATTTTTGGCGAATTCATATGCAAAATACAACAGACTGCTGGAAACCATATATACTCTTCCAAAAAAGAAACTATACAAATATTGAATTATTGATTACACCTTCTTTTCAATATGTTATCCACATTTGTCTAAACATTTCATGTCGAATAAATTGATGCTAAAAACAATGAATAGTTTCTTTTTTGGAAGAGTATATCTCAATCACATGAAATAAATCATCATGAAAACCCGTCCGTCATCCATTATCTAACATTCTTATTTTTGTTTAGGGTTGCTGGCGGGCGACGGGAGGCTGGAGTCCATCCTAACGATCCAATGGGCAAGGCACAGGAACACACCCTGGATAGTTCGCTCGTCCATCGCAGGGCTAACTTAGCACTCCTTCACATATTCACACCTATGAGCAATTTACAGAGTCCAAGTTGCAAAATCTGTATGTCTTTGGAGGGTGGGAGGAAACGGGGGGGAAAATAAACACGCGCGAGCACAGGCAGACTCTGTAATCTCCATTCATTTCCATTTAAGACTGGATTCAAACCCATGACCTTCATGCCGTGAGCCAATGGTGCTACCAAAAACATCATTATGCTGCACCTCAATCTTTATAACAGCATCTGAGATTACATTTTTGCCATAATCACGCCATAGTACTGAAAGGTTATTTGGTCAGTGCTGTTATAATTTGGCCTGTTCTGTGAGCCCTAATGCTGGAATAAATTACTCCTTTTTCAATATGTTCCTCTAATATTCAAGCAGATACCAAAATCCCAGCCGGAGATTCACAGGACACCAATACTTCATGAATTTATAAAAATGGAGCAGCATAATGACACAGGGGTCAAGAATGTTACCTTTCGAGAAGGAGGTTCCCAGTTTCAGATCTACACGGCTCTACGTGGAGCTGGTCAACTCTCCCGGTATCCTCTGGGTTACTCGGGTGACCCCCACACCAAAAGACATGAATATCGGGTAAATTCTTTCCATTGCCCCTGATTAAGGCGGCGGCTGTGGAAATGGAGTTGGTTCCTGGGCTCTGAACTGTGCCTGCCTGCCCGCTGCTCTTACGCATCAAAGCTTGGAGGGATTAAGCGCAGATGGGGGAAAAATCCCTCTGGGGCCCCGGTACAGCACATCCTTTTTGGGCTGGAATCCACAAGGGAGACCCCCTCTGCTTTACATCCTGGAAAAGAATGTCGCTTTGAAAAAAACTATTTGCACCACACCACTTATGAAAATGAACAATCAAAAACAATCCGGCAGCTTATTTCCACAAACAAAGCTGCAGTGAGAAATAAATGTGTTTTGTGATTAATGCGCGGCGCAGCGCAATTATTGAAGTGCCGCCAAAGCGGCAGATGAAATCTAGATGAAAAACCTCATTGTAAAAATAAGTAGCTCCATTTTGTGATGACTGCCAAAAATTGTGTTTAGCTGAAATATAATGTTCTGTCACTAATCAGACAATGGGAACCAGAAAATTGCCTTGGATTATTTATTTTTTATTTTATTTTTTTTTTTTTACATCTGCACATCTTTATTTATTATGAACGCAACACTGCTTAGAAATGGGGTAGAAACATAAACTGCTGGTTTAGATTAAGTTTAATCTAAAATGAGCTCTGCATAAAGGATTCCCCTTTACTTGAATTTGGTCTATGACTAGGCATAATATGCACATATGTAACTGGTCATAAGTGCACAATATGAGGCAAAGTAAAGTTAGCATTTATGAGGCTGAAGAGAACTTTCCTAACTTTTCGTTAGCGCTCATGTGAAAGGAGAAAGATGACTCTGCGCTGTTAGTCTCCGCAGCAGTCGAAGACATCGTTCCGCACTACGCGCAGGTTCACGTCGGCCTCCGTTCGTTTCCGTGACTCACGGCGAGCGCTGGAACACAAGCAGATGGTGAGCAGCACTCTCGTTATGATTGCCAGGCAACTGGAGGCTGTTGGGGGATACGATGGGATGGAAACGAAAGGCTCCATTTGCAGGAGCCACCTGCGCGCGCTCGCGAACGAGTCCTTCCAATTAACACCAGCGCTACGGCAACATCACGCACCTCCCCTCTCCTCTGCACCTCTGTTCCTTCCCCGCTCAGTCACCGAGACCTGACACTACTGCTCATTAGCACCTTAACAAAAGTCACCTTCAGCTCATTTATGCTGCTGCACCTCACTAAAAACCACCTCTCAGCTTGCACGTACAGATAGACGACAGACAAATTACAAAGACGCGTGTTTTCAATTCCGACTCAAAAGTAGCAAGCGACATCATAATGGCACTTTATGCATCAAATTGCAGGTACGCTCTGAGAGGGCTGCAGTAGTATGCCTTCCCTTAGAGAAAAAAAAATGTGGCCTGTTGGTCAGGCCTCTGTGCACATACTCAATCTTCCATTAAAAAGGACATGAAAAAGGACGTCTTCCATTAAAAAACCAATCACCACTAAAGGAGAATCAAACTCTGTAATCTCCTTGGCTCCTTCTCCCTTTGTCATTATTCAAGGGCATTATAACAGGGGAGAACTCCACCTCAGAGTCTGAACTCAATCAGTCCTCAGACACTTTATGGTACCTTGGAGGGTATTCAGTCTAACCTCATTGGTATTTTGTCCTCATCTCTCACTATTACTTTTGCCATGGGTTTCATTTTCACGGCTGCAACCTTTGGCCACTAAAATTAATGAGAGGTCTTATGTAGACTTAAAAAAGGGACTTATGAAAACCTCGGAAGAAACGTTGAGTCTGACCCTATATACAGAATAAAAGTCCAGGGATAATCATGCGGTGGTTAAATGACGGGGGTAGAGGACAGTTTTGTAACTGTCCTCTTTTAGGTCAAGTGCCTTATTAATAGTCACTTTTTCTGCAAGTGTTTTTTCTTGGGCGGGCAGAACAATGTTAAAGGAAGGTTCCAGGGTTCAAATGTTGCCCTGTTCCTTTCTACCAGGAGTCAGCAGGCTACATACCAGCATACATACATGAGTTGGATGATTTTAAACATTTTAGTATGACAAATAGGCAAATAATAGAGAAAATTGGGTAGGGGCAAGAAAAAAAAAAAAAAAAAACTTTTTTCATGGCACTGTCTCAGCATTATTTACCTAATCTGCTTCTCTGGAAGTCATGTTTGGTTGTACAAATCTGGCTAAAGAAGCAATGCACACAGCCAATACAACTGCAGTAGACATTTTACTCACTTAAGAAATTATTCAAATGCATGTATTTGTTTTTAATGAGGTATAAATGTTGGTGATCAAAAATGCTTCAACAAGAGTTGTCAGAAAGACAACAAAGCTCGCCGGGGCAAGGTTAAAGTTTTTCTGCACGCGGACGGACGCGGACACGGACGCGGACGCCGGGGGTACGACAATAGCTCTCCGGACGTTACTCGTCCCGGCGAGCTAAAAACACATATATACTCTCATATAATCCTTCTGTTCGTTGTTTTCAATGTCTGCCAAGTGAGACTTAATTTAGACTTAGTCACTTCATGTTGCGGCAAGCTGATTCGGGAGCAATTAGATAGCTGAGAGATCATATGTAAATGAGTCTAAGATGCATTTAGGTTGGTTATCTCAAGCCACTTCAGGAGTCTCAAGATTCAAAGATTGTGGCTGCAAAGAGGTCAAGTGCAGATTCATCTGCAAACAGCAGCAAAGTAGGTTAGCATTATGCGCCACGCCGCCACCCAAAGTATTCCTTCTCCAGGTATGACAACAGGTTCCACCTCCTTCTGCACCGAGGGGCAATGTCTCCTTTAAAGATTCAGCATAACAATGCAAGATTTATTGTTTTTCCTAGCATCTAATTACTAGGGTGACAACCCTGTTAACAGTCCCTCACCCCCCACAGACGAACACAAAAAAAGGTGTTAATCAACTGATAATCAACTGGAATTTTCATTTTGTGAGGCAAACTGCTAATTGGTTTTGTGATTTTGTGCCTGAATAGCAAAGAGACATTTATTATCACCAAAGTGTAAATGGAATGCAGATAAATCCAAATATCAGCCGGATAGAAGATGCACAAAATGACAACTGGTAATGAGGCCCAAGACTCAACACTGCACTGGAATGGTTATTCCAGACCTGACTTCCAATCTGAAGTATATAATGACAGTATAATATTCAGACAGTAACACAATTTCTTTTTTTTTTTTGGGCCGATAATCCCATTGGCTGATTGAATTTGAAAGTAACAAATATGAAGTAAGTAACAAATCAGAAGAAATTAAGTTGATTTAACTAGAAGTTGCTTTTATTGCACATTCAGTAACAAGTGTTAGCTGAAAAAGATCAATTATTCCATTATTATCAAAGTGCATTATCATTGGATAAGAATCACATCGTAAATGATGCATGCAGAACTAAAGTCCTTCAGTATATATTCTAGCTTTCATTCATGGGTATATTAAATGCATATTCCACCTTTCATACAGCCTGTTTCACTCTAACCTGGGATAACAACATGAAAAATCAGAGATGAGATAAAAATATTTAATGTACGAGTATTAGGTACCCAATTCTAAACCTTTGAATGACCTACATTGGCCCAGGCAAGAACAGAAAATTTTGTCTTCGAAATCCATTATTTTATAGTGAAATAAAATTACAGAAAACCATGAAATCACTGGTGTATTTTGTGACAGAGTATGCCTATTATAATTTATGTGCTTAATAACTGTAGAAAATAAACATTTGAAAGCCCCACTTGTGTTGTTTGCGATTGGTTGCACCCAACAAATGTCAAACTTCCATGAATATGTCTGTGATGGCATTTTAATTCATTTTGGTCAAAAGATGCCTCTGAATGATTTGTCATTTTGGCCTGTCCCATCAGGCCATGTCATAGAAGTCCTGTGCAAACCAGAATATTCATCTATATTCCATCAAATGTGTGATAACTCTATGGCACCATATACATGGAGGTGCAAAAATATCCTAAATTGAATATGCCAGACATTGACATGCCAATATACTTTGCCAAACATGAAATCAGAATCAGTGTCCCATTTGGGGACTTTAGTAATGGTACTCAATGTATTTCGTATTCTGCTTGATAAGGATATGCCAAAGTTGAATCTAATGCATTCTAGTACTTACCTTTCTACTGTGAGTGAAAGGTGCAAGCTTCTTTACTCTTCTGAGCTAATTATTTTCTCCTTGAAAATATATGTATCTAAATGTGTCCTATCCCGTAAGTAATGACTCTTGTGATAAAATAGATTATAGTTTAATTAACATGATGCAACAGTGACAAACTCTATATATTTATATAGTTTGATATTTGCTGGAGCTAGTAACAAAAATTAAGTGGAAATCATGAATTGACCAAGCCATGAAATACAATCGACAAAAATAATGTCCGTTTTCTGGAAACCTGTCTATCAAACTCATGAAATAAGCCACAAGAACATAGAAAGTGCATATGAATCTAAAATAGACCTTTTTGTGTGTTTTATAACAAACTCTACTTACAAATAATATACAGTATACCTCGTGTGTGAATCATTACTCAAGGGACAAAATGTATGCTAACCTATTTCCTTCCGCTTAACGTCATCCTGGACCATAATTAAGTAATCTAGTATGCCTAACACTGGTGATGGTGCTTATAATCGGTTTTACCTATCTGCTTTCAGGTGCATGTTCTATACTGACTGTATGCTTCATATCTTTATTGCCTCAATTTCTGACAATTGCTGCAGCTCAATTTAAAAGTGCCTTCCTTCAAGCTGAAAGTTACACTGAAGCCAAGTTCAAGAACATTGATTGACAATAACCAAGAACTTGATGAAACTAAGAACTTAAATTTTGAAACACTGTCAAATGGAGACTAACCATGGATTAGTAGGTCCTGTCCAGTAAGTAATGGAATATGGAACAGAGCTGAAGGATATTTTCAACATGCCTGTTGTATATACAGCGCCCTCAGTAATTATTGGCACCCCTGGTTAAGTTGTGTTAAAAGCCTTAAAATAAATTTAATTTTTATTGCAGAAGCATACGCTCCCACTGAAAATTGTAGAAAATGTAACCAATCAACTCAAGTGAATTTTAAGGGGGAAAAAATCCCTCAGAAATAATTATTTGTCATAAAATCACCTGTTCCACAATTATTGGCACCTCTAATCATTCCAAGGAGATAAATGTAATTCAAGTATTTATGTCATTTCTACAGTAGTTTACAAAGTAGTTCAGAGTATCTAGGAACATTTAAATAGTAATTCATCACTTCCTGTTTCCCTGGGGTATAAATATGATGTGACACAGAGGGCATTTCTCTTATCCACTCTTCAACATCAGAAAGACAAAGGAGCACACCATTCAAGTAAGGTAGATGTGTGTCAACCTTCAGAAGTCAGGCAATGGCTACAAGAAAATAGCCACTCGCCTGCACCAGCCCATATCTACTCTCAGAGGAATCATTAAGAAGTTTAAAACAACTGGAACAGTGGTAAACAAGCCTGGACGAGGACGCAAGGTTATTTTGCCACCACGCACAGTGAGGAGGATGGTAAGAGTAATAAAAACTTCTCCAAAGCTCACTGTTAAAGAATTGCAACAAATGGAAGCATCTTTGGGTCACAAAGTCTCCAAAACAACCATCAGGTGCTATCTACATGCCAACAAGCTGTTTGGGAGGCATGCACGGAAAAAACCTTTTCTCACTCACAATCATAAACACAAACATCTGGAGTTCACTAAGCGGTACTGGGACTTCAACTGTGACCATGTGCTTTGGTGAGATGAGACCAAGATAGAGCTTTTTGGCAGCAGACACTCTTAATGGGTCTGGCGGAACACAAAAAATAAGTTTGCAGAAAAGCACCTCATGCTCACTGTGAAGTATGGGGGAGGATCGGTGATGCTGTGGCCCTGTTTTTCTTCCAGAAGCCCTGGGAACCTTGTTAGGGTGCATGGCATCATGAACGCTTTGAAATACCAGGGCATTTTAAATCAAAATCTGATGGCCTCTGCCCGAAAGCTGAAGATGGGTCGTCACTGGGTCTTTCAGCAAGATAATGACACTAAACATGTGGCCAAATCTACACAGAAATGGTTCACCAGACACAGAATCAAGCTCCTCCCATGGCCATCTCAGTCCCCAGACTGAAACCCCATTGAAAACCTGTGGAGTGAGCTGAAGAGGAGAGTGCAGAGGAGAGGACCCAGGTCGCTGGATGATTCAGAGAGATTGTAGAAAGAGGAATGGTCGAAGATCCCTCTTTCTGTATTCTCCCATCTTGTGAAACAATATAGGAGAAGATTAGGTGCTGTTTTGTTGGCAAAAGGGGGTTGTACAAAGTATTAACATCAGGGATGCTAATAATTGTGGCACACATGATTTGATGTAAAAGAATTATTTCTCAATGTGGGATTTTTTTTCCCCACTGAATAAATGCACTTGAATTAAAGGTTGGATTTTCCTCTTTTTTATTGTGGTCCTATATTATTTACAAAAAAACTGAATTTATTAGAAGCTAAAGAACACATCTTAACCAAAATTATGGAGGGCGCTGTATGTTCGACACAAATTTTATGCATTCATTTTTATATCATAAGCAAACAAACTTTCCTAATTTCACGCCATTACTTTGTTCAAAATCTGAAATCGGAACAAAGTTTACATAATGATTTCATTCTCGCGCATTATAAAAATGTGTGACTTAACAATTAGAAATTATTCTAATATAGTTTTAAAATGGTTCTTTACAATGCTATTGCAAGTTTGGGGATCTAATAGTATTTGATAGAATTCATAGTTTAAAATTTAAGCAAGTAATTTGTGGCTGGGACACATGTCCCGTAAGTAATGCATTGACCATAAAACATTCATGACTATTATCATGCCCTAAAATTCAGTAATCGTCTATTTCTGTGACGTTGGTTTTCTACCTTTTTCGAAAGTAAGACTATGGCAAATATGCAAAACATGTTTTGATCATATATTGTAAGATTTTGTTTAAAATAAAAAATAAAAACAAATCCTTGTGTTCCAAATCAATTTTAACCACTTCATTTACCTTCCCAAATCTTCAAAATACTAGCAAAAGTTAGTCTCTCATGTTCATCATGTCGGTCATGTAAATGAATGCATGTTTTGAAACTGTTAAGGTGCTTATTTATCATTATAATAAAAGATGAGACCCATATTTTGCCAATAAATCCTGACTAATATAACCATACCATATCAGGTAAATTTCTGTAGATTCATGAGGTACACATGCATGGTCTACAACCATTAAAATATGTAAGATACACACAGTTTGTAATTTTGGCTCTCATGTCACACTTTGTCTCTGGTTAAAGTGAAACAGGCCAAAATTGAACATATATTCCAGCTTTCATGCATGGGTATACCGAATACATATTGTATCAAATAGGAATTGCTGCTTGTTCTCAGATGTGCCTCTGCCCAAATACTTTTGGACTTCACTGTACATTATTGTAGAATATAAATGGACTCTCATCCCCCATCTTGCCTACAAAAGTTTGAGTAGGTAGTACATAGCCTGCCTTGTTCAGACTGGGAAGGTGAGTGTGGTCCTCTGAAGAGCTTTCCTAATTTTCAGTTGTCCATGAGGGAGGCAAGACCTTCCCAAAGCAATTCTCATGTACCCTGTGATGCTGTAACTGGCCAACACAAAAGCAATTTTTGAGAAGCCTCCTTTCCAACCTACAGACGTGTTGAGTGATTTCACACATGAACGCTTGTTTGAATTTTCCACTGTAATGTAGATCATTGAGCAGGGCGTCTATATTTAGTTGAGCAATTTGCCTGGATGTCTACTGGGTGTTCAGGTTCTGAGAATGAAGTATTGCCAGCATCAAAAATATTTGGAGCAGAGAATAAAGGTTTGAGGCTTCGTAAAAACACTAGTGCTGATCAGCGGTGCAAATTCATCTTGATGTTGTTAAAATTTGCATTGCTTTCGAGAATGCGGCAATTAAAAAGAACAGTTGTTTCAGTTTCTAAATAATGAGCAGAGATACTACTGATTGCAAAATATTGGAACATTGTTCTGTTTGACACAATGGGTTCATACTATATGTCCTGGAACAGACTATCAATGTTTATTGACTATTTTATGAAAAAGCAACCCCGGAGAGAAAAAAAAAACAGAAAATGGCTTTTGCGTTGTGAAGCAACAAAGTACTCATTCAAAAAAAGAGTCATTTGAATGGATGGCATTGTTTAACAATAACTCTTTCAAACTGGTGCTGCACTAATTACCATTCCATGGCCATTCAGAGGTCATGTTTTAGCATAAATGTTAACTTTTTTGTGTGTATTTATGCATTTACTGTGCATATTCCTGTTAATATAAAGATTTAAGATGGCAAGATGGCTGTCATGCCTAAGGCTATAATTATCGACTGCACAAAAGCACTGCGCCAACTGCAACACATTTAGATTAATTGATTACATCGATTCCCAAGATTACATCCATGCTTTCCCTAAATGAGTATTACTCATCTCCCGACAGTGTCTGCAGCTATGTGCATCTCCTATGCATTATATCTTTTGATTTCACTAATTAATTTACAACGTACATGCTTGGTCCAGCAAATAAGATGGGCAAATGCAACGAAAGTTAACTTGCTATGGGCTTAGTGATCAATATGTAGAAATTAGTCTGTCTGATTTGGAATAAATGCAGTAAATCTTGGGTTCTAGCTTCTTGTGCTTGAATTTCAGCATATGACAGGATATGAACTGTATCAAATTTTCCATAGGTGCTAAATGGACTTCAGATATACCTCCCAATACGCTGTGGCTATGGTGACTGAATTATGACCAATGGTCTTTCATTCACTTAGGTTTGAAAGCACCATAAAGCACAGCTATATGAACTGAATTACCCTATCAGAGGAAAAACATAGAGAAAAAAGGAAAAAGAAGACATTGTAATCAATATCCATGGTCACCACTGAGTCTCGTTTTCAACCCCAATCAAGGTCCTATCGAGTAACATACACGAGTAGCAAAAAATTTCATTCATCTAGGTACAGTAGTTTCTGAAAAAAACTTGTCCCCATTTATCTGAACAGGCAGACAAGTTCAATTGCAGTATCCCCTGATGCACTTCCTGGCAGGGGCTAAAAACAGGTAGCTGGAGGCACAATGTTTGAGTGATTGAAGTCAGCATATAGTTTTATTCCTAATACACTATGTTTCAACTTCAAAATGACACAATTTCAGAGATGAATTGTGTAACATGAGGATAATTCACCTCGGAAGACTTTCAGAGACAAGTAGTCCTTTGCTAGCAAGATTAATGTAGGGTGATCAGCTGGTTGCCATGGCAATGGCTGGGGGAAAAAAGGGTTTCTGAGCATATTAATTACGGTTTAATATTTCCTCATTACATTTATTGAACATTGTTAGGGTAGATACGTATGCAGATAATGTATATTATTATGATGTCATTGATGTAAATTACCCCTGACAAATACTGAGCTAATTAAGCTCCACAGCTCACACAATTACTAATGTACGAAAATACTATATATTTTGTGAGATATGCTGTGGATCATTGTTGGTGTGAAGCATCCTACTTCCAACGCTTAAAAGAGCAATCTTGCTCTCAGCAGATGATAAAACACTGTAACAATAATAATTCCAAATAAGCATTCACACAGTCTCTAATTCAATGACATACTCCTTTATTGTTGATTTTATATTCAAACGTTTCAACGGTGTGAATCATTTTCGAGGACACAATATGTCCATGATTTTTCCATTGCCTTTTGACATCCAAAAAAAAAACAAAAAAAACAGCATACATACTCACTATTACGTTATAATATTCATGTGCCCATAAAGTCCCAGATGTCCATTCTTACGCTGCAATTTTAGTGATAATGAGTCATTAGTTTGTCTTTGCTATTGCTGGGGGGGGGGGTGTGAGTAAAAAATGTTGATAATTAATTTCAGAAATGTGAGTTATTCAGATGGGTAAAAAATAATACTGAAATTCGTCAGAAGTGTAAATTGGCTGAAAAGGATCAATTTTGAGTATCTGGGAGTAACTTCTTATAGGTGAAGTTATGGACTAGTAATGTATTTGCAAATAATGGAATAATCGAGCAATAATGCGATCAGTCTATTGTCATGATGTATGGACACCACGAACCACTGAATTCACGGACACACCTCCTCTATAGCAATTTACTGCAGTAACAATTTTGACGCCGGTCTCAGCCGAGACTTTGTACGCAGCTCAATGGCGCACCCTGTCTGTAAAAAAAACACGGTCATATCTGCCTTACCTTGGCTGACACCAGCACTTCAACCAAAACCAGCAGGGGAAAACTGTCTAAAAATATGGGGAAAAAATATTCTGGCTACATAGAAGTGAGAAACAGAGACAGATGTTTTTATTAGGAAGATATTTTTCTACCCCTGCTTCCATTAAGATTCAAGAATTTTTTAGATGCAATTTTTTTCAATATGAATTTTGAAATGAAGAATACAAGAATAGTATATTCAGAAGAAGGTTTGTTCACTAAATTCCCTGTAAGTATGTGTTTTTGAGCAAATTCCAAGCGGGTCTTTGTGGTAGGTAAAGTTCCAGTTATTTTTTTACTCTCCGAAAGCAGAGTCGATAATTACTTTCTTATTCTGAGACTGCTGATGAGCTTCATTGAATTTGCCCTGTGACCAGTTCAGCTGATTCAGATTGCAAAGCTGTAGGCCTAGCTAACATCCTGCAACATCGAGGCAATGTTTTTCCTTGAGGTCCCAATTCATAAGGTTTCATTTTACAGCAAGCATCATATGGAGGACGCCTGGTTCGATGAATCAGTCGTGGACATAATTTATTCCTCATTCCTGTCCATCATTTGTACTTACACCCACACTAGGAGCTCTCTCTGCATCCAATTGAAATTATCCTGCCCTAAGGCAGCTACCATCCATCCCCATTTATCTGTCCTTACTGTTACACTAATGGTGTTTTAAAAAACTATAACTCCAGCCATAAGAGTCAATAAATTGTCTACCATCTTCTAAAGCACATATAATTGCAGCTGTTGTGGCATTGGCTGTGAACCCCTTTATGAATTACCTCTAATCAATTTGTCTTATAATGAGCTAAAACTGAAAGAAGTGGTCAGTAATGCCCTGGTCCTTAAAAAAGTACAGAAGTACAGAAAAATAGTTACTGACAATTTTGTCTTTTTGAGTAAGATGAAAAGGTAATGCGAACCAGTCTCTGATCAAAAAAGATTAATGATCACCCCTAAGAGGAGTTGTTGAGATTAATAAAGCACGAAAGGCTCACATATGCTTTTGTGTGGGCCAGGGTGCTCAGTATGTCTCAGAAAGACGAATTATCTGCTCATGGATGCAATTAGTAATGTGTCTTAATAGCAGCTAAAATCCCTACGAGGGGATACACTTCAAAGATTACTGCACAGGCACAAGGAGCTCAAGAAATTGCAAAAGGTCTCCAGAATAACAGCCAAGGAGCAGCGGAAATCTCTCAAAGCAGCTTAATTACCACTGCGTGTGTCTATGATTTGAAAAATATTGAGCAGGAATGGAGTTCAAAGGAGGACACCACATACACAAGCACTGCTCAGAAGCAAATAAGTATAATTTGCCACTCAAAATTGCAACCTGAAAGTGCTGAAATGCAACTGGACCAATGTTCTGGGGAAATTAAGTTTTTGGCAGAAACACCCAAAATGGTCCTTGGATTAGAAAGGTCTTACGCATCAGCACGATGAACCCCTTGCGAAACTGAAGTGGACTGAAGGGAGCATCATCAATTGAGACTACTTTGCTTCCTACAGGCCTGGAGGATACATTAATTTAATGTTTTCAAATGATCAGATCAATGGTCTGACAAATTAAATTAGGATGCTGTGGCAAAATATACAAAGAAACATTAATGAATGACTTCTTGAGAAAATCAATAATATGAAACAATGGAATATCAATAGAATGTGCAAGTTTCATCACAACATATAGTAAACATTTTATTGGGTTTCTTCCTGCAAAATGAGGCTTCACCAAAAATTAAATCCAAGAGTTGACATACTTTTTACAATCAGGTGTGTGAATGATTACGCAAGCACTCAATATAGAAATAAAAAACAACAATTATTTGTATTTTCATATCAATATTTTAGGCAAATATAGTTTTTGGAGTACTATAACTTAGAAGAATATGAAACAATTTATATAATTGGCAGAAAAATCCACGTCATTCCAAAGGGTTCGCACATTTTTTTGCGCCTCTTGCTCTTAGTTCAGTAGGGCATAGAAGTTGGTGATTGTTGGCTACGTTCAATCATTTGAGTATTACATTTTAAAAAAAATGTGATAGCATTTTTTTTTATTTCTTTTTTCAAATGATGCTTAGGTTGATTTAGTGACTCGGGGGGAAATTTCTTTTTTACATAGGGTCAGGTAGGGTTAGGTAGCTTTTTTTTCCTTCAGTAAATTTATTCAATTTAAAACTGCATATTACTGAAGTTATCTTGGCCTAATATTTTAATTATTTTGATGATCAAAATCATTTAAGAGTGACAAATATGGAAAAACAGGAAAAAAGCTGGTCTCAACGGGGTCCTGGCCACCAACGCAATTTGCCACCTAGAGCCCATCGGGGGTACACAATTCATACTTGCAGACCCACTGACGCAATGCAATTGTTGGGGTGAGAGCAGCACAGAGTACAGAAACATTAACAATTTGTTTTATTCGCAGTTTTGTAAAACTTAGCTTAAAACCAAAATTTTAAAAATTTTACACGGTCAAAGCAAATTGGCGTGTGAAAATTCTTTGGATAACTTTTGGTCAGGATCATGTGTGGATGCAATGTGCCAAGTTTGGGGCAGATCACAACTTGGAGGAGTTTGAAAAAGTAGGTTTTGCATTTATTGTGACTAGGAATAGCCAAAAAAAATTTTAAATTCATCATAATTCAATGGTTCAAGATAAAATTTGGAAAAAAAATCACACCTCATCCTGTTTGTTCCCAGTGTATCCTCAAATATTTAGGCAGTGTTTGGATCAAAATTTGATGAAATAAAACATATACATACTGTACAATGTACAGTATTGCTGCAGACACCCCAGTAAATGGATATAAACATTGCTTGAAATTCTTACCATATAGTATCTACAGAATTTCTGTGTCAAGTTTGGAGGAATTTGAATGGTTAGTGGAGACATGAATATTCTGAAAATTTTCATATTTTGAAAAATATGGACGGCCCTTTGAACTGACCATATTTTGCAGAAAGAAAAGGTTTTGTGACCATTTAGTGGATGTGCTGAAGAAATTTTAGCTCTGTTGGAAGTACAGGTGATTTTTAATGAGTTTTTGAAACTTCGCCATTTAGAAATTTTGACATTTAGACTTCATGTCATGAGCCGCACCCCCTTTAATCAGTCACCAATTTTATAAATGGACTCTAGCATGACCCTGGATAGTGCACACTGAATTTTGCGTAAATCTACCTAGCCGTTTATGAGAAACAAACCTCTCTCCTTTGTGGCATCCCCTAGCGGTAGAATTGCATGAAACTGTACTGGGACGCAAAGAGCAGTGTCCCCAACATGCCTGCCAAGTTTGGTAAACATTGCTATCGGTGACTTTATTTTAAGAGCATTTTTGTGAAAGTTAGCCTAAATACGAAAGTTTGAACATTTCCACGACCAAAAGGAATGATGCATCACAATTCTTTTTATAACTTTTGATCAGCATCATGAATCGGTGCAATGTGCCAAGTTTGGTGCAGATCATAGAGGAGTTCAAAAAAGTAGAATTTGCAGAATAAAAGGTCACTGGAGAAGTAGGCAAGGCCAACATCATGTGATTTAGTGAAATTCAAGGAACACAAGGATATAAGGTTTTGGAAGGTAGTTTATAGATTCCATCCATTAAAAGGACTTCGGTCGAGAGAGTTAGGGTTAGGGTTAGGGGATGATAATCAGGGGATTATTTTCATTATCTGTTTTAGGCAAAGCGATCCGTCAAATTTCTGATGTCGTGTCACCAGTTATGATTTATTCAGAAATTTATCTCAGACACGTGCTCTTGATGGATGGAATCTGATGCCGACCATTTTTCAACGTGCAACATACAATTTTTGAGTTATATGCAAAAATTCATGGTACTTAATTATATCGCCCCCTGCTGGTGGACATGTGTCATTTTTGGTGCCTGAGGTTACATGTGTGGGTTTGTTCCAACCCTCCAAATATCTCATTCTTGACTTGTGTAGTTTAGGTTGCAATGTGACTTTTAGTTACAGAAGAATGAAAATAACAAAGAAGAATAATTAAAACTACAACCTAAACAATGAGGTTCACTGCAGCCGTAATCACAGCGGCTCTAAGCCCTTTCAAACTTAGACCTCGAATAAGAGGGCGCAAATTCTTTTTCTCAACTCTAAGTCTCTAATCCAAGAAGATGATAACACAGCCAAATGACTGGCTCCTGAATTTCAGGTGCATATAAAACAGCAAAATTATTTAAGGATACAAGGGGAACAAAAAATTATTTCATATGACGATCACCAAAAAAGCAACAGCAAAAAAGAACTGCAGTCAAGTTGAAGCACTTCCTACCTAGAAAGTAGGACACATTATGGGATAGCTGCTAATGATAATAGACTACAGCCCTAAAAATCACAGCAAATTTGTATACATTCATATATGGACCAGTCTCCACAAAATCAATGCAGCGTACCTCACAAAGCTGATATTCATGGGAGAGTTTGCCGGAAATTTTTGCCGTTTAATAGGTCATCCATCAAAAATAATACAAAATTGATGTCACAGCAGTTTGATCAGCGGCACTGAATATTTGAGAGGAAAATTTTCTTTTCATTCAACATGTTGATTGATGTGTTTGCGTTGAAAAAGGTTCAAAAAGGTCTTGTCACAAATCAGCGGTCCTATCAAGAATAAGATGCAGATTTTTTACAGATTTTCTCTGAAACAATGCCATCAGATGTATAATGCAATTGATTCAAAACATTTTGGAATAAATATTTTGATTCATGACTGCAGCAGAACATCTGACATGGTCTTGGCCTTTCAGTAATTCAGTTTATCAAAAATGCAGGGAAAGCAAATTAATAAATAACACAAGTAAAAAAATTTTATTTGGTGCCAAAACCAATAGTAATGAAGTTGTCTTCGCCTACGCCATCTCCTCAGGTCAATAGGGCTCAATAATATAATAATAATAAGTCTTTTGGCACTGGCAAATTTCAGCTCAAAGGAGTGGAATGCATAATGAAAAGAACCAGCTTCACCGCTTGAAATTCCATGTAAGCACATAGTATTCAAGTATTTAAGTCCAAAATTGCAAAGAGGCAGAACAGCCATACAGTGCAGGCCAAATGTGTTATTTTCATATTGAGGACGAAAATATAGTCAGGGCATTAAAATGTAGTGAGGCTCAATGCAAGTTCCTGCAATAAATCCCAAATTTGATTTGTTTTGAATGAGAAAATATGCAAATCTCATCCAACACTTGGATCTTCTACGACATTGAGGTTCTTTAAACAGCCCTGATCCTCCTTTATGGACATATTGAGACTTTTTCTCCATTTAAAAAAAAACAAAAAAAACAGTGCTTTAAAGTCTTTCAGGAGAAAGAGCAAAATATCAGTGGCCACAAGATATAATCACAAGCGCAATAGGGCATTAAATACATATGTATAGATGCAAATTACCATGGAAATGCATTTAATTTATATTGGATGTCGGGAAAACGCATTCAAAGGAGGCTGTTTTCTAAACGGTTCTCTGATTGTTAGTGAGTCATGGCTTACGGGTCAGCAATACAGCGATGGGTTCAGAAGCTACTGCGACCTCATTTGCTCCCATGATGCACTGTTACACGAGACTATATTATGCTGTGGCAGAAGCAGGGAACTTCATATATGGAGTCTGCTGCCCCCTGCAGGGTATTTTTCGGATTTTTTTTTCCCACGAATTTTTAAATGTAATCTGAAAAGGCGGCTGGAAATTCGGAAATACACAATTCCAATTATGCTCTCTTTGTTTGGAGCAGAGGTTTTTTCCTATAAATTGAAAAATATAAAACTAACAAAATGCACAATAGCATACTATATGTCTGCATTGTTCTCGACTTGAGCATGGAACACTAATTTAAAAAAAATAAAATAAAAAAATCCTCCTGTAGGCTTATTACTGATTAGTCTCTAAGATGTAGCACTGAAAATTCAACAAAAGAATAACAACATTAATTTCAGACAATGTACCACAGTTCATTTATTATATTTTGAGAATAATCACATACGCCATTAGCACTCATCTGTTTGTCATAAGTCACAGTCTGTCAAACGTTAACAGTTGATGACTGATGAAACATGAATTATTTCCTATTCAGACAGGATGTTGCTAGCTCTGCCATTAAATAAATTTCAATACATGCTGCTGAAAAGCTGTTTCAAAACTCTAGCAGTATCTATGATGAAAATGCTATACATAAGAAAAAAGGAGCACCTGGAGATGGTGGCTTAACAGAAGCATATCTTTGGACATTAAACCACTGTATTGGAGGCAGTGATGGAGAGAGTGTGTTGAAAAATGTCATGCTGTCAAGCAATTTGTCACAGAAATTATTTGGTTGGTAATGCACTTTCTGCCCCATTCATGGCAGCTTTGGAAAAGCTCATTTATATGCATTAACTGTGGCATCTCTTGCCATGACTGTAATGGACAAGGACAGAGATAGGATCATTAATAACAAGACCCCACATGCTGGCCAAATATGAGCTTTTCACAGTCAGCTGATGAGACAATGATGCAGATATAACCACAAATGCACAGATGCATGTACGCACACATAGATGGACACTTATTCCAAACTTCAATGTCTAAAGTAAATTATTTGCTGAAACTATGTTAACAAATTTGCTGTCATTTAACAGAAAAATCTAAAGCAGGTTTAGTCACGTATTGAAGTACTCTAAAGAATTATCACACTGATTAATCAATGCTGCAAATTTGAGATTATTTCAGAATTTTAAAGCCATTGTGTCCGAACAATTTCTGTTGAAGTATTCCTTGCCAAAATAATACGCTCTTTCACTCAAACATCATTCATCAGATCAGACTTTCAGGCATCACAAATAATAGTGCATTTCATGAATAAATATCCAAACAGGAGTGCAGGAGATGAATGCACGTTCAGAAAGTAAACTTCCTCGTTTAAATCCCAGCGACTACTGGCTATAGCCGGAGGTCCGCATGGGTGAGGCAACGATTGGCGCAGCCTTGCTGGGGGTAGTAGGAGTTAAGCTGGAAAAATCTGTAAGTTCATCACTCTCGTGCGACCACGTCTGGTTGGTCAGGCGTGTGTAGCTGTACGAGCTAAATTGTATGCGGACAACGTGTCCTTTGATGGCATAGGCAGTGTGTAATTGGCGGTGCGACTGCATGCAGTGCTTTTCATCATGCTAACTCATGCTTCCTCGAGTCCTCTCCTCTTCCGTTACTCAGCAATTGTATCACCAGTGCCATCTTGGAGAATCTTCCAATCCCTTAAATGTACCTTGAGGAGACATGGAGCAAAGGAAAAGGAGGCTTCTGGGCTTCTCATGGCGTGACGTTTACATGTCAATTTTCCACATGACGTCGCTAAATAGTACAAAGAATTTCTCATTTGGCAGCTTTCAGCTCCTCTGTCTTCACAGCACTTCTTCTCGTCCCGCCCTCACATCCCTCTCACAGATCCTCACTGGAACTTAGGCGTGAAGAAGCTAAGAGGTGAACAAGAGATGCAAGTAAGGGAAGTAGGGAGACCCATTCGCATAATGAATAGCATCCATAGTGTAAAGAAGAGAGGGCAGTCGTCACGTGAGTCAGAGGAATAACTTCAGGCCAAGGCATCTTCCCCTAGAGTCTCCCCCTACCTGTCATGAGTGTAGTTCTGATGGCTATTCCACGATAGCCAAAAACATACCACAATTTCAGACGATCAACCTGTTGCCCAGCAGGTTAGATCCATCCAGATTAGATGATGGTCAAGCCCAGATAAGCCATATTACATCATCTAGCACTGTTGAAATGCAATATGCACTATTTACTGTCCTACCACATGTCTCTAAATTGGGTGGTCACGTACCTAGATATCACATCGGAAACATCATCAAGAGAGTGTTGCCAAGGCATCTTCCCCTGGAGTCGATGGGTGCATGTTGCTTTACAATGGACTATGCAGTTTAGGGTGGAAAAAAGTGGGAAAAATTTTTAAAAGATTAACATCCTCAGAAGTTTTGTTCAAATCTCCTGGATGTCCCACTTAGCACCCTTCCTAGCCCTTTAATACAGGGGTCACCAACTCCGTTCCTGGAGGGCCACTATCCTGTAGGCTTCTGCTCTACCTGCTGTTCCGCACACCTGATTCAACTAATTAGCCACTCAATTTCCCAGCTTGAGATCTTGTAAAGTAGCTAATTAGTTGAATCAGGTGTGCTGAACAGGAGGTAGAGCAGAAACCCTCAGGATGGTAGCTCTCCAGGAACAGGGTTGGTGACCCCTGCTTTAATATTTCACTCAACCATTTGGTAAAGCACTTTTTGAGTTGTTCATTGCTTTTTTCTTGGTGTGGCAATTAAAGGGTTGAAGTGGCACTGCCACGGTTGAACATGCGCAGTGGATGCTAACAGGCCATGAGAGAGATTATTCAGTTGTCTGCAGCAGTGGCCAGATATAGCTGCACAAAAACAAACGTCTTGAATTTTGAGTAATAAAAATGGATGCTTAAAAAAAACTGCATCAAAATATAGCAATTTCCTCCACTGACAAATGTGAAAATTTGCCCAATTTTTTTCAAGTTTATAATGATTGCATGGCCATGCAGTGGGGCAGATTAAGTCAATATTCCATAAGAATCTTTCACTTGGTGATACAAGCTCCAGATTTTGCACAGATTTTTCAGAAAAGTACATTATCCAGCTGAAAATCCAAGATGGCCTCCATTTTTCAAGATGGCGGCTATAATGTGACTCGAAATTAGCTTTTTCGGAAGCTGTCTGATCACAGATATTGCACTAAGTTGAAGGGCAACATTCAAGATCATTCATTGCTGTGGTCACGCTCTACTGGTTTGCATTATTTTAGAAGAGTGCTGTCAAAGCTCAACCAGGGCACACTGGTGACATCACTGCTGTGAGACTGAGCATGGGGTTCAGCGTCGGCTTGTAGTGTACTAGCTGCAGTAGTTTACTATGTGTTGTAGTGGTGTGCTCACTGTAGTTTGTAGGATACTTAAGTGACCCAAATGCTATCTAATAGGCCCCTGTATATCTTCAACCAGAAGATTAGTTAGTTGTAGTATTGTAGTTAGATAGGATGTGCCAGCGCAGGAGAGCCAAGCCAAGGGCAACGGGGCTTCAGTTACCTGGATGGTGTACAGATCGCATGGGACTTAAATAGCACTGGATGAACGATCGAGCTCGGTGTAGGGCACCAGATGCTTGAACCAAGGTGCATCTTATATTTCAATGTGCTTTGATGTTTTGTACGGTTGGGCGGTAAAAGGATAACCCCTCAGCCTTTAACCATATAACAGAAGATGTCTGCCAATAATCTATTGAGTTGCGCTACTAAAACTGACTGGAAGAAGTGTTGCCTCTGTCAGACAGATATGAAAGAGGAGTTTAAGTCTCCCCCTACCCGTCATGAGTGTAGTTCTGATGGCTATTCCACGATAGCCAAAAACATACCACAATTTCAGACGATCAACCTGTTGCCCATCAAGTTAGATCCATCCAGATTGGATGATGGTCAACCCCAGATAAGCCATATTACATCTTCTAGCACTGTTGAAATGCAATATGCACTGTTTACTGTCCTACCACGTCTCTACATTGGGTTGTCACGTACCTAGACATCACATCGGTAACATCACCGAGAGAGTGTTTCTTCGTTCAATTCCCATTGTCTCATCATAATATTTAATCATTTGATTTTATAAATGCAGAATTGGATTTCTCATACTCAAAAACATACATTCCGATGTATAGACCATCAAAATAGGATTATTCAATCAAAATATAGTTCAAACATCGTTTAAAACCACTTCAAATGGCGGCCATCTTGAAAAAATGGTAGCCATTTTGTTTTTTCTAGTGGATAACATACTTTTCTGAGAGGGTAGGTTCTGAAGCACTTGTGTGCTGAATTTGGTATTTGTATCACCAAGTGAAAGATTGTTTCAGCAATCTGCCACACTGACAGTTCCCCTATCAGCAAAAAGGAAGGGATTAGTAAATTCAACTGACTGAGTTAGTGGGCACGCATGGCAGGGCTTTCCTTGCTAAACCCTGGACCATCTACCACTAAGATGGTGCAATTCAAGGAATGTGAACATGAGGTTGCTGGAGCACATTGCAATCCATACCCCGCTATCACAGTGTTGAGTGTGGGCTCATGAATAAAGCTAATTTTTCACTCCTTTCCTTTCTTTCTAGTGACTGACCCAAATGTGCCCATCTGCCACAAATGCGCCAAGTACGCAGCTGCCTGTGACCGGTGAACCTAGGAAATGACATTCAAAGGAGCCAGGGTGCTTTATTTGGCTAATTCAAGTTTCTTAGGTGGCTTTAGTTCCTTCCTTGGAACTCTCATTGGTGGAGCAAAGACCAAGACACGTTGAGAAGAAATAGTAGGAAGGCTGTTTGAATAAGCGACTGGAGTGAGCATAACAACTCTAATTCCTCACATCCTCCATATCAGTGCTCTAAAACCTCATGCCTGCCGCAGATCTGATCCACGCGGAGCTATTTCATTGTTATCAGGATCTGTAATCCCTTCTGAGGCCTAATACTCCTCAACAGTCCGGATAGCTTGACATAACCCGAGAAGTGGAACAGCAGCAATGGATCGTTGAGCCAGGCCAGCAGGTGTTTTATCTTAACAATGGATTGAATATCCTACAACCTCATGTATAACCTCAAAGCTCTTCACAAATGAGGAAATCTCAAGCGCAGCTGATATGTAACTCCCACCTGGGTGATACAGGGCAGTCATTGTATGCGGGGGAAGGAATTATAGCTTAAGAATGTACTGCAATCATGTCAGGTGCAGCGGTACCACTATAATGGTATCTAGCCCTTACTGTACACTATTTCTGCAGCACAGACTGTAGGCTTCAGCAAGAACATGCAGATTATGACAGGCTTGTGCCAGAGTAATGGATAGCATTGTGACAGACGACCCTCGAAGGGGAAAACAGTGACGCAATCACAATGGGGAGTCGCTGAGAGCAAATTTGCTCCCCAATTCTGCAGTTGGTGAAATCTTACCCTCCAATAGTTTTCAATTCAAAACATTAACATTACTTGGGGAAAGCTTTTCCCAGTCATACAGTGGCAATCAAAGGTTTGAACAGTTTTTTCATGTTGTAGCATTTTTGCATTGGTAAACATTTTAAGTATTCAACTCATGTAAATAATCTCAAATGGCTCATGCCAAGAGGTAAATAGTCAGAAGTTATAAAAAATAATAATAATAATTTTCCCAACCCGAATAGCGTCCAAAAGAGATATACAGTAGAGAGGTAAAATAAACAGACAGATATATTCTTTCTACTTTCTGACAAGCGAATTAAAATCAAGCCAAATCAGGACTTATTGGACAAAAAGGTAGAGGAGAAGCGAACCATGAGTGTAGCACATCAGTGAGAACTTCTACTGCTGTGCAGGTGAAAACTTTCTTCACCATATGATTGCACCTTGAGAGAAAATATATGACAGTGCTTAACAATTATTATTATGAATGGTGGTTAGTTTGATAGATTTAAGATTTAGATTTTTAGAATATGTCAGCTTATCCAAAGTTTTGATTGATGCTATATGCTTTATCACTCATCTGTGACTGAAATAAGGAATTAATTCAAACTATCAATTCTGTTTTCATGTGCATTTAAAGAAGCCAATATTAATTATTAGAATAACTCCGAAAGGGATAGTCCTTTTACTATACAGTGCATGACAACAATTAAATAAAGGCTATCTTTGTAAATTTAGGAGTGGTGAGCACATTGTTTCTTCCTTTTTTTTTCTTTTTTGCTTTTACATTTTTATATTTTTCCTCCTTTTTTTGCATGCTTTATTTCAAACACCAGGAGAAAACATTTCCTCTGCACTCATACAGTATATTAACCAAAATTATTTATCTTTTACCCTACGGAAAAATTACCCCAATGCAATCCTCGGAGATAATGGGTAAATGATATACCAGTGCTCTGCATGTCATTGATTGAGATGCTAATTTGAAGTCTTAACCTCTCCTTTAATAAGATCCCAAAGTACTAATTGCAGAGGAATAGATATTACCCCGGTGTCCTGGCTAGCATTCCGATCTGGCTCATCTAATTAGAGCTCCAAAACATATTGCCACTTCACTGACTTTATCATTCTTGAGTTTCTCTGCTGTAATTGGTGCACGGGGAATTTGGGAACAACAAACAAGCTCGCGCTTCAAGCAGGGCCCAGTACTGTAGTTTCACCTCAAATTCAAATGCAGCAAATGTTATGATTCATTACGTGTAACAAAATTCTGCAGATTGCCCAGTGTCACCATCAAATTAACTTTGCAGTAACGCAAACTTTGTCAGACATTGTTACACAAGCCAAAGTATAGCGGATTCTGTCACGCCCTGGGCTAACTTTCTCCGCCCAAATCGTCCCACCTGATTGTCTATGTGTTCACTCAGAGCAGAAAGAGTATTTGTGCAATTTAGTCAGCATATAAAATGGCTGCTTCACTCAGAAGCCGGTGGTAGTTGGCATTTTCAGCATGAAGGACATCTCCTGGTGTTCCTGGGGATAATTAGCCCAAAAACGTCTGACAGTGAAACATGAAAATGTTCTAAACTCCTCATTAAGGAGAGCCAAAAATAACTCCACCCCACCCCCTCCCTTCAGGGGCCTATTTCACAACCCCCTGTTAGCTTGGGAGTGATGGATGCGATTCTGTGGTATTTAATTATGTTAATGTTTTTTATCCTCCTTTATAAATCACTGTGAGACCTGCTACGGTGCAGCTAGCACAAATCACCCCTGTATTATTTGGTTATAAAATAAGTGAAAATAAATATCAAAACTGAATCTGGTTAAACAAGATAGAAGCAGCTCTTTACACAGCAGTACACTGTGGTGTTGCAAAGGCACTAAAAAACTAATATCAGACGTTCTTGGTACATTTGTCCATCTTTTTCTGTTGATAGGCCAAGCTTTAATTCAGACCACAACAAGGGCCTTCGGAATTTATTGCACATGTAAGGCCCCTGTGTTAAAGACACAGGAATCCAAGTTCATTGCTATTCATTTAAAGTGATCCTCAGTTTTGCTTAATTGAATGGCAAACAAAATACTGAACTTGTTTGGGGAAATGGGTACATTGGTCATGTCCCTCATGTCAAGCACAATGGTTCCACAAAAGTGTTTTGTTCCGTCGTGAAAAGGCCTGCATCAAAGTACAGGAAATCCAGTCAAAGGTAATTAACTTTGAAATGTCATTCCAGCTGCCCTGTCGCTTCCCTCAGAAATTTTATTACTCCTGGGTTATCAGGAAAATCTTGCTAGTTTATTACAGCAAAATGCATTGTTCTACCGACATCTAGTGGCAGAGTCGAGTATGACAGCATGACACGAAAAATACAGAAACTGTTGACCTCAAGTGAAGGCCTAGAAAAGAACTTACTTAGTGGTGAGCACCTGAGGATAACAGCAAGGTCACAGGCGAGTAGGACTTTCAAAACAGAAAAAAATTAGACGTTTTGTTTTCTCAGGTTATTAAGCCAGATTAAATGGAAATGACAGCATATTGGTGGGTGTGCATGAACTGGATACAGTCCTTGTGAGACTTGTCCTTTTTTAGGTTTGTGTAAGAGTCACATATTTGTTAAATGTCTGCTTCTTCTTGTGATAATCCTACAGTGGCCCTCTATTGGACACAACGACCACTTTTCTGTCATACATTACAGATGCACTTAAACCTACTAATTTTTCAGCTTCTAAAATAGTACACTAGCTACAACCAACTAATGACTTAAGCGGTCGCTCAGGGCACAACCGTTACTATAATCACTATGAGGGAGGCAAAAAATTAGTGTGCACTAGGTGTTACATGATCTTCATGTTATAGCATTTTCCCCTCCTGGGTTGTGGTAGACATGAAATGGCTTAAAATTCTTTTCTGTTCTTGAACACCGTCTTTGGGCAGAGTAAAAAATTGTGTCAACATTCAAAATTAGCATTCAAGACCTCAATTTTTTTTAGTTACCTGTAGTGATTGTTACTTCTGCATTTCAATGTTTTGTTACAAACATAAAAATCACATACAAAAGAATTTATGATTATATTCCTTAACAGATTAAGTTTGCTTTATAAAATATAAAGGAGACGGCCAAGCCATCCGAAACTGTGTCATAAATGCCAGCTTTATGAAGCGCCCCATGTTTTTATTGAGACTGGATCCGACATGAACTCATTCAATTATGTGGAGATTTTTGGACCTTTTCTCTCTTCCTGTTTGTTAGCGTTTTGGCATACAGTTACATTGTCGAGATTTTTGACACCTTTCACATTGCAAGCTTTATATTCACCAAAATTTGCATTGGTGCAGGATATTGTTGACTCTTATACCACAGAACTGTTGAATACTCATTTTTGATTGGTAGAAGAATGTTTTGAGAATGTGAATTACTTTCCAAAAGCTTAACTGCACACCAATTTAGCAGTTCCAAAGAGTTCAGCGTTTTGATCATTTGGGCTCAATTTTCGCTTCATTGCAAAGGGAAAGACACGTGACGGTAGCGTTATGGATGTTTTCATATATTGCCCACTTCAGTGCACTGACTTGAGAGTTTGCAATGCAGTTGGCCTGGGCACTAGAGGGCATGTCAATGGATACATTTCTGTGTCCATGAACTCACTGGCATTTTGACTCAGACCACCTTTTAATGCAAATTTGCATTTAATATTTATTCTGTCTCTGCAAGGTAGTCTATGGGAATGAATCCCAGCCAGCAGGGCGGTTTGCAAATAAACACGTATTCAAATAATTTTCTTTCCCCTCTTAATTTTCAATTTCATTATGTGGGCTTGTCCTATAAATTACGCCAAATACATTGTGGTGAGTAATGGGTACGGTGACGGGGCAATTTTGCAAATGAGAATGTTCTCTCTGTGTGGGGGGAAATATAAATCATGAACTTCAGACTAACCCTTGTTTTAAAACCATGAGAGCCATTTTGTAATCAGTTTAAATAGCCCGCATCTTTTCATACAAAACAATCACCCAGTGAACTGACCTCTATCCATGACAGATGGGGATTCAGTGGATGTTCGAGGTCTCATATGCCCATGGGGAATGCTACACATCAACGCAAAAAGCCAAACAGTCACGAGAAAGCCCTTGATTTAAAATGATGGTTTAAATTAGCACACGCAATGTACCCTCCAATATAAAGTATTAACAGCAAAACTGTTAGGTTGGAAATTTGTTTATTAGCTAGTCTTGCCAACAAACAAACCAGACTGAAAATAGAGAGACTTGACATCCAAATATCAATAAACCCCAAGAATCAACCCACTTGCTGTCAACAATAGGGCAAGGAGGACTGGACCGTGCTGCTTGATTGAGCTGTCACAAGACTATGTGAAGGAATGAAAACCTAAATCCATCGCAGATGAATTTCTTGAGCACTCCGCTACAAAAAGAAACACCATCCTCCTAGGATGTCTAGGATGTTGAGTGAAAAATCCAGATTTTAACTGTAATAGAGGTTGAGTTCATCACATACTGAACCATCCAGCGTCTGGTCTCATCCTTTGTCCCTCGTTTGTAAACTTTTTGAGGCCAAGACTCTAGTGTCTAAAAATATTAAACAATTTTGACAAAACTTCACATGCAGCATCATTACACAAAGGACCAGGCTGCTATTGCATTTCAGCCCAATCTACCTCAAGATGGCTGACATGGGCCGCCATCTCAGACTTGGTCCTGATGATAACTAAACAACTTGTCAGTTTACCTGATGGCTCTGGAACGTTCCCAACATACTACTGAGAATTCACCAACAGTACTCCAGAAGATCTGCTTCTCTGGAAGCTCTAGTTTTATATTTTTTAGCTGTAGGCCTAGGTCAGAGGTGGGCAACGAGGGCCGTATCTGTCCCTGGTTTTCACACCAACGTCTGGTCTTTAATTAGTTGATTGTCTCAATTAGCCAAACCATTTATGAAATCTGACGTTTCATGCGCATTTCTTTAAATTATCATGAACCTACAAAGACTAGTCTTGTCACCCTTCATAAAACATTTTCCTTTGATCGAATCATTGCGAAAATCTATATCTGTGCATGCAATCAATTAACTCAATTAGTCAGGGTAATTGATAGGAATAAAAACCTGCATACATACCGGCCCTCCAGGACCGTGATTGCCCACCCCTGGCCTAGGTGTTGATGGTTGATTGACTTTATGTAACTCTGCGCACAAGTATTAGGTCCTTGGCTGAAGTGATTAATTTTATAGTTAGAGTTGCGCTGTCTCACAGACACTTTCACATCTCACAGGCTCTTCACCTGCAATTATTCATGTTCATGCTAACAGTTTTGCCAACTGATTTTTGAGGCATTGTTTTACTGGTGTTCTGGTGTGTATCATTAGCTGAATTTTTTTATCTAAACATGCCAAATCGGCATTATTATTATTATTACACTGCCAGGCCTAAAAAAAAGTTGCACACTCAAATATTTAGTTGGAACCCCTGTAGCTTTGATTACAGTGCATATTCGTCTTGCCATTGTTTTGACAACTATATGCAATGCCAGAACATTTATTTTCGATCAGAAATGCCATAATTTTTGGCCTAGATTTTGTCTTCTTGACATAATGGTTGAACCACTCGGTGGTCTGTCTTGAGTACGTCCCAATAACTTTAAATGTGTTTAAGGTCAGGACTTTGTGGTGGAAAATTTGTTTGTGAAAATGATTCCTCATACTTGCTTTTGTCATTCATGGTTTTCTTTGCTAACTACAGGCCAATAACTTGCCCGTTCTGAAATACTGTAACATTTTTCCACCATCAAGGGATGGGTCTTCCGACATGATTTTTTAAGAAATGAGTAGTGACGCGCTTCATCAGTCAGGGTAAAAATGATTATTGCCAGCTGAAACACATTAATAACCGCAATAATGATCCAATTATAGAATTTGTTCATTAATTTCCAAACGGTGACTTTTTTTTTTTAGGCCAGGCAGTGTATTAGTATCATTATTCATTTATAACGAATTGCTGCGAATTGCCATGAATTCCCTTCAACGGTGAAATAACTATGGTGGTAAACCCCTTCATGCTCTGCTTTGTGGAGGCGCAATGTTTACCACTGGTGTGCTTGTTCTTCAGCTGAAAAAATTGGCATCATGCTATGACATTACTGCACTGATTTTAAAGGGAATAACAGCAGCTGATCTGATTGGCCTAAATCAGGGGTCACCAACCCCCATTCCTGGAGGGCTAACATCCTGTAGGTTTCTGCTCTACCTCCTATTTGGCACAGCTGACTCAACTGATTAGCTGCTTAATTGCCCAGCTCCTGATCTCGTTAAGTAGCTAATTAGTTGAATCAGGTGTGCTGAATAGGAGGTAGAGCAGAAACCTACAGGATGGTTGCTCTCCAGGAACAGGGTTGGTGACCCCTGGCCTAAATGAAACCAAACCACCACCACACCCCGGGGTATTCCTCTTAATCCAATCCTTTTGACAACAGTTCCACAGTTGCCATGTTGCATCATGTCACAATAACAGCAAAGTGGAGTTAGACATGTCCAATTTTATCTCCAATACCGTTAGGGCTTGCATTTACTGACTACATTGGGGTCGTACAAAGTAAAAATGGGGCCAATTGTATTTATTCACACATTTTAATTCCATGCTAGAGAGTTGTGAAAAAGGAATTCCCCTGATTAAAGAAATCAACAAATTAAACAAATTCAATTGATACTGGGGTTCAATTTCACTAGGCAAACCTGGGCATGATTACTGCCAGTCCTGTTGAATTTAGACATCACTGTGCACCTATTATCGTTTTTCATCTTTTAAAGTCTTTGTGTGTATCATATAGATTTTGTGGTTGTAAAAGGCTTGCATATGAAAATGTCCAAAAGTCAGCACCAGAGGAAGTTCTCTCAGCCACACAGTGCTCCAGAGCTACCTGAAATGTCCTAAGAGCATTCTGCCATTTGTCCTTCAATGAGTTACATCACCAATAGAATTTTTGTGCCAGGTAGCGAGTTTCGATTGCACATGAATGAAGTGGGTCAAGCTACATAGCTCCCAAGCGACATCTGTTGTCACTGGTCCAACCCGCATTTGTATAGCAAAACCCGCAGACCAGCAAGCAAATGAAAAAAAAGCACAATTTGTGCATTGCAGGATTTACACGTTATTTCTACGCTCACACGTAATAATGTATTATGAATGAACGAAATTAAAGGCAAATTCCACCACCCGGTCAATGAAACAATAAGGAGATGAATCGTTTTCCACCCCCGCTAAAAAAAATGAATAAAATAGGACCAAGGGTCCTGTAGCTTACCAGCAAGCATTCTAACAGTGATGATACACGTTATGAAAATTTCATGTGAAGTTTGACATTTGGATCAATGAAAATCAATGTCAAGGTCCTAAATAATAGTTCACTAACATTTATAAGACCGTCTGTGATACAATCCTAAGCTCTGAAGCAGTTTTGGTGATACAAGTCATTGAAATATGTCAATATGTATTCAATATGTCGATTGTGAACTTTAAGGGCTCTAAATTTGTAGACCAGGCGCAGGGGCAGCGAAAAGTGGGAGCGCCGTGCCAACGGGATGTGTTCAGGTGTATGTTGCAATTTCGTGCCCGGCATAGCCTGGCACAAGTATTCCTCTGTCCCGCCTCTGTACCTCCTTCCGGCGCAAGTAACAAAGAGGGAGGAGAAAAGGCTTAAGTGGGTTTAACACAGCCGAGTCAAATCTTCACTAATAAAATGAGCTCCTCTCCTCACCTTTAAAGTGTAGAAATAAAGAAGCCTCTGACATATATCTGCATGATGCTTTAATGTTGCATTTTACTTTGCTGCTTCAGGCTTGTTTTCTGCACCGCTTACGTCTATATTAAGCATTACAAATATGAGGCATTCTCGAATTATTGCCATTAGCGAATTTGAATGGAATTTCAAAATGAAAACTAGGTCACATCATTCAAACTTATGAAGTTGGAATGAAATATGACGGTTGCTCATTTATTTCTTCAGCCTGCATCATTGGGAAGTGAAACGATGGATAGCGTGTTCCTATTATTACACCCTGTTGCTGCTTAAAATTTTTTCATTAACATGCATGGACAACAATGCAAGATACGTTGCACATTTATTTTCAATATGTGATCTTAGCAATCAGGCTGTATTCCTTTCCCCCACTAAAAACAATAAAACCTAAGTGACAATAATAGTAGTATCAAGCCGCTTGCACAAAGGACGCGAAAACAAATTTTTCACACAACAGATTGCATTGCTGTGTTGAACGCAGTGTCTACGAGTCTGAAAGTCGGACAGGGTTTTAATATACCTCCATGTCCGACAATCGGATGGTTTCAATATAACTTAGTGTCCGACAGTTGATTATTGTTTTTCATTTCTTCAAACTGAATCTTTTAGATATTAAGCGTGAAAGTTTTGATAAGAGGGCTCAGTTCTTCAAGATGAGTACCGAGAATTTCAATCAATGTTTCTATTTAAGCTATGCTCAATAAAGTGAGTTGACATTGGCGCGGGACAGTGTACAATGCCTGTCAAACATTAAATGCAAAATACTCCATGCCTGACAGCCAAAAAGAGAGGACGATGAGAACAGATTGATAACGAAATATAGATTAAAAAAACATTTTAACAACAAACAGAACATCCATTGAACACAGCGATTTATTTATTTCCGGGCCATCTTTTTGGATGTCTGTTTGTTGGTGGTATATTTTGTTATGGCCCCAATATGTTATGGCCCCAATCTGTTATGACATATCGGACAGCAGGGGATGAGAGACAAAACTTAAACAAATTTAATTAAACCGAGATTTAAATAAAATGTTTTTAAAAATTAGATAGTTACAGTCCCTTGGTAATGGAGATGGGGTTGCTATCTTGCGATGTCCTGGGACAGGAAAATGCCCCAACTCAGGCAAAAATCCACAAAACGAGCTTCGCAGGTCTTGTAAAGTGTGACAGGTCTGGTCAAATGTATCCTTCAACAATTTCTCCTTGCAATTTCTCCTACTACTTTACTCTCCTCGTATAATCTTTTCCAGCCCCCTTCCACCCTCCAGACTTTTTTTCAATTCTCTGGGACTTTTCGCCTCTGAGGCATGCCCAGGACATGCCCAAAAACCTAGCTCCAGACTGGGCTCAACAAAAAAAAAAATGTCAATACTGCCACATAGTGGCTTTTTTTCCCCACATATTACAAACCCAAAACCACTGAAGTTGACACGTTGTGTAAATTGTAAATAAAAACAGAATACAATGATTTGCAAATCCTTTTAAACCTATAGTCAACTGAATACACTGCAAAGACAAGTTACTTAATGTTCGAACAGGTGAATTTTTTGCAAATATTAGCTCATTTGGAATTTGATGCCTGCAACATGTTTCAAAAAAGCTGGCACAAGTGGCAAAAAAAACAGAGAGTTGAGGAATGCTCATCAAACACTTATTTGGAACATCCCACCGGTGAACGGGCTAATTGGGAACAGGTGGGTGCCATGATTGGGTATAAAAGCAGCTTCCCTGAAATGCTCAGTCATTCACAAACAAGGATGGGGCGAGGGTCACCACTTAGTGAACAAATGCGTGAGCTGATTGTCGAACAGTTTAAAAACAACATTCCTCAATGAGCTATTGCAAGAAATTTTGGGATTTCATCATCTAGGGTCCGTAATATCGTCAAAAGGTTCAGAGAATCTGGAAAAATCACTGTACGTATGCGACAAGGCCGAAAACCAACATTGAATGCCCGTGACCTTCGATCCCTCAGGCGGTACTACATTAAAAAGCGATATCAGTGTGTAAAGGACATCACCACATGGGCTCAGGAACACTTCAGAAAACCACTGTCAGTAACTACAGTTCGTCGTTACATCTGCAAGTGCAAGTTAAAACTCTACAATGCAAAGCGAAAGCCATTTATCAACAACACCGAGAAACGCCGCCGGCTTCGCTGGGCCCAAGCTCATCTAAGATGGACTGATGCAAAGTGGAAAAGTGTTCTGTGGTCTGACGGGTCCACATTTAAAATTGTTTTTGGAAACTGTGGACGACGTGTCCTCCGGACCAAAGAGGAAAAGAACCATCCGGACAGTTATATGCGCAAAGTTCAAAAGCCAGCATCTGTGATGGTATGGGCGTGTATTAGTGCCCACGGCACGGGCAACTTACATATATGTGAAGGCACCATTAATCCTGAAAGGTACATACAGGTTTTGGAGCAACATATGTTGCCATCCAAGCAACGTCTTTTTCATGGACGCCCCTGCTTATTTCAGCAAGACAATGCCAAGCCACATTCTGCACGTGTTACAACAGCATGGCTCCATAGTAAAAGAGTGCGGGTAGTAGACTGGCCTGCCTGTAGTCCAGACCTGTCTCCCATTGAAAATGTGTGGCGCATTATGAAGCGTAAAATACGACAACGGAGACCCCGGACTGTTGAACAACTTAAGCTGTACATCAAGCAAGAATGGGAAAGAGTTCCACCTGAAAAGCTTCAAAAATTGGTCTCCTCAGTTCCCAAACGTTTACTGAGTGTCATTAAAAGGAAAGGCGATGTAACAAAGTGGTAAAAAGGCCCCTGTGCCAACTTTTTTGCAATGTGTTGCTGCCTTTAAATTCTAAGTTAATGATTATTTGCAAAAAAAAAAAGTTTCTCAGTTTGAACATTAAACATCTTGTCTTTGCAGTGTATTCAATTGAATACAAGTTGAAAAGGATTTGCAAATCATTTTATTCTGTTTTTATCTACGATTTACATAACGTGCCAACTTCACTGGTTTTGGGTTTTGTACAATTTTTATTCTTTATTTCATTATAAATCTGTTCTCATATCAATACTACTTTTTGCTGGCTGCCAGAGAAGGAGCATTTTGCATTGGACAGCCTTGATTGTGCATGTGATATTTAATTCACAATGTCAATGGTCATGGAATTGATTTGGTCACTGAATACAAGCACTATTTTATTCATTTATTTTAGGCCTATTTTATCTCTGGTGTGGAAATAAAGCGTGAATCTGTTCGATCCATCTGACTAATTTTCAAAAGAGAGACCGAATAAAGACTGTAGTCTATCATCAACGGAAGAAAACAGAAGAATAAACAGACGCTTGTATTCGCGTCTTTGCATTGACTTTGACTGTAATCAATCGTGCAAATCTTTTGCACGATTGATTACAGTCAAAGTCAATGCAAATACAATGCAATTTGTGACCAAATTGTAATTCTGAGAAAAAGACATAGGATTTGAAATACAGATAAATCAGAATTGAAAAGCATATTTTGTGTGTAAATAAAGACTGGCAGAGACGGGGGAAGGTAAAATAGAACCTGTTGGCTCTCTCAATATTTTCCTGTTGCTTGCAGAAAAACATAATCTGGCCACAGTCCTCATACTTGGAACTGAAATCCATTTACGGGAAGGGGTGTGACATTGCCCACACATGCGCAATGTGGTTGACCAATCACATGCGAGTGGTCCAGCTGACCTATTACAGAGCACTGAGCATTTCAGGAGCGGGGGGCAGGAGCTCAAACAGAGTGTTTCAGACAGAGGTGTTCCAAAATTGGCCAGTATGAAAAAACTAAAGTGTTTTTTTTAAAGGTCCCCTATTATGTGGTCCTTCTTTTAATTCATACAAGTAATGTTACACTGTCCAGACTCAACCTCTGCAAAGTTTCTAATCCGTAATCCGAGAAAATGATTTCCTGAACTTGATTTCTTCTCTGAACAGCTAGTCCCGCGATCTTCACCAGATCTGGGCAAAACCTGATGTCAGGTTGTTGCATCCAATCAGGACAGACCTGACCAGGGCCAATCATGACGCTGGACCTGCCCACCCTGGAATTTATTCTATAAGACAGAAATGAGCCAAAATCATTTAAAGTGTAGATTTATCAGTATGTCTCCCAAAGCTGTTCGTACATGTGTTTTTGGATGCAAAAAAAATCTATTTTTTCTTCCAAAAGATGATGCCACCAGAAATCAGTGGGTAGCTTTTTTGTTTGCTAGCAGCAAACAGCCACACTCCAAGGGAACGTTAGCTGTTTGTGCTCAGCATTTCCCCGAAGACAGCTTTGTCAATAAAGGATAATTTGATGCTGAATATGCATCTCAGCTGCTTCTCAAACCTGGAGCAGTTGCATCGATCAAGCGCTCAGAGGCACAAGCTGTAAGTAACGATGTAACAGCAAATAATGCAAGTGAAGCTAACGTGTAACGGGTGGCTAGCAGGACCGCATATGATAGATAGCACTAACAACCGGCCTCAAATGCAGGCTTTATAAAACATCTGAAGATAAAGCCTGAATCGGTACCAACTGTCCGTGACTCACAGACACAGAAGCAGTAAGTTTTACCATTTTGTGTTGCTTTACTGCATAAGCCTACCTAATGTGATAGCCTGTTGAATGTGGCTGTAGCACTGCGGCTAACATAGCGAAGTTACTGTTGCTAATGTTTGTGTCCTAAATATGCAAAAGTAAATAATATCAAGGAGACATTCAACAGAAGGTGCATGAACATAAACCTCATTTGAAGGCAGCTTTTTATACTTGTTTGTAATTTGGAGGCTTGGTACAACTGTTCACGGTAACGGAACTTACTGTCTTTAAAATCTGTATTGCAGGGTAACGTTCATCTTGTATGACCACTCTGTTACTACCGCATTAGTTTGGATTCCGTGCTACTTAAAAAATGCTCCTGGTTGACTTGTATGCAATAATTCAGACTGGTGTTCCTTTGGTTATAATCAAGGCGGTACTTTCGTCATAACTTTACCTGACCATAGCCGCTACAGTTGAAGCTAACTGGATAGGTGATCTGGGCTGATAAGGCTGCACTTAGACCAGACGTAGGCTTTGCGGAGTTTAGGGTACGTGTTTGGGTTTGTTTACTGCTGCTGTGAAACGATCATTCTACTTATCCATGACCGGGGTCAGCAGGGAACTTTGCCGTGGTGTGGGCTAGCTCTCTGATCCTACTGCGGTGAAAGCAATTGCGAAACTCACTATAACATGTCTGGTATAACAAACAATTTATCTGCATTGCTGTGGCGGAATTTCATCCACCTTTGAAAGCTGTTCTGGCTAATAAAAAGCCAAAAAAAAAGTGGAGGCCGGATACGGTTACTTCCGGTAGAAGTTAATCGATTTGCAAGCTCCACATAAGTAACACTTACACCATTTTTGTGTTTTTGTGACAAACTCATTTGGTAGCTTGGAGTCAGAATTGTGTTTTGTTTTCTTAGCAATGGTTAACAGGAGCTTTAGCAAAATTTACTCCGTAAAGCTAAGTGGGTATATAACACGACTTTATAGCAGTACAGCTACAGTCACATGCATGCAAGGTGAGACAGTATGAGCAAAACACTAAAATTTCAACTTGCCACTCATTGACATCCAGTTGTAAACATTGCTGCAATACTTCAATTGCTTCCTCCCACCCTTCGAGGTCGGATTCGGGATCAAACAAGTACGGTCTTACAGCAATATATGCCGCAGAGAGCAATCTTGAAATACCTGCCATCTTGGTTTCCCGGTTTTTCGGGTCTGCACCCTCCCCCAGAATTGAGGCGGGCAGGCAGCCAATCAGAGCAGCGCCTCATTAGCACCCCACTCAATACAGCTCGTGTTTCAAGCTGGCAGGGATGGGGTGAGAGAAGAGGTCTCACTAGGCCTGGATGTGTGTGTGTGTGTTTTTTTTTTTTTTTTGTAGACCCATTATCATTATCAAGACCCATTGGACATATTTTAAGCAAGTACAAACAGCATAATATGGGACCTTTAATGACAAAATTAAAAAAGTGTTTAATTTTGTTTAACATTGATGCATGTAAAACTTTTCTAGTAGACCCCAGGAATACGAAATGACCACAAAAGGAGCATAATAGGTAGACTTTTAATATGACTTGTCGGGCAATTTGAAGTCAGCAACAAGAGTTGTCAGAAAGACAACAAAGCTCGCCGGGGGGGCAAGGTTTAAGTTTTTCTGCACGCGGACGGACGCGGACGGATACGGACGCCGGGGGTACGACAATAGCTCTCCAGACATTCGTCCCGGCGAGCTAAAAAGTAGCACATGATACCATGATTTAAAGACGTTCATGAATAGATGAAAAAGTTATTGACATTTATCATTCTGGAAAGGGTAACAAAGCTTATACTCCAGCAATCCACAGTGAATGCCATTGGCTCCAAATGAAGAAAACTAGGAAAACTAGTGACACTTTCAAGGAGTGGCTGGCTAATCAAAATTCCTCCATAAGCGCATCACCAACTCATCCAGGAGGCTAAAAAAGTACCCAGATGAACATCTAAAGAACTGCAAGCCTCACTTGCCCCAGTTATGGTCAGTTTTCCCGAATTCCACAAGAAAGAGACTGGGCAAAAATAACATCCACACGAGAGCTTCAAAGCAAAAACCAACTGCTCAGCGAAATGAGCACAAACCAATCTCTCATTTGTTTAATGTGATGATCCCCAAGACTTTTGGAATAATATTCTGTGGACTGAAGCGACAAAAGTGAGGTTTTTGGAAGACATGGGTCCCGTTATATATGGCAAAAAGCTAACATAGCATTCCGCATTGAGAAAATCATGGCATGGCATCTACCTGTGACTGGCTTGAAAGAAAGAAAATAAAGGCCTTGGAGTGGCCCCGAATTGACTCAATTGACCGACCCCAAGCCTCGCCTCCCATTGTTACTGTTGCTAGGTTGGACAACTAACCAGGAAACTTCAGCCTGGCCTGAGTTCAAAACAACAAGCAGAGCGGCACCGGTTCCGTTCACTGATGTGTTGCATGCAGGTCGGTGTTATTTTGACATCAACATTTTGTCTCCCTAAATATGTGCTTTTTGGAGGATGGAGAGGGGCATACTTACTATTGGGAAGATCGAAATGTGACTCGGTGTCAACGTTTAAGTGTGAGCAGAAAAGTTAACCTGACCGCAACTTTTAATGACCCTCTGATAACATATGTGCTTGGAAGTTTTCCCCGTTATAAGGAATGTCAATGAATGTCCATATACGTTATCAAATTACTCTCTGGTTTCCTCACTTCATTGTGCCCTGGGTGAGCATATTTTCAGTTGTTCATATTGAATCATATGGCCAATGCCAACATTGTTTAAAGGAAGCACTAGTTAACTCCTTTCCGCAGCTTCATCTTTGCCCCTGTCCCATTAAAACACTGCTCTCAAAAATGATCACTGCCCAGCATGGATTGAAGGGACAGAGAAAAGTTTTTTCACCTGATTTCAAACAGCCAAGCCTTTCTCCCCTCGTTGTCTTTTTGAACTCTGTATAAACAGACAAAGCGACTTTTTCACTGTTTTAAATATCATGCAGGTAAGAAGTATTTCTCGCTGAATGTCAGTTATAAGCAGCTAGCATGTTAGCCACCTTGTTAATTTTATTAACTGCTCAGTTAATGCAGTCCCAGGCACGGTAAAGATACCAAGGTAGCTCGCTGATGACCGTAATCAATCACTAGAGTTTGTTGTTAGTCAGCGGTCTATTCAAGTCAATGGGATGGTTAATTAGCTAGCTAGCATGAAACACTTTATAACAGCCCTTCAAATGAATATTGCTGCAAAAGGCATGAGAATACAACTGCGTAGGTCTGTTTAGTAAAAGTGCCTCCTGTAATATTCTTGTGTCATAAATTGTAATTATCTTGTGAGATTTATCACCAATGAAAAAGACACTAATTTCACAACTCTTTCAGATCTTTTTATAAAATTAGTTTAGGAATACATTAAAAAGCTTATTATGGTTTTGGAATTGGAATAAAAAAAACACGCCTTTAACATGGATGGCATATCAAGTGTCTGCTACATGTTACATCATTTTACCATCGTCAGAAACCCAAAATGCCTGGTATGACGGCTGCCTGAGGTGAAAGTTGTCCGAGGTTCTGTCAGACCCTTGCTTGCCACATTGTGACATAGTCTAAAGTGGGCGGGGCTCGGGATCGGTCAATTGAGATGCTGTGGCTGTGTGATTACCTTAAACGGCCACCTCATGCTCAAACACACTCTCGTATTAATCAATTAAAACAATTCTGCAAAGAAGAGTGGGCCAAAATGCCACCCTAGCAATGTAAAAGAATAATTGCTTGTCACAGCCCTTGTGTGAATTCCTTTTGTGACTCCTCCCATTCAGCAACTTGCATGTTTATTAGGTGCATGTCCCCTGAGATTGGTTTACGTCTCATGTGTCTGCCAACCCTCGGCTGGATCTCCTTACATGGTTATTCCTAATTGCTATGTGACGGGTATTTAAGCCCTTTGCTGCGTATTGCAAGTTACTGGACTGTTAATTGCTGTTTGTGCTTTGGACCAGTCAGTATTGTTAGTAAAAAGTCTTTATCAAGTGAAAAATGTACTTTAATGACAGCCATGCCTGAAAGCCTTTATCTTAACATAGTTGATTCAAACTAAGCTTCCAGTTCCTATCAGAGTCCAGGATTGGGAGTGTGTTCAAGTAAACCCAGCTCAAGTCATTCCGTCAGTCCAGTTTCATAGGAACAAGCTGCCAAGCCTAATCAGGGTCTAGGATTGGGACCACGTTCATGTTAACTCTTCCAAGTATGTTCCTCTTTACAGTTTGTTAGGAACAAGCTCAAAATTCTTCTATAGTCATCAGGATTGGAAGATAGTCCATCAGCTACTCCCTGAAGCTTCTCCATCCTCCTGCTGGACAGTTCAGTGCTGATAAATTGAGCACTCCATCTGGCTGCTATCCCTGAAGCCAATTTTCAGTAATTAACAGCGCAGCATCATCTTCTGCATCTGTAATGAACTGTGTTATTCCAATCCAGGGTTCCTTCCACACCTCTTCCTCAGGGGTTTCGTCAACTCATTACTGTATAAGCTGTCAATAAACAACCTGTTGGATTGTACTCTGACTTCGCACTTGATTCCTGGTCTTGGACCGTAACAATTGTCAGTAATTGCAAATGTTTGAGTGCAGCTGTTGCCACTAAGGGTGGCACAACCAGTTATTGCCTCTGCGAACCAAAGAAGTTGGTGATGTGCTCACCCGTGTTTATGTGTTTATCTGTTATTGCAGACAATATCTCCCGAATTTCCCAACCAATTTCAGTGATATTTTGTGGAAGTGTGGGCCATGGTCTAACGAACTGCCAGTTTGATTTTGGTAGCAATCCGGATCACCAACTGGATGCAGGAATTTTTTTTAGGGATTCTTCATCATTTCAAAATGATAAGATCAGAATAAATGACACACATCTTAAAATCCGCGAGATTGAGGGTTATGAAGCATCTGTTCACGAAAGCAAGGACAGAAGAGAATACCAGAGCACAGATGGATAGCTAATTCTGTCAAACTTTCTATGTTAACAAGCTTGCCAACTTAGCATCGCTACCCACCGAGATCATCAGCCCTTGATTGCGTTCAGGAAACAAGCTCATTTTGTCCAAAATAATCGATTATGTGGAATTCAGTGGGGTTTTTAAGCTGGTCTTGAGAGACCAACTCCTCCAACAACTGCAGCATTTTCAAGGTACTGGTAGATTTTGTTTTCTCGCTTTAGAGTGCTCAAGGAGCACCTTAAAATGGACATTTTTTTAAAAGCTTGACAAGGACGGTCATGGCACAAACCAAGTGACACTACGTAGCCAAAAGTACTGCATATTGGCACATGACTGGAACCTCATTGACATACTTAGAAAACAACATTTTTAAATAGTAAATTGCTAGGCTTTATATTGAATAGTTGTTATGTGCTGATAGGGCAGACTTTCTTCTTTCCTTTTATGATATATGTTATACAATTTTGCTCCATGAATTGGAAGTTGTTACCCTTTCCCCTGGCACAGGCAGCTGTAATCCTGCATGCCTCTTGTGTACATATTTTTTTAATGATTTTGTTCATTTTTGATTATTCTGTTCATTTTTCAAAATTCTATCTTAATAATAAAATTGTGAAAGTTTTCGGATGCTGTTTTATTGAATGGTGTTCTTGGCATGCATTTTTGTCTCCAGCTACTCACTATAATTATGATAGCAAATGCATTTGAAGGCCGATGATAGGTGTTAGCATCACTGGCTACAGGTCATTGCATGATCAACATTTCTGGTGCTGAATTGTGATGTTAGTGATGTTGGACTTGTGTGTAAGTATGCAAATAAGTAGTATAAAAATAAGCAAACAGAAACAATTGAACTTTTTTTTTTCTTTTGAAATTAGATTGCAAGCTCTCCTAAGCATAGATGATTCTCCTGGGAGTAGCACAAGCTTCAAGTCTTTTAACGTTTGTGCTGGAAGGCAGGGTAACAACCTTTATTAAGCCTATGCGTGTTGATAGCACAGTTTGTCTGCTATTTTTGATCGGCAATAATAACAGTATGCATTTGTAATGAATATATTATTTGGTGAACTTTAACCAGGTTGTCAGCAATTGCAAATTTGGGTGTATCAATGTCTCGAGTTGGAGACGTTCAGTTTGTATTTTCCAATTATCCGGCTTGACGAATGTTTGATTGCCACTGCTAAACTGGGAAAAACGTATGTACACCACAGTCTGGCTAATACAACTACATGATTCCTGACCAACAGTAATAAAGGTATTATTATCAGTCTTAAAGGCTAACTAGCTGATTTTATGCCAAAATAATAACACTATGGCCCCTATCTTACACCCATCTCAAAGAGTGAGGCTTTCATTTTTGCAAACCATTAACCTGTTCAGCATCCAGCCTGCAGAAGTAGGGAATGCATTTGTGCCAAATTTAGTGCCCATGGGCATGTTGGTCTTAAAATGAGGTGTGGTCAAGCGCATTGCTATCTTGAGACCCCAAATAGAGATCACGATATTGACCAACAAAAACCTGGTCGAGGGCCCTATTTTAACTATCTATGCACAAAGTCCGAAGCGCGTAGCGCAAGTGCATTTAGGACATGTCCAAATCCATTTTTACTAGCTTACTGGCGGGCAATGCAATGTTCATAGGGGTCGTACTTGATCTCTTAATTAATCATAGGTGTGCTTTGGGTATAACATGAAATAAACCAGTGTCATCTCCCATGCCCTTTAAAAGCTAGATGCCCTTGCACCTCGGCAAACTGCTATTATAAGGGCATACTTGCCTAGTAGCAGGGAAAAAAGTGTTCTGCAGATGAAAGGGTCTGTAAAGAGCACACGCAAACCAGTACTTAAAGAATGGAAAGCAGAGCGCAGTAATCTCCAAAAATGTAATAAAAAAACTTTTTTCTTAATATTCTTCAAAATTGTTGACTCATATACCGAAGTTAAAAATCATCATAGTGAATTTCTGGGGCTGCATTTGAACTTATAATTACACTAAAACTTGTGGATAAAACAAGCAAATGAAAAAAAAAAACGATATTAATTTAGGGTCGCAAGTAAAAGAAATAATATTTACGTGCTAGTGGGGAATAACCAACATAAATTAAACAGTGAGAAAAGCCAGCAAGAAAGAGTAAAAATAATTAAATAATGTTATTTTGATTACAGTAATGGTTGTGCTGGGTGCACAGTTCAGATGAACGGAGGACATAAAAAACAGGACTGGAATCAGGTGCAAGGATTTGACTTGGTTGCATTTCTTATGCCTACTGCACAACAGCAAGCACAACATTGCAATACAAATCAAAATGGAAACAAGGTTCCTTTAACACTATAAGTAATATAGACTCTGGGCTTTAGGTAAAGTAACAATCTATTACAAACAGGAAAACAAAAGGAAACAAGATTCCTTAGTTATCAAGTGCTGCAATAAACATAAACAGCTCTAAACTTAAAGAGTTTATAGTTTTGATACGCGAATACGGAGAAAAAGTTAAAACAAGACTAACAATTATTTATGAGACTTCACAATGAAACTTAGTGAAATACACACTGCTAGGCTGGGTAGCTCACTCGGATAAGGCACCACATTGCAGAGCAGTTGTGACTACCACGGCACAAGTTCGATCCCCGGTCGTACCAGCCGGCGGTGGTCGGCAGCTTTTTCCAAGCAACACACAATTGGCTTTCAGTTGCAGCGAAAATAAATTGGGAAGGGACTACTGAGATGGGATAATTAAATAGTTGCTCTGTTTGTTGCTTCGAGCGCCTCCTACTAGCCAACTGGGCGCTCATCAGTAAGATTCTAAGCTTTATCATATTTGCGAATGATATTCCCTTTGAGAGAGAGAGAGAGACAGACACAATCACACACAAAAAAGAAGCATTTCTCCAAATCCTTAAATCGAATAGGCCTACACTAATTCTTATATAGTGACTGATCCTCACACTTCTGCTCTAAATATTTCTTTCCCTTAGATCCTAACAAACTCATCTTAACACACCTGGAATCTGCACTCATCATCATCTCCATGCTGAGCAAGCATGGTCTGGATCTTCTCCAGTATGCCCCCTGACTTTGCCCTAGACTTAAGTCCTTCTTGTCGGGTCACAGTGTGCCTCAGCTCTGAAGTGGCTTGGGGGAGAATCAGGTCATTTCTCTGCAGGGTGAGGCTCAGTGAAGGCAGCTCCTCGAACATGTCAGAGAAAATGACAGAATACACAAAAAGTGCACTCTCCATTTCTCTCTTTACCTATGTAGTAGTGAGTAGATCAATACAAAGTAAGTGTTGTATTCCTAACCACCTCCTCCCCTACCAACCATTCATGTCTGAAATGTCATTTGACTTAAACCTATTTTTTTAACTTAATTTATTGTGTAAAACTGACCTTCTTTGCCCGCCCTTGAACCTCCACCTAACCTGCAACGGCCAGGTGCACCATGTGTTGAAGGACAACGGAGTACTGGCCATGGTCTGTGGCGAGGTCCTTGTCTGCTCCACATCGCAGGAACACTCTGAGGGCCCTGTGGACACGGGGGATCCAGCATGTCCCTCTGATGGTAGGTGGTGTGCAGACATCCACACCAACCTCTTGCCCTAGTTGATGGAGCTCTCTCTTGGACTCTCCGCTGAAGTGGTAGGTCTTCCAGACGAGATGCAGAAGATGGCACACCATGGGTTCTTTCTTCCGGAGGGTTAGGATTGCCTGCTCTAGTCTGTGAAAGCCAAAATATAGTAAAAAACTATCCACCTTCTTCTTCTCCCCCTCTCTGTTACACAAGTAGTTTGTGTGTCTGTGTTCCTGTTCGTGTGTGACTGACACAAAATTTAGTGCGTGTGCACACGCATGCGACAAATGTGCATATATGTCTGTGAACACATAACCAATTTTCTCAGGTACAAACCTGAGTGGCATGCAGTGGATAATGATAATATACTCCCCTGCCATGTCTTTGCAGGAGAGCAATCACTCCTCCACAGTGGCCCATATTCACTGAGACACCATCTGCCCCGAAGCTGATCAGCTTCTTTATTCACGACCCGCCATCGTCCTCTGGGCAAACTGTATTGAATGCAGCCTTGGTTGCATCCAGAACACCTTGAAGGACAACACAAAAACAATAAGACTTTTGTAGCCTTAGAACAAAGAATATAGTGACTCAATTATGCATTTATGAAACGATACAAAAAATATCCCGGACAATAGCATGGGAGTGTTCAAGGGTCTGTTGTCCAACAAGGAGGGTGACTGGCTTCCCACCCTCTACCAGGCGCACATAGACAATTTCGCACCCTGTGTTCGATATGTCAGCGTCTCCATCGATGAGAACTGCAAAGTACTTTGCTGTTCTCCGCTTCGCAGCTAGGCTCTCTTTCAAGAGATCAGCAACTTGCACAATCATCTCTGCACACCTGTATGAATGAGAACACTGTTGTAAAGCGCTTATAGTTTATAGTTTTTCATTTTATTAGATCCCCATAAGCAGTGTTGCAGAACAACCGTTTATATCTCCCTGGGACTGGGGTCCACAAAGATTAATATAACATACATAGCCTGGCATACTACATGCCATACACACATGTACTAGGCTACACATACAGTCACATAACATGACTGACATCACATAACATGCAATTACATTACTAATCATAATGTTACTTATACACATGCCAGGATGACATTACATTGCTTCGGTTTAGAAAACTGCTATATTTATAAATGCGAGGTATTATTATTATTATTATTATTATTATTGTTGCTGTTGGAAAATATTACCTGACGTGGTTGTTGTAGGTTGGGTTGATATCAACACCGTTCCTCTTGTGCCGTGTGATAAGAGGTCCAAACTTGACGAATGGCTTGTCCTCCTTGGCGATGAAGTAGGCGATGTTCATTTTGATCTTCAGCTGCCTCCTCTTCTCCACCTCAGAAATCATCACCTGTCCATCCAGGGTTGCAGTCAGCGTCGAGGCTGGTTTATTTTGTCGCATCATGTAACTGTCTCTGCAGGTGATGTGCCGCTTGGAGTGGATGTGTTTCATGAGGCTGTCTTTTTTTAAATGGGGTTTCCAGTCACAAACACTGAATTATCTGCCTGCTTCTGCCCTTTGCAATATTTACAGAACATGAGGTTGTTATCAAACTCTAGCTAAGGGAAGAGTTTGTTCCAATCTGATTTAAACTTGTAAACTTTTCTAGCACTGTCAATACCGCTAGTGCTAACATTAGCTGTCGGCATCTCCTCTGGCTCGACACTGTCAGTTATCCCAGATTCTACATTTTCGCTCACATTTCTCTCACCAATTTCCTCTCTCTCCTTGGTTCCACTTTTTCGAAAATAGGACTCGATTTTCTTCATTCCTCGCTCTCCCGCAAGCTGTTCAAACACCCGGTATCCGACTGATACAAATGGCCGTAGTTCCCTCAGTGAGTGTAGTGAGTGCAGCTTGTGCGGCTGAGACGTCATCGCGCGACATCTTCTTCTGCAGGCTGCCCGTGTGAAAAAAGAAAGAAGTTGTAGGCAATGACTTCTAGTTTGATCCACTTTGTATGGATTTATTTTAGGAGCAAAATGCAAATGAAAGGGTTGAAATATGTACTCGCACGCTTGGTCCCTTTTTATTTTTTCTACTCGCGCACTCTATTTTCAGACACATATGCGAGTCAAATGCTCGCACTGTACAGCCCAGGTAGTCTGTGGCTCCTAAGTTGTGAAACGCTTTTCCACAAGACCTAAGAAACTCTTTCAAGAGCCAGCTAAAGACACACTTGTTTAAACTGGCATTGATTGTAATTTCGCTGTGAGATGGGGGGGGTTTGTTTTTTTGTTTTGTTTTTATTTGAATGTCTTGTTTATCTTATTTCTTAGGAAGCACTTTGTGACTCTGTCTATGAGAGGTGTTAAATCAAATAAACTCTATTATTATTATTACAACTATTATTATTCTCTCAATAGGTGGCACCCAATGGTTATTGAATATTCACGCGGAAGTGGAGCCTGTTAGGGATTTAGAATATGGACAAGTTAAGTCCCATCCCTGCTCCCCAAGAATTGTATGAATTAATCTACTCAGCCAAACTGCCTAAAATACTTGACCGAAGTATCTATTCAGCAGTAAATGAAAATGATCTCTTGCGACAGAACAAATTGTCGTCCTTTGTTGCAACCACTTCAGCTATAATAGGACAAAGGTATCTCAGTTAAGTAGTGAAAAAAAAATCTGCTTTCTGAATCAAAAAATTTGCATAGTATTCATACTATATCATTCTACAATTAATTATAGTCATCAGATATTAAAAACGCACGATTCCCTTCCATTGATTTAAGCTTAGATTCATCCCTCAACAAATTTAGTGGTTCCTTACAACCGCATGCAATCTCTCACTGAAATCCAGTCTCTCTTATGCTTGCTAAGGCTCATCTGTGTAAAGCGCAGTTCTAGTTCACACCCACGTGAACTATAACCTGGTAATTATCTTTTGATTAATATATTTTTATCCAACCCCAGAGAGTAGAAACTTTCCACAGTAATTGAAAGACATTGAGTTGACCATCATAAAAGTATTTAAACCTCAGTGTAACAGCAAGTTCGGTAATATTCTCTCAACTGTGCACAGCTGAATGACATGAGTTCAAAGAAAAAAGACTTCCAAAACCAACCCAGAAGTACTTACTGACTTACTTAAGCCCTTTGCTCCAAATTGGGGCATGGGCCATTGATGAACGCCCTCCAATGCCTCCTCCTCTGCGCCAGCTGTTGCATGTCCCTCCAACTCAGGTCTAGTTCCCTCATCTCACCCTCCATATCCCTCCTCCAGGTGTTCTTGGGGTGGCCCCTTCTCCTTCTGCCTCGCGGGTTCCATCGCTGCGCTTGTCTCGTCATACTGTTTGATGGCCTTCGTAACGTGACCCAGCCACGTCCACTTCCATTTCTTTACCTGCTTTGCAATTGGTAGCTGACTTGTTCTTGCCCTAGACTCCTTGTTTGTAACTTAGTCTGTCCAGTGCAGTTTCAGAATCCTGCCTAGGCAATGGTTTATATTGGTCTGTAGTTTCTTTGTTATCTTCGCTGTCACTCTCCCGGTCTCTGCTCCATATAATAAAACTGCCTTCACACTGGAATCAAAAATCTTTAACTTTGTGGCTGTTGATATCCGGGACAAGTTCCAGATCTTCTTCAGTGAATTGAATGTGCCTCTAGCTTTATTGATCCTGGCCACAAATTCCGCATCTGTGCCTCCATTTGTGTCCACCACACTTCCCAGGTAGGTAAAGGACTCCATCTCTTCGATATCCGCTGCCTCGATGTTGATCTTCCCAATTGGATTGCTTCATTACTTTAGATTTCTTCTTGCTGATAAGGAGGTCGGCTTTCTCTGAATTTTCGATTACTAAGTTGGTTTTATCCTGCATTTGAGATCTTGAATGCGACAGTAGGCGATGTCATCTGTGAAGTGAAGGTCATCCAGTTGTTAAGGTCCATTGCATTCCATTTCTCCGACCAGTTGTCGGTTTCCATTATCCGGTCAATCGTGAGAAGGAATAGGAATGGTGAAAGAAGACAACCCTGCCTGACTCCGGTTCTAACTTTAAAGCTGTCTGATAGCTGACCTTCATGGACAATGCTGTAGGTGGTACCAGAATACGAGTTCTTGATGATGTTGATAAACTTCTGTAGGATTCCAAAATGCTTCAGTAATTTCCATAGAAAGGTGCGATCAAAGTTGTCAAAGGCCTTCTGGTAATCTAAAATTGACATAAAGCGAGGAGTTCCATTCGATAGATCGCTCAATGATTATTCGGAGGGTTGCTATCTGGTCTGTACATGATCTTGCATGTCTGAACCCGGCTTGATAGTCTCTTAACTCATCATCCACTGCCATTTTCAGGAGTTCCAGCATAACTCTGTTGAACACTTTGCTAGGTACTCATAGTAGGGGGATTCCTCTGTGATTGTTGCATTCTCCAAGATCCCCCTTTTTATGTAATTTAACTATGAGGCCTTCCTTCCATTCAGATGGTGTCATTTCATCCTCCCAGATCGCTTTGAAAAGGTCGTGTAATACTTCAGTGGTAGTAGAGATGTCCGCTTTCAGAGCCTCTCCTGGGATGTTATCTGGGCCTGCTGCCTTTCCATTTTTCAACTTCTTTATTGCGCTCTTGATCTCAGTTCTTGATGGTATTCGACAATTCACTGCTAGTGGGTGTTCCACCTCTGGAATATCAATTTCTCTTCTGTTGATGGTCTATTTAACACCACATTAAAATGTTCTACCCATCTGCGCAGCGGTTCCTCGGTGGTCGTCAGGATTCTTCCCTCTTTTTCCTTGCTAGTGTGATTTACATGCTTACATTTTTCAGGTAGCTTTTGTGTAGTATGGTACAAGTCTCTCATGTTCCCCTTCGCTATGGCTTTCTCGGCTTGCTTTGCTAGATTCTCGATATATCATCTCTTGTCATTTCCGGCACTGCTTCTAACTGCCTTGTGGGCGACAGAGTACTGCTTCTGGACTTTCTTGGTCTTTCTATCTTTTATTTTGCAAAGGGTCTCAGCTGACATTCATTCCTTGTGCTTTGTCTGCTTCCTACGCTGTGTTTCTTTGCATGTAGTATTCCACATGTTCTTCAAATGCTGCCTGGGCGCGTCAATTGTACTGTCTTCATCTTCTAGATCTTGAAAGGCTGGAAATTTGTTCTTTAACTACAAGAGGCATCTGCTATTGATTGGTCTTCTAGATGTTTGTACTTCACTCTTGCCTCAAGCTGTACATAACACCTCTTTAGCGTAAATTTCATTGTAGCTACTAGCAGGTGGTGGTTACTGCTAGCATCTGCCCCCCTCATGACTCTTATATCATTTAGTGATCTTCTAAACTTCCGGGCAATACATATCTGGTCTATCTGATTTTCTGTGATTTTATCCAGGGACCTCCAGGTCACTTTATGACCCCTCGTGTGTGGAAAAATGCTTCCTCCTATGACAAGTTTGCTGTTTGCGCACAAATCTGCAAATAACTTTCCATTCTCATTCATCTCACCAAGACCATGTCCTCCCATAACCAGCTCGTAACCATCGTTATTCGATCCTATCTTGGCGTTTAGGTCTCCCATTACAATTGCAATATCCTTTTCTTCTTGATTTGCAAGCAGGCTTTGTAGCGTGTTGTAAAATTCCTCCTCAGTGGGCTCCTCTGCATCGTTGGTTGGTGCGTAACACTTCTCGGCGTGCTTGGAGATCATAAAAGCAACTCCTTGTGTGTGTGGCGCATTCTGGTCTTCGTGACTAGAGTACAGAAGTGTCTCCCCTGTGGCGAGCTTGCAGATTGTGTCCATCGTGTTTCGCTGAGGCCCAGGACTTCCAAGTTGTATCTCTTCATCTCTGCTGTGATAACTGCTGTTCTTCCTGTCTGATACATAGACCTTATGTTCCATGTGCCGATCTTCATCTTTTGTCTTGGTGCGAGAAGGCTGATCAGCTGTCAAGGGTCCTTTCGGCTTTTCCCCTGCAACGTCATACTTCTTGAAGATACCCTCTTGCCAAGACATTGGCAGTGCTGTTCCTCAATGTTTCCATATTCCAATGATATCCACCTGGCAGGGGATTAGCCTATCTGGCTTTACCGGAGCCCTGTTAGCCAGCATTACCTGTTACCACCTCCCACAAAGACGACGTACGGTTGGATTTCTGGGAGGCCAACCCAGAAGTGCCTAGGTTATGTTTACGTGATAGCAATGTAATACCGACATAGATAGAGGGAGTTTTTCTGAATGGAACCATACTGGAGGGGTCATTGTACTGGAAAGCTCTGTTGCTCTGTTTCACAGGAGGAGGACTTCAATGATAGAGAGTTTTTCTTCATTATGAGTGAGTACAGTGGAGTAATATGGAATGCTTATGGCTTGCCATTTAGCTGGCTAGCTGTTTTTTCTTTTATTTTCGGTTACCATAGTCATGATGATCACAGAGCTTGTTTGCCACATTGGTTATTATGAGTAACTGTTTGCCTATGCTAAATATACTGTAGATAGTGGCATGGTGGTGATGTTTTAGAATTTACGCCGCAATCAATGAAATCGAATAGCTGGGTTTTTGTTTGTTTTAAATGAGAACAGCTCCAGGACTTTGGTAAATCCCCTGATGCGTTCATTGCACCTATTCTGTTCAATCAAGATTAGCACATCGCTTACTTTTTCTTGATTATGGATTGTCTGTTTTGCAAGAATGAAATGAGATATAGTTCAGATCTTACTGTGTTAGTGAATTATTCTTGCTGAACAAATGCAAATTATGGATGTTAAATAAAATTGCCCAGTTCATCCTGAACCAGCTGAGAATGTGTCTACCCACCCAAGGTTATTTTTGCCTGCAGATTGCAAGCAAAAACAGCGCAATTGGGTGGGAAACGGACTAATCCGGCACCACTGACCATGATTGTGCGTGTCCACAAGGGTGTTTTTTTCCTGTAAGAAGGGTCGCGCTGCTTCCAAGCATTGGATGCTTGATTAGTGTGCCAATGGGCAATGTCTTGATCAATGATCCACAAGTGATTCCCAGCTTTATTTCCAGCATTTGAAAAATGGTAGTGGTGGCTGTACCTGGATGGATGAACTGCTTAACTCATCGGCTGTCTACACTGGGGCTGCGTTTGAACAGTCAACAAAAGTCTCAGGAGTCCCAAGGAAAAGTGGTAAAGAATTAGACAAGAGTACATGAATTTTTGACTATTCAAATGCAACCTTGGAAAATGACTGCCAAGTAAATACTTTTGGGTAATTTTCGAGGAGTTAGGAACTTTTCTAAGCAAGAGAGACTATTCAAACGCAGCCCCGGATTTCAAACAAGACCAGCATGGCAGTTTGTGCGGAAACTTTATGTTGGAATGAAAAGAGTTCTCTGAAATGTATTTCTGAAAACTTTTGAGGCAAGAAATAAGCTGGGCAATTGCTGAATCTGCAATCATTTTATGTCAACAGATGTTAGATAAAAAGTTTTTCAGAGTTCACAGAATCAGCGAGTTGCACTGAGCAACCGTAATTAGCATGCTGTATATGCCGAAAAGTTTTCTGATTAATAGTCATTTTTGTGGACTCATTTGACGCCAATTTATAATGAGTATGCATAAGTCAATAAGTGGAGATTGGAGAAATATTAAAGTGCAATTAGATTACTTCCAGATCATGGGCATCGCGTGCATTTACGGATCATGATTTGTTTCTGTCTGAATGCAATGAACATAAGCAATTTAATGGAGTAGCTACTACTCAGGGTTCGAAATTCGAAGTTCTCTGCTAGTCCACACACTAGTAAAAATTATGGCGGACGAGTAAACTTATCCTCTCACTAGTCAGAGTGTCCAGTAAAATATGGTCAACAACCAAAATAATAGAAAGAATTCCGTATCCAACCTCCACCATTTTCAGCTTCTTATTCGCCGGAAGGATTTTAAAGGGGGGTCCGGACACCAGTATATTTCGGGTGTTTCATTAGTGAGAAGGGGGTTTATAAACAATATGAAATATTGTGTATGCGTATGCTGCACATGCACAAACAACCCGTGTATCATCAGTAACAAGGCTGCTCCCATTATGTTCAATTACCACATGTAGCAGTCCTAGAAATTAAACTCAAAATTTTCTTGACTAAATGCACAATTGATGTTTTTACACATTTTTCCCGTCCCACGTTGCAATACAAAGATCGACCGACGTTGAAGGAGATGATCAGAACATTGCTTACATTTTCAGAATTTAAAAAATAAGAGATTCCGTGTAAACTACAGAAGTGTCTCAACTCTTAAGCCATGTACGGACTTTTAACCATCATTTCGAGTGGATTTTGGCATTTTGTTGTATATTATCGGCAAAGGTGAGTAATCCACGTAAGAAGAGTAAAAATCCTGCCAAGTATTTTGTCCTGATCCACCTAGGTTGTCCTATTAGTAGAAGAGTTGCGGACAGGGCAGTTATGTCAAACCAGTGTGTTAAAGGAGACAGACATCTATAATGTGCAGGATTATGGCTCTCCAGGGGCAGTGTTCCCAACTCCTTTGCTAAATGGACAACCCAGGAGGATCAGGAATTCTGTGGAAGATTTTTACCCTTTGGACCTGGATTACCCACTTCTGATTATCGCTGTAGCGAACTGGATTGCAAATATTGCAACAAGGTTGTAGTTAATTCAGTGGTCTGTGCACGCCCCTAGTGGTAGTGACCAGTGGTCTAAACTCAGCGACCATGGTCCGTGGACGGACCTCTGATTCAGCTACAACTCCCTCTCAAATATTGGGCAGTGGTCAAAGACATGAGCAATGACATTGATTTTAACCCAGCAAAATGACCAACCAGCATTTCAGATCATGTCAATACTTGGCTTAAGATTTATCTTTGTCTAAGGGACTGATGGGCTTTGAAATTTGAAGTTTTTACTGTTTGCTATTAATTATGAGGAAAGAGTTACTTTCTGTTTTACTGAAGGGCTTCTGTCATCTGTCTCCTTCACGGTCTCTTACGTTATTTTTTTTTTTTTGGCATGACTGATTATCAATTAGTATTAGAATATAATTAGATATTAATTATAATATATGTACACATATAATAATTAGACTATATATATATATTATATTTTCTAATAATTAAAATATAATTAAAGTTTAATTAGCATAGGTGAGAGTTTCAGTTGTAATAAACCAAATATAAAAGATTTGAGACACCGATATCTTATTGACGTAAATGAGAGAAAAAAATGGCTGTCAAGTAAAAGATTGAGAGGACTAGAAAACCTGAGAGAGTACTGGTCTGGATGTCTAGTGAAAAAAACATCCAATTTCTATCCCTCAGTAGCCTGCACAGGATTTAAAGTAGACTTGTGTTTTTTTTTTTTCATAGATTATTCCTGGAACTGCATGCATTATAGCATAATGCATTATCATTTATGAAGCACATAGGAATTATGTTTATGTATAGAACAGTTTTATACTGATAATATGCTTTGTAGTTTGAGTCATTTTTCCCAGTTCCTGGTGTATAGCGGGCAACAATTATGATAATTGGAGTCCTTGTTTAATTTCCTTTTGCAATGCCACACCAAACCCGTTTCTTGAATGTACGTTGTACATTGCGTAAAATCAAATATAAGAAAAACAGAAAAGTGGAAAAGGGTGAGGATATGGCACAAATCTGTAACACTATAGAGTTTCAACACTAGATGGTGGCATTATCTACAAATTACTGTAAAATTGAAAAAGCCATGCATGAACAAAAAAAAAAAAAAACGCAAAAGCAGCATCATCTGGTCCTGAATTTCAGATGTAACAGCATTCTAATTTTACCCTGAGCAAAAAAAAAAAAAAAACGCTAAATAAAAGTGAGGAAGTTAATGAAGGGCAACCGCAGGCCTCACATACCTGACATATAATCAGCGTCAATGATTCCACTATCAGAAGGAGAAAAGGCAAATAAATAAATAAATAAATAAAAATTTGATGCACCTGAGGTTTTGCAATAATGCTAAGTCATGCAGCAAGACTATGATTCAAAGCACAGTGGTGCAAAAGACACAAAATTAAGATTTTTGAGTGGTCTAGTCAATGTCCTGACTTGCAACCCATTGAGATCTCGGGGTAGGACCTAAAATTGGGATGTCTGGTCTCCATTTATCATAGACTGTACTTGTTGCTGCTGACAGTGATACAGCCAGTTATTCAGTTTATGGGGGCACTTACTTTTGCACATGGGCATCATAGATGTTAAATGACCTTTTTACTTCAGCAAACGAAATGATTATTTTCAGTAATTTGCCTTTCATCATGTTCTTGTTGTCTTATAGATTTGGTATGAAGACTGAAACTATTGAGTGTGATAGATAAGAATGGTTGAAGTCAGAAGGGGAGTAAAGGCTTAAAACAGCAACTGAAGAAGAGCCGTATCACTTTTAAAGAACTACATTTAGGGGATTTAGCACCACCTTCTGGTCAACCTCTGACATGCAATTATATCCAGTGTCTAGATTTGCAGCAGTTCTCCTTTCAAAGCTGACAAAGTAACTACGTTATTCGTCTTTTTATGAAGAATTCCGTAATTATCCTGCTGCTTTAGACAGCAGTCTCATTAGCAACTAGATGATGCGCATTCTATAGAGAAGCTAACCCATGCCTCCTGTTGACCTTGACCTTTGACCTCTCGACCTCAAAATGCAAATTTGGACAGGGTACCCTAGGATCATCTACACCACAAAGTTTGGTCACCCTAGCTTCAGTGGTGGCCGAGCTGTCGCGCGGACGGACAGACAGACAGAGACAGACAGACAGACAGACACACACACACTCACACACACACACACACAGACAGACAGATGGTGCTAAACTGTATACCTATGCCGCCTCGTTGGGCGTGGGTAATAAAATAAAGCCTTGAAAGGAATAATGATCAATATATTATTTTAAAGGATTTCTCCATAATATGATCAATAAGTCATTAAGAATATTATATTTTGCAACTCCAACCATCAGAACAAAACACAGAGCTAATCAGAAGTTTACCTCTGGATTCATTTACGGCCTTGAGGGGTTAACAGGCTAAATCATGATCGTTTTCATGAAATTCCACCCTGATATAAGGAATAACTTATTCTGTGGATCATTATTTGATACTAGAGAGTGATTTCAACCACCTAAACCATCAATACTGAGCTCATCAGAGTTTCCCTATGAGGGCCAAGGGTCCATTTTTCAAAAAGAATAAGTTCCCACAGAAGGAACTTGATAAGCAAACTTTTTATTGGCCCTAAATTTGGATAAGCCGTGCAAGTTGGTCAAATTGAAAGCAAATTGTCTACCTCAAGTGGAGACATGGTGAAATCATTGCCTAAAATGAGGGTTCTCTCCCATAACCCCAATAATGATCTGGTCTCTTTGAAAATCATCTGACTTACAGTAATGTCATCATATTTGACGAAGAAGTTGTCAAAAAGCCTTCAAACACACAAATTTCAATTGACTAGTCCCTCCAATATCCCAAAAATCATTATTGCATGAAACAAAATCCAGTTTTAAAGAGTTAATATTGTATACTATGGAAATAGTATCCCATTTGTAAGCATTGTTTCTAAGAGAGGAGACAATCAATTATCCCTTTATCAATTTCTAGCCCTGTAGCTCATATAAAACGGAAGTTATGGGTCTCCAGATATGGGTACAAATGAAGTGCAGGAAAAAGTGGGTGTGGCATCCAAATTTCCCAGGGCCATGATGCCAAAATGAATAAAAGTATGAAGCTAAATTTGGGATTCCTTCATTTGGGGTCAAAAATTAATTACATTTTTTTCGATCAAATCTGAGAGATATCACTGGGGATGTTTCTGGAATCCGTGAATTGACATGGAATGACCCTCAATTTAAAGAGCAAGAGAACCAGCTACAAAGCATTTTTGAATTGTTGAAGTCTCAAGTTCTTTCAAAAATTAGTTTGTGCAACCTCTTGGACTTGGACTTGAATTTGAGCAAAGTCAAAAATACTTTGCAGCTGGTTGCCTTACTTTTTCTGGTTTTTTGGATTTTTGGTCTTTTGGGCCTTTTGGTGTTCCTGAGCTCACTCGAGGGTTATTTATCTTTAAGAAAGAAGCAATTAACTGACTTTGCCACATTTTATGTTTTTGCCATTTCTCTGAAGCTTTTGATATTGCCTAATGATGGCTTGCTTCGGTTGCAGTGGCAGCTCTTTGGAATTCATATTCTAAATGTCACAAGTTCCCTTGTGTCTCAGTAATTGGCTCCTCTCCTGTTCCAACAGTCTGCTTGAGTTTTGCGGTTTGTCTCCCTTAATTGCTTTATTTTTATGAATTGCCTGCTAGTATTGGGCTAACTGCAGTTCTTCCATGTGTGTGGTAAATTTATGAAAGAAATGTTTATTTGCCTCCTGAGTCAATGTGATAGTAACAACCTCCCAAGCCTTAATCCATCTCTAAGATTGGGACTGCTTTCCTTGTTCCTGTTAATACCCTGTTTCTGCCTGTTTCTCTTCTGAGCCTTTTTAATGGGACTGCCACCCAAACCTTCGTCGGTCCCCAGGATTGGGACCACTTAAAGTCTCTGTTCCTGTTTGCAAGCAGTCCTGCACCTGCACATAAGGTTCTCACCCTGGCCTCTGCCCCGGGACAGTTTCTGACCTTGGTGTGGACACACCTCTCCAGTCATACCCCAACTCTCCTGTACTGCTGCTTTTCAGCTTGGGGTTATGGCCTGTCCTCCTCTCCTTCCTCATTCCTGCCTATAAATACTCCCTTGTGGATTGTACTCTGAATCTGTGTTTGGTTCCTTGTCTGGATCATAACACCAAAAGCAAATGCCAAACTTTAAATCAACTGCTATACATTGTATCTGCTTGCTTGTAAATTAAATAATGAGGGAATAACATTTAACTGGCCATAGACCAGCCACGTGTCCAATTACTTTTGGTCCCTACAAAAAAGGACATATATGAAGTGCTGTAATTCCTAGCTGTTCACCCTTTTTGGAGGTTAATTCCTTCAAAGTAAAGCTGACAGTCTGAACTCATATCCATTATTTAGTTTTGTGGTAGACAGCTAAAATAATAATAATGTTTGCTAATGTCCCAATACTTATGCACCTGATTGCACGGGTCATACTTGTTTACATCACAGGGATGTAGCATTAGCTCATGGAGCAGGTAGAATATTAAGGTGATTAAGGTTCCTTGGAGAAGTCAGTGTCCTGACGATATGGAGGCTTGGATTCAAGAGTTAAGGGTATTTTTCCAAATGGTTTCAAGTTTCCTAATAACGCCAATAATGTTGTGATCTGTGATTCTGCTCTCATGTTTAAGTTCTGTGCCTGGCTCAGCCATGTTTAGGATTTCTGTGTTTAGTGACCACTGCCTGCCCTCTGACCATTCTTAGGATTATGTATTGTGTTTTGGTAGTTTGGATTTCATTGTGTTATTATTTTTCATGTCTTAGTAATTTAGTTTCCATGCCATGTTTTCATTTCTATGCTTTGCACTTTGTCTCCCCTGTCATGTGTGTATCTTTGCTCACGGTCCCTTGTCTTGTGTGCCACTCATTCGGGTGATTTATTGGTTTCTGGGTTTCAATCTTCTTTCATTATCTCGTGTTCTTCCTTCCTCTCTCTTTTTCTGTCTTACTAACACATACTAACAGTTTATTGTTTTTGCTCAATACTAATCCACACTAACCTTGTATATTTGGACTAACTTACTAACAAGCACTTGGGATTGTATAGCTGCACTTACTAATTGACTAATGATCTCTCAGCTGTCGCCCTATTCTAGTCTCCGCCTCCTTGCCTATCCCTAATTATCTCTGCTGCAAGTTTCTGTGGTTTTCCACTTGTACTCTGTGCTTTCCTTTTCTTTTATCTTGGCACTTTAGTACTCCTTAACCGGAGCTGTTGTTTTGTACTTACGTTTGTCTTGTGATCCCTGTCTGCGTTTTGGCTACAGCCAAATTCATGTAATTAGTTTATCCCTCATGTGTCTCTCCCTAATCATTGTCACTATTGATTGCACCTGTTCTCCCTGGTCATGTGTTTACCCCGGATGTGTATATAAGATGTCTGTTTGGTTCTCACTCTTGTCAGATCGTTCTCCCTAGTTTTCTTGTGCTACGTTTCTCGCCTCGATATCTCAGTGTTTATCTTTCTGACTGGATTGCCCGACTATTGTTTTTGGTTTGCCCTTTTTGGATATTGTTGCATCTGTGAATTTTGACCTTTTTTCTGCCCGACCTTGATTTTGTGATTACTGCCCTGGTTTTGGATTCGGACTGTCTTTGGCTTATGAGTTTGTTTCTCCTCCAAACCTACGCCTGTGTACCGAACCCTTTTTGTCTGACCACGAACTTTGTTATTGGTGCCCTGGTTACGATTCTGGATTACGCCCATTGGATACTGTTTTTGGATTGTGGACTTTGTACCGTTGCCAGCTCTGTTGGGGGGTTTCCCCCTTCAGAAATAAAGCCTCCTTTTTGCATTCTACTGGTTGTCGCACTTGGTTCATTTCGTAAATCACAACAAATAAAATAAATAAACAAATATTATTGCACTTTCTTCATACAAAATCAACTTCCACAAGGTGCAGTGGACTGAGGGCAAGAAGCTAGGTGCCACTTTTAAGTGACTCTAGTAGGATATTTTGAAAAGGTACACTAAGGGCCAAAAGTTTGGAAGCAAGGCCAATAAAGGTAAAAAATTTGGAAGCAACTTGAAGTTTCTGTTCACAATGCCTTTCTAAAAAACCAGTATATGTCTATGGATTTTGGGATGTACAGGTACTACCCAGAAAATTAGAATATTCTCAAAAAGTTTATGTATTTCTGAGATTCAACTTAAAAGTTGAAACCTACATATTATATAGACAAATAACATGCAAATCAATATATTTCAAGCTTTTATTTGTTTTGATTTTGCTGATTAGGACTTACGGCTCAAGAAAATCAAAAACTCAGAAAATTAGAATATTACATGAAATCGATTTAAAAAAAAAAAAAAAGGATTTTAAATACAAAAATGTCTGGCCTCTGAAAGGAAAATCTTGCATCTGTAATTAGTACATGGTTGGGGCCCCTTTTGCACGAATGACTGCTTCAATCCGGCGTGGCATGAATGCTACCAGCCTGTGGCATTTCTCAGCTGTTATCGAAGACCAGCATGCTTCAATCACAGCCTTGAACTCTTCTTTATTGTTTCGTCTCTTTTCGTGCACCTTTCTCTTGACAATGCCCCATAGATTTTCAACGGGGTTCAGGTCAGGTGAGATTGGGGCCAATCAACCACAGTAATCCCGTGGTTGTTGAACCAGGATTTGGTACTTTTGGCAGTGTGGGCAGGTGCCAAGTCCTGCTGGAAGATGAAGTCTGCATCCCCATAAAGCTGGTTCGTTGAAGCAAGCATGAAGTGCTCTAAAATGTAATGGTAGACTGCTGCGTTTACTCAGGACTAGAGAAAGCACAGGGGACCAACACCAGCAGCTGACATGGCTCCCCCAGTCATCAGAGATTGGGGAAACTTAACACTGGACTTGCATTTTCCATCATGCGCCTCACCAGTCTTCCTCCAGACTCTTGGACCTTTGTTGCGAAATGAGATGCAAAATTTGCTCTCATTAGAAAAGAGGACTTTGGACCACTGGGAAACAGACCAGTTCTTCTTTTCTTTAGCCCAGCAAAGGTGCCACTGGCATTGCTTGCTGTTGAGGAGTGGCTTGACAACAGGAATTCGACATTTAAAGCCCATGTCCAGCATCCGCCTGTGTGTTGTTTCACACACAATATTGGTTATATTCACAATATTCTAATTTTCTGAGTTTTTGTATTTGAGGTTTCAATGAGCTATAAATCATAATCATCAAAATTAGAACAAACAAATGCTTGAGATATCTCACTTTGCATATAATGAGTCTATAAAATATATTAGTTTTACCTTTTATGCTGAATTGCCAAAATAAACCGACTTTTACACGATATTCTAATTTTCTGAGTATTTACTACACGATTAGACTTTTCTTTCATTGATATGCACCATTTTCCTCTACTTACCTTCAGGTACTGTATGCATTGATGTTGCCAGACCATTGCTGAATAAATGTTAACAAAAGAAAGGAGGGGCTTAGTTTTTGGGTTGAGAAGATTTGCAAGAGTCACAACATCAGTGAAAAAGTAAAAAAACAAATCACAGTTTGCATGATTCACTTTGTGTCATGGTTTACAGCCCACCAGCCAACGGCAATCCGGCGGACACTAGAACCATGGGCCTAGTAATATGGGCCTGATAATTTGAGTAAAAATATATTCTGATAAGTGACTCTTAATATAAGAAACATGTTTATTTTGCTGCTAAGTATGCCAATGAAACTATGATCTTTTTTGTACAAATTTGATCTTGCTTCCAAACTTTTGGCCTGTAGTGTAAGTATTTTCGCATTGGTGCTGAATAAACCATTACTGCAGTCAATAATACAGGCCTACACTCGGCTTGTGTTATCACACAAAGACGACATTGTACAGCAATAAGTCGGTGAACGCTCTCTTAAAATTAGGAGTTTCTTTCAGTCATTTAGATCATCTTCAAAACAGTTCAGAGTAAGCTGATATGAATTTGATTAGTTTTCAGCTCTCTACCAACGAGTCATGTCTTACCTCATATGTCCAACAAGTGGCGCTAAAGTATTACTTATCTCTAGTAAAAAGTAATTCCGGGCTCAAAGTAAGGTTGTTCCATATCAAGGGATAGGTTTGTAAAGAGATGCATGAAAGGAAAATATGTAGCCTATGCCGTGGGTCAACCTCACTCATTTGAATTCTCTCAGTCGCATAACAACAATCTCCCACTGCAGAAGACCCAAAAATGCACGAATTTTTTTTCCCTTTTTTTAACAGTCAGAAGTATTAACCATGTGTACACATAGATATGCTCTCCTGCAACTCTCTTCAAATTTCTTCGGAGTTTTTCCGACCTCGGCCCTTTTTTGTTGCCTCACGCCTATTTCCTGCCAGATGAAGACGCAAGTAAAAACTGCTTCCTGTACAGCATTCCTCCGTTCCGACAATGATCCACGACCGCCCCCGCCCCCCCACCCAATCCACCGCTCTCTAATCAGTCTTTCTGTTTCTGTCGGGCGGTAAGCTCAGTCAAGAATTCCGATTCAGGAAGTTGGTCGTGACCGACAAGCATATAAAGGCGGTCGTGACTCGTGACTAGCGGCTACAAGGGCCAAGGCCAGCGCGGAAAGTCCTGGCAGAAAGTAGAGAAGAACACTGAAGCTGTGCACTTCTGTCGCTCTGGATAAGAGCGTCTTCAGTCATTGAAATGTCTAATAATATAAATAAACTCACTGATAAATGAGAAATTACCGTACCAAGGTTTCAGAACAAACTTGTGCATGTATTAGGACCCATAGGCGTGTTTCACATTTGTCTGTGTATGGATGTCACGTTGGCCCATGTTCAAGCAGTTTATACCAAATTACAGCAACATAATATAAATATGGTATTACCTCAGGAGTCATATAACCGCAGAACCAAAGCATCTCGGAGTTTTCGTGAATTGGTACTATATCTGCTGAATGGCATGTGGATTGGTAAGATTCAAAAATAAGATGGTGCATGCGTAGTTTCCAGTAATTAAGAAGTTGACTCAAATTAGAAGTACAGCAACTTGCTGCAAAGAATTTTTGTATTAGCTCATACTAAAATTCCACATTCTTTTCAAAAATGAGTTTTTGCGACCACTGGGACTTAAGTTAAGCAAACTCAAAATTCTTTGAAGCTAGTAGCCTTACTTGTTCGTTTTAGACAACTTTATTATTATTATTATTATTATTAATAATAATAATACTTTTTTTCACAGTAAAGGCCCAAATAATTGGTGCTCGAATTACAGGTAGGCTACGTTTGTCAGAAAAATGCAAAATTATTTTTAATGGAAAGTGCAACTATCAAAACTGATCACGACGAGCGCCGAGAAAAACTGGAACTGCCGTAAGTCAAGAGCTCTTCGACTGGAACCGTCTAACACTTGGTTGGAGAGTGGCTAATTTTTGTTTTTCTGTATTGGCCTCGCGTATTCTTAACACGTGAATTAAGGGGCCTTCAGGGTAAAGTGTAGAAATAACCATAATATTATAAAAACTAAGAAAGAAACATACTCAACATGATTTTAAACTCATAAAATGTAGTATTTTGTGTGTTTTATGTGTTTGCCACGGAAACGGCACTTTAATGACAAAATATGAATATATTTTGTGGCACTGATATTTCAATAATATGAAAGGTTTGAGATACTTCTATGAAATGACACAGGATTTTTTTTGTTTGGAACATTTATGAATATTTAATGAGCTCTGTTATGCAACCATTGCGAAAATCGCTATCATCAACTTGCTTCATTTTCAAAATGAACCCCGCAAGGGATGCACCTATCTAGAAAATCCTGTCATTTCATAGATCTCCAACAGATACAACTCCAGTCCAAATGTCAAGTCAATCAGATGAATATTAATGATTTTATGAATCCCACAAGGTTGAAAATCAGAAAATTGTGATTTTCGGTAATTTACATTTAAAGTTAAAGTAACGACTGAGGCAGAGGAAAAACATAGATTCTTGGTGTTTACTGGCATCTCACTGCATTCTTTTATTTGTTTTATGTGAAAATCAAAAATATTAAAATTTCGGAAAAAATTGAATTTTTTTACCCTGAAGACCCCTTAACACTGGACTGCCTATCAATCGGTCGGTCTGTCTGTGCGTGCGTGCGGGCACACACGCAAAAATATTCTATGAAGGTAATATTGATTCGCATTTTATTCGTATCGCGTAGGCTTATAACCTGTAGCATTTTGTAGCCAATACCTTCTCCTGGAATATTGTCATTATATTATTATTAAAAAGCGCTGTCAAATCTTGAAGGGAAGAAACTAGGAACAAGTAGGCTCGTCGAGGCCTGCTTCTCAAGGGGGTGCTGAAGAGGGAATAACCGTGCGCTTATTTAGGCCTACTATGTTTTTTGGAATATATGATAGGTTACTGTTGTTGACCAAAATTTAAAGGAACTTTTTTGTCTTTTTACGAAGTAACTTCAAGGTTTTATTTGGGGGATAGACAGAAGCGAGGGGCTCTTTCATTAAAAAAGACGATTTCTTTTAAGTGAAAAGCGCAGATGTGCAAGATGCAGTTAAGCGCAAGAGCGTCAACGGACGGTCAACAGCGCGCGCATGGGAACGCTCGCATCCTCCCATGCACGGGTTGATGGATGAACCGAAGGTCACTGGCAAACAGATATTGCCTTATCGCTCTGTGCAAGGTGTTCATTTGAGGTTAACACTTACTATTCTGGCAAGTTTCCCTTAACTCATTCCCTATACGGCAAGCCGCTGCCAACGGCGCGGCGAATTCTATCATTCCCTACGGTAAGCCGGCGCCAGCGTCGTGGATGACCATTCGCAGTCCGATGAAAACACGAAATTAGTTGAAGATCGCGGTCATAGGCCACCTGTGCTTCAATACTGTATATTAGCTATATTGTGTACTTTTCGGGAAAAGTATTCCGTACAAACGCGACAATTTTATATAAAAGTAGCTATTCCGTAGGGAATGAGTTAAAAACGCTGAAAAAATACTTGGGAATTAAATTACAAAGCGACGACTGATCTTATGATTCAGACTATGTTAGGGTTGTTTAAGCATAAACTAAATGTGATGTATTCACAATCATTTCTATGAAAATGCTTCAACATGGGCCTGTATGTCTTCTGATTACACATTACATTCTTTTTTCCAACAACTGCCACTTTGAGATCTTAAATGGAGACATCTTAAATAGACATGAATTCATACATTTATTTCACGACCTTGGCCAGTGATGTGCAGTTAGGTCCTTAAATATTTGGACAGAGATACACTTTTCATCGTTTTAGTTTTGTACGCCAGCACAATGGATTTGGGAAAAAAAAAACAAGATGTGTTTGAAGTGCAGAATTTTAAATTCAGTACGAGTTTTTTTTTTAAATATTGCCTAAATTATACCCATGCATAGCCCCCTCAGTTTTAGGAGCTCAATAGTAATTGGACAAACTGACATAATCACCTAACTTTTCTTTTCCCTCTCTCCATCTGACACCCAAATGTCTGCTTGGGTCTCTGCTTGACTGAGGAACATCCACAGCTGGATGGATGACCACCATCTTAAGCTCAACCCAGGTATATAACAGAGACAATTTTCATTCCTGCTGCATCCTCTCGTGGCCATGACTTCATTATTTCTGTGGGGGGCACTGAAGTGTCCTCCTCACCATCTGCAAGGAACCTCGGAGTAGTAACGGGTAAGAGGCCATCACTCTCTGTGAACACCTCAGCAGTGAGCCGAGAATGCACTGCATAACATCAGGAGAATCCGTCCCTTTCTTACCACCAATTCAACCCAATCTTGTCACGCCTGGATTATTGCAATGGTTTCTAGCTGGCCTTCTACTTTAGTAGTCAGACCCCTGCAGCTGATCCAGAATGCTGCACCTTGTCTGATCTACAACCTCCCAAACGCTCCCACGTCACTCCCCTTCTCGCTGCCCTCCACTGGGTGCCGGTCATGGCTCGCATCAAGTTTAAAACGTTGATGCTACCTTCCCAGATGTCTAAAAGGACAGCCTTAGCAGGAGATCATCAGACCCCATACACTCGCCAGACCTCTCCGTTCTGCTACCACTGGCCCACTAGCGCTTCCTTCTCTCTGTTCTGGTGCTGCCTGGTGGAGTCTCTGATCTGTTCAGGCTCCCGCGCGCTGCAATGAGCTTCCGGCAGAGGTCAGGACAGCAGAGACGCTGACCCCCCTCATGCGTAGTCTGAAGGCTTACCTGTTCAGACTTTATCTCTCCCCCCAACTTAATGCTATATTTAGTACTATGCCGAGTTATCGATAGTATGGTGTGTGGCTTAATGCCGTTGTACTGTTGTTATGTATTATTTTATTTCCCTCCACAGGCATTTAACTGAGCAATGTCCTTTCGAAGTCATGCCACTTCTGGTATTTTTAAATGGTACTTCCCTATTGGGTTTTCTGCACTCCTTGCCCATTCAAAAGACTTTGTTCATTGCTCTGGATAAGAGCATCTGATAAATGATAGTTATGTAATAATGTAATATTTAATGATTAATTTGTCATTTTTGATCCTTGGTGACGAACCCTTTGCAGTCAAAGACCGTCTAAAGTCTGGAAACCATATACATTATCAGACACTGGATTTTTTTCCCTGGAGATGCTCTGCTCAGCCTTCGCTGCAACTGTCTTCAGTTCCTGCCTTGTCTTTATGATGTTTCGCCTTCATCAAATTAAATGCATGTTCAGTTGGATTCAGGTCATATGATTGACTTGTCTATGGTAGACTTTTTTTTTTTTTAAACCTTGGATTATTTTTGCAATGTGCTCCCACGTCACCGTCCATCTGCACTGTAAAGCATTTTCCAATTAGTTATGATTCATTTGGCTGAATCTAAGCATGTAATCTAACCCTATACAATTCAGATATCATCTTCGGGCTTTTGTCAACAGCCTCATCACCAGTAGATACAATGAACCAGCTCAATTAGCAGCCGTACTACATGCCCATACAGAACCACTCCTCGCAGATGAAGTGGAATGCCTCAGATCATCAGCAGTTCCTTCTCCTCTGCATATCTTTCTTTATATCTTCCTGGTTTCTTTGTCTCATTTGTCAATAGGATGATGTTTCAGAACTATAGAGGCATTTTTAGAGGTTTTTTTTTTGGGGCAGGTTTGTTGTTTGCGAGCCTCACCAATAGTTTACATGTTAAAATAAACCCTTTTGATTTACCCTGGTGACGTCCTCTCTTGATTGCTGGTTTGGCACTGATATGCCTGCCTCCTAGAGAATGTTCTTGATCTGGTCTACTGTTGTGAAGTGGTTTTTCTGAACCAGGGAAAGAATTCTTCTCTCATCCACCACAGTTGTTATCTGCGGTCATCCTTACCTCTTGGTATTCCTGAACTCACTAGTGCTTTTTTATTTTTTAAGAATACACTAAAAAGTTCAGTTTGCCATGCCAAATGGTTTATCTTTTCTTTGGTGTATTTGTATTGATTTTTCAGCCTAATAATGGCTTGGATTATTGGCACTGGCAGCTGTTTGGATTTCATTTTGAGAGTTAACAGCAAAAGATTCCGAATGAAAATGTAGGTCTTGTAATCAATTGTTGACCTTTTATGTCTTTACAAATTACATTATTTGGAAATGGAACACACTGCATGAGCATCTAATTGTCCAAATACTTTTGGTCCCCAAAAAGAGGACTTCTTTCAAAGTAATTGTAATTCCTATTCTGTTCACCCAAAATCTCATGCGGTGATCCTAAAACTGAAGCAGAATGTCCTCACTGTAAGCTCTTATTTAGGCCATTATTTATTTTCCAATTCCAATATGGTCAACAGCTAAAATAATACTAACATTGACAATGTCCAAAATATTTATGGACTTAACTCTGTATGCAAATATTGGGATCATTACCATGGACCCAAATCAGAGTACTGGGTAACTGGCTTAAACAGCCTATACAGTTTGGTGCAATGAGATGCATAATCAAAAAAAACATTTTTAGAAGAATTTTTATTTAAAACAATATATGGCACTTATTGCAAAAATAATCGACTCCTTTTGTTGCTGATGTCTCCATTAATTTAAGGTGAACAGCATTAATGCCGTAAACGCATTCATTGAACCGCGGCGGTTCGTATATATTACATTCCACATTTTCAGTATGTTCCAGGTCTCGATACATAACAGTGACAGTTTTTTTTTCCCCCAGAAAGTCAGGGTTACTTAAACCACGCCCCCTACAGAAACGAAGCCTATGCTGGTTGTCAGGCTTAACTGACAGGAATAATGCCAATGATGTAATATGCTCCTTCATGGAACCCCAGGAAGCGCATTCTTATGACTGCATAATACATGGACAAGACACCACAAGAATGAGACAACAGTGGACAACACTCGCAGCTCGCACTATGAAATAAACTATTCAACTGTAAATTAAATATGTACCAGTGCTCCTGAGATTATTGTGGCTATGTTCAAAATGTCTATCTTATGAATCATTATGTTTCTCAAGACTTATGATAATCCAAATAAATAATATCGATGAATATGTAAGTTTAAAAAAAAAGGTCCGCATAAATTGCTATTTTATTGTATTTTCACGATTGTGCACCTGGCTGCGCTTTTAACGCTTCCCTTTTTATTCCTCGAATCAGCAAATATAAAAACAGCATGATATGGGAACTGTAGATATAATAAACAAGAGCGTTACATTTTTTTTTCCAGTAGCCAATCGAATTTTTATGTTTATACCTTTAAACTTCGTTCTTTTTTAAACAATAATGCAAATTCTTGGCTATTCCTGCGAATATCATATACAATATAGGTATATACATTTTCCCTCTCGTGCGTCCCGATAAAAGACCCCGAATAATAATGAATCATTTCATAAATAATGGGTTTAGGAGCTTATCGACAACGAAGTGGCCATTGCCGTTCGCTTATCTCGCCTGGCCACATTGCTCCCGTGTTCCGCTCCCCATACTAAGCGGCGCGCTGGACGTGATGTGGAATTATATAGACCTCACTTCCAGCTCCTCACAGCACTTCAGTGAATCTAAAACCCCAGACATGGATGACCCTCGACAAAATGGCTCCACACATGCACTAATATCAACAACACTTCGGTAACGGTAAGGGAGACAGACATTCTATTACCATTTTAGGGGTCAATTAGTTTTCAAAATATGAATATTATCGTTACGATAGCCTATTTATAATTTATTCTTTATTGTTCGTTCCTGTGAGCTGACGGCTGGTCTCATAAATCGCAGTGTTAAGCCATGAGGCCCATTTTAGTGCGCATTTGTTCGTCGAATACTTTCCCGTCGATACCCGATAGAGAGATTTTATGATAGACAAAGCCAACTGAAATCTATTGAAATTAGCTTACATAAAAATTTATATGCGAAATAAGTTTTGTTTCACGGCTAATTGGTCTAATCGCCTCCCAACGATGTATTAGCACATTTGTAGCTGCCTTTGTTTATGTACTAAGATTATTCAAATTTCTTTATTTGAAACGGCAAATTCAGAGAGAAGGGTTGCGACTCCCAATGTTGGTTCTCCAAGTTGTTTTCTTGCCTATTTATATTCTGTGAGACAAGGGGAAAAGGGCTGTATCGAATAGAAATTTGTGGATTGTGAATATTTACGCACCCCACCAGCTATTTGTCACCTCTTATGTCTGGTTACTAAATGAAAATCGGAGCGAAATGCCCTCGATTCCAACAATGCACTTGGCTTTGGAGCAAAATCGTTACTTAAAAAAAAGTTTAAATTTCCAATTGCACGGCTGACATCGATGATAAATGCGGGCATAATAATAGCCTAATGATAACTATAATTATTTTACATTGATTATTGTTGTTGTTATTATTATTATTATTATTATTATTGGTTACTTCAGGTGAGCTAATTTTACGGAAATGCTGCAAAACTCAGATGTATTTAAATAAATCCAATGCTTCTGCATTGCTCGTGAGAGAATATTTGAAGAGAAATCGGAGAACAGAATTTCCTAAACATTAATTCTGGATTTTATGGTAATACCAATATTAATAAATACTGTAAATCATCATAGTTTGTGGAAGGTGATTCACAGTTTAAAATTATGCATCATTGCTTCGATCCGCATGAAATGAAATAAACCATGGGAATAATTAAATCATAATGACGTTCGCTGGAAAAAAGGTGACACCTCAAATCATTAGGTGACAAATTTTTTGGCTTTTTTTGGTTGCGTTTTACTATAGCGCAAGCTTCGGCTATTAACGACAGGTGCAGACGTTTGGTTTAATGCTAAGACTGTTGGTAATCTTGGGCCTATTACACTCTTCATAAAGTCATAAATCCCTGAAAAATTAGAATAGCTACGGTTTACAGTATCTCAATTACTAGTTTCGTTCGACTAAGAGAAATCGTTTGGTAAAGCACTGGTTGTTGTTTGGCAAGTTTTTTTTCCCCCCCCCAAGAAAAATTGCAAGTTCGAAAGCAGTAAAGAATACCAGTCTCTTTTAGTAGGCCTTCTGAAACCTACTGCTCGATTACTGATGATATTTAGTAAGTTTTCGGGAAAATAGGAAGCCTAATTGAAACGAAAATTAGATGGTTCCCACTAGCTTACCCAAATGTGCGAAACGAGCACAGCCCTAGATGTCTGTTAACGGTGTGCTTATTATTGGACAGATGCAAAAATGTTGTAGGCTGATAAACGTCCACTCCCCTTTTTAAGCACGGTCATGAATTTATCAGTGTCAACGTTTGAGGTCTTAGGAGGAAATTCTGAAAAGTAAATTGAAGTTTCTAAATAAATACATTAATTAACACCCTTCTCCGCAAGAGACGTGAACACTTCACGAAAGCCACTACTGACAAACAGGGCTCTTTTAAAACTAACAATAGAAAGCCTATTTTGCTTGTTTTGACCATTTGTTTATTGCGGGACGTTCAGAGCATTGAACTCTATTTTTATTTTATTATTTTTTTATTCGCCATAATCAGACCTGTCGAAAACTTACAACTTCATCGCAATTTTAATGTTAATGACGCTTCTGCAATCAATGTTTTTGAACTCAATACACGAAATAATAGGCCTATTTGGCTTATGTGGACATGGGGGTTAACCATTTTGATCACATACACAATGTGTCGTTAGATTGTTCAGAAAATATTTGTCTAATGCTGATGACACAATCGCAACTGGTTATTGGAAGCAATGGAATTCAAGAGCACGGACTACGCTGACTGTACTGACGTTGAATACGAAAAGCTACACTTCAAAGGCTCCGGTCGACGTCTAGCCCCCATAATGGTGCAAAGGCACATCATATCGAGGCTACTGTGCACTACATGGCATGTGTAAAGCTCAGAAAAGCACTAGACTTGGGTGCGCTATGAAGAGGCAGGTCACGATTTGCGCAGGATATCCTACCATACGCTGTCACTGACTTTAGTCATGCGCATTCTGGAAGGTGATGCTCTATCGCTTACGCTTAGGTCCTATTTATTATTTAAAAAGCTGTCTGTTCAACCAACGTTGACCGGACGTGCACGTATTCTCTTTTTCCAGGTGATATCGACATAAACCGTCCCTGGACTGTTTGCCACGAAGGGATAAGATTGTGTTTTGCGCATTTTTTCGGTTTCCGAAGCTGTGCATTTGTACTAGCCCGCATATTTTTTGGAATACTATTTGGGGGAACAAAAAACCATAAAAATGATGGAAAAACTGAAACCGGAGTTAAACGAGAGCAGTCCCGTGGGAGAGGCGTGTGCATCACCACGGCACGGCACAAATTCTGGTAATCTTGTGGTGGAAGGGGGTGATACGGACGAGAAACAGGAAGGCACGACAGCGGTGGACTCAACAGCGTGTCAACGGAGAAGCGAGACTGTCCCTGGGGACCACAGCAAAGGGACTGTCATCTTTAATGGCGTTACCAAGGAAACGGCTTACAACGCCAGCGAGCTGAAAAAGGAAGTGCCAGTGATCGAGCTGGCCAGGAGAGGAGGGACCGTGGATATAAAACCCAGGGAGCATCAGGCAGACGGCAATCACAAGGTGCAGACCACCGAACTGTGCAGACCTCCTGTTCCGCTGCCGCAGCCTCCCCGGGACCCTCTCAGCGAAACTCGAATGGTGCAATTGAGTCCTCCCGCTTTCCCTCTCCCGGCCCGAGCGATGCTGTACAGTAACATGGCGCAACCGCTGGGCACCCTGAACAGGTAAATTTAAATCGCCTCCTTTTATTAGCTACTGGATACACAGCAGAATTGGGCTTTATTCTATCATAAGCCAGTTTGAAAGAGGAATTATTGGACTTCAATGATTATATTCAGGGAATATTCAATGAAAGTTAGCAAAAAGGACAGCAGTAGCAGCTAGCCTCCTAAAGGCATCACATCGTGCACAGGGTAGCCTATATTTTTAAGCCATTGCCATAGTACGGCGGCGAGATATCAAAAGTAGTTGCCTGATATTTCATTGACATTACATCGATTTTTATTAAAGACAGATTAGAAATACTGTTGATGGCATTTTGAAATTCTCCATATGACAACAAAAATAATTTTGAAAAATGACATCGGATTTTTATTTGTTTGCAAGTGCACTAAATAGGCCGATTGACTTATTTACATTACTTTGCAGGTAGGCCACGTTGTCTTTTGGACTGAACCGTGCCTGATACTGACATCACAACCAAAATTCTAAATTGATATTGCATTGATACGTTAGAAAGATAATGGTCACATTATTTACAAACTAAATTAGGTTTGATTAATAAAAATGATATTCCAATACATTTATAATATAATATAACATAGCCGATGATTGTTGATTCTCAGTTGAGGCCTTAATAGCCTAATCTTGGGCAAGCACTTAATTGCTGCATGCAATAAATGATTGCAGATAACCGAAATAATGAGTTGGATAAGTTAGTCGGTCTGAATAAAAGGTTTTGCTAAATATCATTATTGTTATGTATTCCAGTTTTCGAAATATACAGTGGTTGCCCATTTCAAATTAATTTCGATATAATTAGGCCTATATTCAGGCTTTCATTTCGATACTCAGTAGCGCAATGTTGGTTTCAAAAACTAATAAATGCGCAATCACCTAAAAACAATAGTTGTTCCAGGCAACAATTAAATAACTATATCTAAATAAACAATGTTTTACGAAAGAATATTGACCAGGCCGACATCTTTAAAGCTAGCTACAGATCAAGGGAATTCACCTGACACTTGTATGATTTTTCTGCAGTGGTTTCGGCGGTGATCCGGATCAATACGGCATGTACCCCAGCAATCGGGTGAAACGTCGACCGGCGCCTTATGAGGTTGAAATCAGCGATGGTAGGAGAATTTTAGATCTTTATATGTATGGTAGAACGCACGCTTTTACTGTGTTCTGAATTCCTGCTCATCCCATCTTTTTCATGCTTGCATTCTAGCTTCACGCTATGCGTTATGAACTTTCAAATGAAAATGAATTCAATGGTTGTATATTAAAAGTAGTTCCATGACATTCTTGTGATATGATCCGAAGATCAGATTTTAGCCATAAACATAATTATATCACCTGTAGGGAAAGATGATTTGCTTGAAGACATCCTTTACGATCAGGAGAAGCTCACCTTAATTTTACAGTATCCCGTAAATCATTCAGTTTTCTGGGGTTGTAACTGCAACACTGTGAATGATTCGGCTATAACTGTCCCATTCCATCTCCTCATCCGATGATTCTCTGATTCAATCCGCAATCCTGTGATTTACAAAACCATTGAGAAGGACCTGGACAGAAAAAAATCTTCAGGAATATTTTGACATAGCTTTGCAATCAACTCAGAATTTGCGTCCGGTCTGGTTAAAAATTGATTATGGGTTTAAAAAAAAAAGCCAGACTACTGGGCTTTGCTTTTTGGGAACAAGGTCCAGGTGCCTTGATTTTTGTATTTATTTCCAATCTCCTGGACAGCTGTACTCATCATGACATTTTAGACCTCATTAACAACACAGTCCGACAGCAGTGTTGTGGCACTTCTCAGGGAACCACGTTCAATCGTTTTTGCCCCCATGTTTTTCTGACAGAATTGCAGTAGGAACGAGAAGGCATTACGTTCCCACTTGGTGAATTTTTAAACCATTGCAAAAACATCATAGCAAGTTTGAAATAAAATCGACCAAAATTACACACCTATTTGAATATGGAATTTATAAAATGCCTTAATTTTGGCTCAGAGATTTCTTATTTAACTGTCTGGCATATTTAGCTTGAATTAATATAGATGAAAGCGTTAAGGGGGACACGAAGGGAAGAGGAATGACAGAGAAAGTGGAAGTGGGATGGGAGGGGGGGGGTGGTGGTTATGTATGCCCGAAGGAGGATACACGTAGGCATTGCAAATAGCTGCGGCTTTCTCATAAATATGCAAATGTACAGCGCAGTGCTTATAGCTGCCACTGCATACAGAGCCGCAGGATTAGAAGAGCAGGCAGAGCTGAATATGCATTAAGATAATAATTAACGTATTCCACTTCTTTGCAAGCATGAATGGTTGACTGTGAATGAGTTTATACTGTATTCGTGCGCTCGTAATAGTGAAGGCAAATTATTTTTGACTGGAAAACTAGTTTAGCTTGACACTATGGAGGACATCATATTAAAATGAAAATACCATTTTTGGAAAATGCAATCCATTCATGATATTTTCATGAAGATGTAAGTCTATTAAACAGTGCATGAATATGAACACAATCAATGATGTGGTATTTTCCCTTTCCTAGCATGAAAACTTTATTTGCAATATGATGAATGTTTTTTATTATTGTAAAAAAATTATATTGCATAATTACAGTTTGCATAGTAATATTATTTCTTTTTTTGTGTGAAAAGCAATTCAAAGCAAATCAAAAGTATGGACTACCTTTCATAACTGGACAATATCACCTGCCTGGTTTTGTTTGGCTGGATTGCCACAAAATTACATCATATTTCCTCAAATTTTCAGTGCAGTACATCTAATGTATAGCAGGGGTCACCAACCCTGTTCTGGAGAGCTACCATCCCGTAGGTTTCTGCTCTACCTCCTATTCGGCACACCTGATTCAACTAATTAGCCACTTAACTGCCCAGATTGTGATCTTGTTAAGTAGCTAATTAGTCTAATCAGGTGTGCCGAATAGGAGGTGGAGCAGAAACCTACAGGATGGTTGCTCTCCAGGAACAGGGTTGGTGACCCCTGAACTAGAACAATCATTGTGGTTTGTATTGAAAACGCTGCTAAAACTGGTCATCAGAATGTACGTTTACTTTTCACCTTCGGAGGTAAATCATGAACAGCAAACAGCTTTGTTTACGTTATGAAATATGCAAGTATTGGATGAATAGAAACGCATTATTACCTGACGACCTTTGATGAGGGTTGTTAATATGACTTCAATGACTATACCTATAGCTCTTCTTGATGGCTAGCACCACATGATTAAAGGCTCGATTTCTAAGCTCCCTGGCCAGTGTGGCAGCTGCACAGAGGTTACAGGAATGATGTAGCACACCAGCAATCTAGAGACAGAAGGAAGGATATGGGAACTTTATTTAAATTGAATGTGGTGATGTGTGTCTCAACTCACCCTCGACCTCCTCTTCTCACTCTTCTCCATGCAGGTTCCCAACCCAAGATCGTGCGTCGGATTTTCACAAACAGCCGTGAACGTTGGCGCCAGCAGAACGTGAATGGCGCTTTCGCCGAGCTCCGCAAGCTCATTCCCACCCACCCACCGGACAAGAAGCTGAGCAAGAACGAGATCCTCCGCCTGGCCATGAAGTATATCAACTTCCTGGCCAAGCTGCTCAACGACCAGGATGACATGATGGGCGGGGACCCGGGCTCGAGGGTGCGGGAGGGCCACGAGGCCCCGCTAGTCAGGGAGGACCTCATCCAGGAGATGCTGTCGCCCAACTCCAGCTGTGGGAGCCTCCTGGACGGAGATGGGAGCCCCGAGAGCTTCACAGAGGACCAGGACTCCTCGGTGGAGGTGCGTCCTGCTCCTCGCGGCCTCCGCCACCCGGGATTGTCCTCAGATGGAGCCGTTCGCCGATGATGACACCGGAGGAGGACCCCGAAGTCTGAGCACTGGGAAAGAAAGTCATGTGGAAGAGATGCAGTGAGCGGGGCTCCAACATTTCCATGGCATGAACTTTTACTGGGACATTCTGGAATTTATGCTGTATCTCATTTTTCTTTATCAAGTCCTCTGCTGCCCACCCAGAGGCAGATGACGTGAAAAAAGCCTTGTGGGATTCACTGGTACATGCAAAAAAAGTGGTTCCTCAGTGGTTGAGAAGTGGTTGAGTTGTCATCGATCTTTGTTTAACAGCTGCTGTTATAAGCAGGTAATGGGCCAAAATCAGCCAAAGGGCAAGGGGCTATTGCAGGGGATAAATACCCAGAGGAAAGACTAAGCCAGCAACAGAACAAATAAAGAAAATCAAGGACTGGTTTTATGGACATAGATTAGCCTTAGACCGAAACTGAATTAAGTTGTTATGGAAACAGTCTATAGAATACAAGACAGTCAAGCACTAGTCTCAATATGCATCTGTAAAACCAGCCCAAATAGTTTTAAAATGGTACCTTTTCTTCTTTTTTGTCCATTTTATTTTGGTACATTGGATGGACAGTCATTTTTCAAGGAATTTACCATAAAGTTTGTGAGAAACTGACATCTTTAACAGAATTGCTTCAGTAAACATTTTCATGGTTGAGGACATTTACATCTGTTAGCTAAAGGCTTACGTTGCCAAATGTCTGTGCTTGGAAATTTTCGGTATGTACGTTAAGTACTAAATGGCATCCAAATTCAATTGTCATTTGTTTATATAAACACTGGTTATAGGCTTAAAAAGTAAGGCCATTGTTTTTAAGTGGTTGCATCCCTAGAAGAGCACTGCTCTTTTAAAATGGCGACATAGCATCAATAATGTAATAATGTTTTCAACGATTGGGGTACAAGTGATACTGCTACCAAGTGTACATAAAATCTGAAGTGTGTATCTGTATTTGACAATGAAACCTGTGGGTTTATAATACATTTTAATTGTCCTTTAGTATGGTACATTCAGTTTACCACCTCTGCTCTTCTTCAGTCTCTCCCCCTCCCTTTCATTCATATCATAGTGATAAAAGAAACAGCAGTTATTCCACTGCTACATTTATGTCCAGTGAGTGTTTAATCACTGTATTTGACTTCTGTGATTTCTGCTTTTTCTTAGCAGACATTTAAGTAATCCAGCTTGGTACCTTAAGTTCCTTTACATAATAAATAAAAAAGGACTATTTTAATGTGATATTTAGTAGAAGCGCATTTGTTGGAAGATTATTGTAAATAGAACTATGATTATATGCAATGTTATATCACAGAATTTTCCAAAAAAAAAAAAACAGAAAAAATAAAAAGAGCATTAAAAACACACAAAAAATGTCTCACCGTGATGTCTCCTGCCACAGTGACATGGAGAGCATACCCAGCTGATACAGTTACACACAACAGTTAGTTCCGACCGAGTAATTTGATTGGACGAGAGGCATCCACGAGCGCGGATTAGAGTACAACATCACTGGGAAATATAACAGCAAAATCACTCCGCTCACAGTAGTTTTAATAACCGTTAATAACACTAATTGCTGAACACAAACTTTACGCTACATTGTTAGCAACATTCAAGTCCCGATCCGCATTTGTGGAACTATCTGCGCTGGCGAAGCCACACAACTTATTGAATAAACAAAGAAACCATAACCCGTTGTCGCTTATTACTGTCAACTAGTAAGTGGCGTTTGTAGTACTGCTGTCTAGAGCCACTCGAGGTCGTGATGTTGTTGCTGAATATCATCACGGCTGTGATTTCTTCGGCAACTGCACTTAGCCGCTAAGACCGCATCACAGCCGTGATAATATTCAGCAACAACATCACTCCCTTTCGTGTGATATTGCTTAATCAATACCGGTTTTGAATAAAAGCAGCAGCGTACAGCACACCTTCCCACAGATCTAACTTATTATGGATGAAAACTGAAATGACGTAATTTACTCTGAGAATTAAAATGACACGAACACTGCATCAACAACAATAGCTAATGTTATCGCAGTGACTAAAAGGCCTTGATTAATTAGGCTATGTACGGGTCTGGAAGCCTGTTACCCATTAAGTTTGGACATGATTAAATGCCATCGACTGAATGCATTTGAATTTCAATTTATACTGAAGCACTGAACTCACCCTTTTTAGAGTTGAATTTCTTAAAACGTCTATCTAACCAGGGGGGTCCAATGAAGGCGTTTTTTTAAGTAGTTTTCTTTAAAAAAAATTACAAGTATTAACAACTTCTACGATTAAACCAATCCCCCTTTTCCCCTAAAAGTTACTCTCTTACGTAATCTCTTATTCGCCAATAAATGTTAAAAGCAACTTAAATAGGCCTACTCTCTGAATTATCATTATTTACGTAGCTAGTGCTCCGGCTAACACATCTGTAATTTATAGGTTTTCTGGTATTCGGCATTTTTGAGAAAGCAAACAAAGCATTACACCATCACAAACCCAGAAATTTTGGTTGGTGATAAAATACCATGCATTTTGAAATGATAGGCTAAAATCAAAAGTAACGTAGGCCTATCCATTTTGTAGACTGCCAGTAGGCTACCAACAACCGTTCTGTCAAGGTTGCTAAAAAATGTCTTCAGTCCACATTTTGTGTCATCATATAAAGATCTTTTTTTCCGCTAACACACAGGGGTGGCCTTAGGAAGAACTAGGGCTCTCATAGACATCAGGTTTTTGAAGACCGCGATGCGCCCTTTTTGGTTAGGCTGGTTTCGATTCGGATTGATTCAATTAAATTAGATTTTTTTTTAATTTTTTTTAGAGTTGTAGTTAGGCTATGTGGTTATTAGCAACTATCCAACAAAGAGTTCGTTAGTCACTGTAAGAGAGCTTTGCGGCCACAGTTCTTATTTGTTGTTGCTGTTGTTGTACATAGCCTATGTCCGGCATATCAGATTCAGATTGCCACCTTAATTGGGCGGCATTCGTGACCAACGCACCTGCAGTTTATCTGACTTTTGTGACTTAGGCGACCTCGCAAAGTTCTTTTTCAAGACAGGAACACGCAGCAAACTCGCATTCACACTGCCAGGAATAACCGGTTTAGATGCTTATGAGTTAAAGCCATTTTCCGGAGGCGCTGGCATGTTCAGCCCCTGTTCTATTCTACAAATAGCTCCAATTGTAGCTTAATTCATTTTATCGCGGGGGCCTAAACTGGGAATCTACGCAAGACGTTGTGATCGGGTAATTGCATCAAATAACCAAAATAGTAGGCCTAATGCAAGGTCACACAAATTTTCACAGCGGAATTGAGCTTCTGAGTGAAAATCACGCTTCCTCTCGTCTTGCCATTTCTCGGCAATAGCCATTGATATGTAATGGAATATACCTTTTCCTGCTTATTATCCGCCGGCATATAATGTGGAGGGGATGTAGTGGTCAATTCGGTCGTAGGCCTATATCCGTCCGTGGACATTCTGTTTACGGGACAGAAGTCGAAAACTATGTCGAATTTTTTCCCCCCTGAATCTGTTATATTGATTGATACCTGAAGCAGTGTTTTTGGCGATTTTTGAATCTACATTTTTTTCTCCCGGCAGGACGACATAGGCCTATAGGCCGACTGATGGCTATGTCCGTCCGTCTGAAAATATTTCGTTTCCGGAGCAGAAGTCGAAAACCGTTCAATACGTTTTTAATTAAACTTGCTGTGCGTATTAATCAGGTCATAGACGGGTGCCTTTTGATATTTTGGGATTTCTGAGATCAGACTGCGGGGGCCGGCGATAGGCTATGTCATCTTCTCATGACTCTTGTTCTATTATTGTTTTTTTTTCCGACAACAGGCCTATGCAATTAATGCTATCTGTGATTGGAAGAATATAAAACAACTAGGCCTAAAACTGAGGAAAATCATTGAATATACCCCATAATACAATATGATAGATTCTTAGGGGGGGAATAAAATCATTTTTTTAGAGGACAATGTTTTTGAGGACAGATGAGTTGTTTGCCATTTTTGTTGATGTAATATATAGGGTAGATGGTAATCTGCAGACTGATATCACCCTGAGCCAATGAAAAAGCAATCAGGCTGCCTGCTAGTCCCAGGGGGAACAGGAGGTGGTGTGAAAGACTGGGATAGAGACCGTTCCCAGTCCATCCTGTCCAACCTTTCCCACAGACCTGGCACATCCATCAAAACAAACTGGCAACTGGACAAGGCCCGGGTGTGATGTTCAGGCCAGAATTTGGGGTACGTTTATGTTTCATTTTTATTATTGTTTTGGCATACACATCCAAAATCACCCTCTAAGCCCAACAGATTCAACATCGCCTGAGATTAATTTCCCTCAGGCTCAACACTAGAGAAAAAGCATTCAGTACCTCAGGGGTGGTGTCCAACTTGGGACTATTCAACTGAAGTAGCATCTAAATGCCACCCACCATGGACAGAGACTCTCAGCAGACAGTCATGCGTTCAGGAATGATTCACTTTCCTACTTCATGAAAACTATTTTAAATATGTCAGGGACATAATGCAAATAGATTTAGCACCAAGAAAAGCAGTAGAAGAATCTTGCAGTAGTCAGTGTCCTAGTCATTAATAGAATGTGGCGGCACAATGACAGACTAAACGCTCTTGAAGGACTCGAGAATCACATTCTCAATCACACCAACCATTCACTGTTAGCCGTGTGACAAATATAACCCTATAATTATACTCAGTACTGTGTTGTTATAGTAATTATAACACTGTAAGAGGAGGTCAAAAGTACCTATTCTGTATTCAGAGCACTGTTGACACACTTATGCCAATTCTGAAGAAAAAACCTCTTCGCTGCATTCACCGCAACATATTTGTCAGCACTTCACTCAAAATCAGGGATTAATTAGAAGCTGAATAGACTTGTAAGGACTAATGGTTCCCCAGTGTGGGTGACAAAAGAGAACACAGAATGGTTTGAATCCTGAGATTTTCTCTTTAGTTTGTGTGTTTGTGTCTTTTTGGTTTTTTAACCAAGATGCTATGAGCTGTTCTACAAGGACTAAGCACTATCTGTACTAGGGCTTGATTGCGTATGTGTCAATATGCTTTTATAGTTCACTAAAATACACATTTAAAAAAAATGTAGAATACAAATTTTTGAAAATTTGTAAAGACCCTAGTCAACCAACAACCAGGATGACATGGTGGGCATTATTAGGTTCGAAGAGGACAAAATTGCCGAAAAGAGCACTCAATTATTGGTTGAAAATATGAATTCCACATAACTAATAGTAGTGTGTTAAATTTATGAAGCAACGATGGGAAAGAATATTGAGAAAGAATTCAACCAGAATAATTATACTCCCCCTGAGTGCTGTCCAGTCAGTGCATTCGCCCTTCCATTCTACATATTTAATCAATGACATAACAACCCCTCCATGCAATGGGACTAGTTTGATGGAATTCACCGGCTCACTAGGATATTTTCAACAAAATGATTAAATCTCAATGGAGTTATCCTTTTTAATTATCTGGAATAATTCTCCCATTTTCCCATAAGAAACTGACATGAGAACCGGCAGGACCCAACCTTGATAGATCTCAAAGGGGCTAAAAAAAAAAAAAACGACAATAGACCTGGCAGCGGGCAGATAAAGAACATCATTGGAGGAAGAGATAAGTAGGTCGGCTGAATGAATCCAATTAAAAGGCCCCTCCCTTCATAGTCATCAGATGGCTCACCGGGGGGTTGTGGAGCTTCCAGTGAACCTGGGAGAGGGGTGTTTCTCAGCCCTACAGAAGGGCGAGGGAAAGGACCGCTGGCTGGAGCTCTCACCGGCGCTATCAGCTTCCTGCATCGCTGATCGTTCCCCTGAGGAGAGAGTTGGCGTGGGGGCGGTAATGAGAGGGCAGAACGGTAGTGAAGAGGTGAGGGGGTCTGGGGGGGGGGGGGTTGGGATTTTTGTGTCTGTGTTTATAAGTGAAAGAGGATACTAATTGTTTGGTCTGAGCCACAGAGTGGGAGGGACAATGCCTGGCTGGGACTTGTGCAAAAACACACAGACAAACATACATACATAAATACCCTCAGTGTAAATGCCAATCCCGCCGCTCTTGTGTCCCAAGAGTGCTGGGGAGGTGTGTCCCCTGCCCTCTGAGGCCTCCCCTCTTTCTGCTTCGCTAATCAGCCCTCTTTCCCCATTTTCCTTTCACTCGTCAGCCTTTTACTCCTCTACCTTTCACTCTCACCCTTTCATTTCTGGCTCACAGCATAACCGAGAATAATTACAAAGAAAACATGACTAATTCCTCGCTGAAACCTGTATTATAACTTTCTGATCTTGGACAACTTTCGTTTTTACTTAAGTTTGCGTGCCACCCATAATCATTAACCTGACACACACTGCCTGTCCAGACAAATGTTGCACGTTCAAATATTTAGTTGGAGCCCCTGCAGCTCTGATTACAGTGTAAATTTGTAGTGTCATTCTTTTGACAACTGTATGCAATGTCAGAACATTTATATGCAATCAGAGTTGCATTTTTTGGCCGAGATCTTGTATTGGCAACAGGATAGTCGAAATACTCTAGTTTTCTCCAGCACATCAATGTGGTTAAGGTCAGGACTTTGTCGTGGCCAATTCATGCTTGAAAATGATTCCTCGTGCTTTTTTCTCATTCCTTGTTTTCCTTGTTTGATACAAGGCAATAATTTGCCCCTTCAGAAACACAGTAACATCTTTTCAGCCACCCAGGAATATACCTTCCTACAAAATTGTTTAGGAAATGAGAAGCTATGTGCTTCATCACTTAGGGTTAAAATAGTTATTGCTGGCTAAAACACATTAATTGCTGTATTAATGATCCAATCATAGTATTTGTTGATTTAAATTCCTACGGCAAGTTTGTAAAAATCATTATTATATCCCCGAATGGCGTTCCGGGGGATATTATTTTTTGGTTTTTGGTCCAACCGCCGCCGCACTACGTGTTAACGCGATAACTTCAGTAATATTTCAATTACAAATTTCAAATTTTGCACATAAGTAAGTATCATAAAGAAGAAGAACTGATTCGATTTTGGACAATTTACGATGTCTAGATTGGCCACCAGGGGCCAAAAACTGATTTCACTGTTAATGCGATAACTGCAGTAATATTTCACTTAGAAATTCCAAGTTTTGCATATAAGTAAGTATCATAAAGAGGAAGAACTCATTCGATTTTGGACAATTTACAATTTCTAGATTGGCCACCAGGGGCCAAAAACTGAAAAAAATCACTGTTTTTATCATATCTCTGGAAATATTTGTCCGATTGACCTCAAATCAAGTGCAAATGAAAGGTCATGACCTGAGGATGTGTCCCACGATGACATTATACCTGTTTGGTTCAAAATTTTGACACAAGGTGGAGCTTTGTCACATAAAATTCACCATTTTTGCTATATCTTTGGAACTATTTCTCCATCTGACATGAAACTATGTGCAACTGCAAGGTCATGACCTCACAACGTGTCATATGATGACATCATACCTGTATGGTTCAATATTTTGCCACCAGGTGGCGTTTTGTGATGGCAAATTACCATTTTGGCTATATCTTCAGAACCATTTGACCGATTGACCTGAAATTAAGTTAAAATGAAAGTCTATTCAAGGTCTATTCAAGGATTGGGGAATTGGAGGATTCGGGGCATTTGGGGATATACCACCAGCCGTCGCCTCCGACGGCATAAGCTTAGTTTGGACAGGTAGTGCCTTAGCCTTACAATGACCCGAGTCTAACTGTAGATAGCAGCAGAGACATCCACTCCTACATCTCCACCCTTATACTGTATGACTTCCTTGATTAGTAGCTGTAAACATGAAAAGATCTTCCTTCTATTCATCATAGATACACCCATTTTATCTTCCGTGTTTTTGGCGACATTGAGAACAAGCAGTAGTTGATAAAAGAAGAGATAAAACAATGAGAAAACACCAAAACATCCCTGAATCAGATATTGGAGGCTCCTTTTGGACCATGATATTTACACACAGAAGTTCTTTAAAATATGTTTTCGTTTTCATTAATTTCCCCATACAGTTGCCTTTAATATATGAGTCTGGCATTTTCTGGTCATACAGCATAAAAGAAATCCTTCATAAATACAGGTTTCAAAAATCTGTGCCAGTGCCCATCTTCTCATGGTAAACACATATTTCCCACAAAGCAGATCAGCAAATTGTAAATCAGATTGGCTCATGATATATGAATGAGGCTAATGCTCTTGGTGCCAAAAAAAGATCAGAAATCGGTGAATCGAGGGAATAGCCTGCTATACTGGCACCGGACTGGCCACAAACAAATTCAACAGCAATCATGCCACAAATACTTTTACAGCTATATGTGATGCAATAAAATCAAACCTGCTCACTGACATGCATCTCCATTCTTCCATTAAAAAAACTTATATTTTGTTTGGTTTGTGTGTATGAACAGTGTTGAGTCATGCTGAAATGTGTGGCTAATCATTGACCCAGAAATTGGGTGTGTTTGTGTTCACATCGGGGAAGGCAGTTTGTGAATAATTTCTCAAAAACAGGGTGTAATAGCTACAAGCAGCCTCTGTTGCACTCAGTGTTAGCTGCTCCGCATGTGAACTGACATGTCCTAGCCTCAGAGAGAACAACACGCATACACTCAGACTAGCATATCCTTGCCTCAGATTGGATTGCTTACAGTACATACGGATTGCCTTATACTTACCTGATCAAGACATATATGAACCTAAGAATGAGGAAAGAAGGATTTGCGCTCTTCTGTCTCCTGACAGCAGTTGAGACCGTATCTGCTCAAGGTAAGAGAGAAACCCTGAGGTATACTTTTGTTCTCAGATTTCAACAACACGAATCATAATAAATCAATTGACCCCTGCTTTAAGTCCTGGTCATATTACAGTGCATTCCAGAACCTCTAATTTAATTGGAATTCGAATGGTTGTTTGTGGAGTTTCATTTTATACTGTTTTCAAGTGAGAAAGAGACAAACTAACAGTTTATATCCTGGTTACATGCGAGACTTGTTCCGGCATGCAGTCTTTGTTTAATGGGGAGACCCTGAAGTAGGAAAAGATATAAAAAAAAAAAACAGGTTAAAAGAAGACTGTAGGTAACTTCTTTCATCCAACAGCCATATCCATTCCTAACTCTGAGGAAGTTGAAAGAGTGAATAAAATGAAAAAGAGAAACAAAAATCAATTATTTACTGACCCGTTTTAACCAGTGTTCAGTTGCCAACAGATTAAAAAGACACTTAATGTGTTAACTAATCAACTTCCAAGTTTTTTGTTGTTGTTAAAATGAACTTACTCAGCAAGTAAGGCATGTGAGCTGTTCCAAAAAAAGTAAAAGGGGCATGTTTATCACAGTGCTGCATGCTTTCTTGCATGCTCATTTCAAAGCTAATCATGATGGCATCACCTGTTACCTATTAACCTGGTCATCTGTGAAACATTCCAAACAGGTATCCTTTGAAACTTCTAGAACCTTCGTAGTTTTACATTGCCTCTTTTTTTTAGAATGCGATGCGGGCATCAAAATTGTAATTAGGGAGTATTTACAAAGATCATTAAAGTTGTTCAGGTAAAACCTTCAAATTTGTTTATTTGCACTGTTTTCAGTTGAACATATGAAAAGCTGAACTCAGTAAGATACAGTATTTTAATCAGTTTCTCCTGTGAGTGATAGATGAGGTACTGCTGCAATATCACAATCACAATTATTCTGACACTTTCCAGCGCTATGCAATTTCTAGTGTGAAATATTTTATTGGTTTTCTGTATAATATGGAAGAAACATCCAGCCCGACTGCAATCTGTCAATATTTGGTTGCTCTGACAGGGAAAGGGCCCGTCTCTCCCATCGAAAGCGGGGTCTCAAGGCAGGCATGACAGTAGCTGAAATAAATTACATTACTAAACTAGAAGTCTCCATCGCCCCCGTGTCAGCAGGCGGCTCAAGGAAACGCATTCCACTGCTTACTCAAACTTCAGATGGTTAATCGATTGTACGCCAAAATAAATTACACTTTGGCGCGGCAAAGCGCAACTGGAGCTGCATTAGATAAACTCATTCATTTCCAATGACGAACTTTATTTGGTGCATGCTCATTCTATGAGGATTTTTTCTGATTAATCCTCCATTGAATCCTTAAAGTGATAAAACATACAAGTAAATTTCTCAAAAAAATTTTCATGTGCCCATTTGTTTCAGTGTATTCTGAAGAAGGCCCCAAAGAGGGATGGCTTGAGCCCATTTCACAATGATTTCCAATTTTTCTCATGGGAAAATATTTAGCAGTTTTTTGCAATTTTTGTGAGGCGTTCGGCAAATTGCTTCCAAAAGACATTCTATACCACGTCAATCATACCACCTTCTCATGTATTTTTTTACGTGCAGACTATGCAGCCTAACTAGTTGCACAGCAAAAAAATAAAATAAAATAAATATGGAAGTAGAATACGTTAAAGAAGCTGGCTGTTGAAAGGCTGGTTGATTGGATGTAATGGATCATTTTTCAGCCGAGGAGGAGAAAGCCACAAATGAGAAATAAGCATATAAAAATGCAATCTACAGTATTTTTTGACACCCCTGCTTCCTCAAGATGTCTTTTAGCATTGGATGCCATCACCTCATTAATATGAGGACAGCTGTGAAGCGCATGTTAAATACTGTCCCCAATGCTCAACGATATAAATCATTATCATAAATTGCCAATTTGTCCAATAGTAAAAGTTTGACTGGGGAGCAGCGTAAAATATGAAGAGTTCTGCAGTTCTTTTGACTATAGTGCGGCAGCAGCACCTGTTCTAATTTCAGAAGCGCAGCCAGGTGAAGCAACAACTTCAATCATCTGTGCGACTGCCATGCTCATTTCAGAGAAGTTAAAAAATTGCCCCATGTTTTTTGGTTCAATGCGGCGCTGGCATGGCATCTGAACGGAGCTGTATAGAACAGATAGATTTTAGCAAATGGAATTCACGGAACCATTTCCTGAAGGTGTGGGGGCCATTTTTGACATTGCTTAATAAGACATAACTGTATGACTCTTTCACAGCACTGCGTGTGCAGAGCTAATAATATTTGCCCCCCTTCCCGATGTCCTATTTTTTGCATATTTGTCACACTTAAATGTTTCAGAAAATCAAACAAATTTTAATATTAGACAAAGATAAACCGAGTAAATACAAAATGCATTTTTTAAATGATTATTTCATTTATTGAGGAATAAAAGCTATCCAAACCTGCCTGGCCCCAAGTGAAAAAGTAATCGCCCCCTAAACCTAATAACTGGTTGTGTCCCCCTCGGCAACAACTGCAATCAAGCGTTTGCGATAACTGGCAATGAGTCTTCCACATCACAGTGGAGGAATTTTGGCCCACTCTTCTTTGCAGAATTGCTTTAATTCAGCCACGTTGGAGGGTTTTCGAGCCTGACGGCCTGTTAAAGGTCAGGCTACTGCATTTCAATCGGATTTAAGTCCAGGCTTTGACTAGACCACTCAAAAACCCTAATTTTGTTTTTTTTTTTTTTAAAGCCATTTAGAGGTGGACTCACTGCTGTGTTTCAGATCATTGCCCTGCTGCATAACCCAAGTCAGACATTTTCCTTCAGGATTTTCTGGTAGAGAGCAGAATTCATGGTTCCATCAATTACAGCAAATCGACCAGGTCCTGAAACAGCAAAGCAGCCCAAGAGAATCACAATTACACCACCACTTTTGACTGATGTTAATGATGTTATTTTTATGAAATGCTGTGTTAGTTTTACGGCAGATGAAACGGGAGGCACACCTTCAAGCAAGATGCCTGTTGGCCAAGATAGCTCCGCCGAGGATGACTGAAATGTCCATGTCATAACTTTAACCTTGAGAACTATTGCAATGCTAACACATGACACATTAATGAAAGACAGAAAATCAATGTTTATGCTGATTTTTAGAAGTCTTAAATACTGAATTTCTCAAAAACCAGGATTTAGAATTTTCTCATTATTCCAGGGATATTCAGAAAATCATAAGCAAGGCTCAAAAACAAATTAGACAAAAAGGTTATGAGACAGTTTTTGAGATATAAATGAAAGATAGAAAAAATGAGCACAAACACTAATTTTCTAAGTCCAAAATGCTGAATTTTTCAAAAACTGGGATGTACAATTTTCTCTGTGAATATTCAGAATATCATAAAGAAGGCTCGCACCAAATTAGAACAAAAGTTATCAGACAATTTTTGAGATATTCAAATTTGAAAAGTTGACACTGGACGGACAGATATTGACGCCGGATGACTCCGCATTAGAAAAGCTCTGCTGACAATAGTCACAGCAGAGCAAAGATGTTATCAGACAGTTTTTGAGATAAATGAAAGACAGAAAAAATGAGCACAAACACTGATTTTCTAAGTCCAAAATTCTGAATTGCTCAAACCAGGATGTAGAATTTTTATCCCCCCGACAAATAATGCGGGGGGATATAGCTATCGCTCTGTCCGTCCATCCGTCCGTCCGTCCAACTTTCCGTCTGTCTGTAAACATTCTTCTGTCCGGAGCATAACTTGAAAACCATTCAGTATTTCTTCACAAAATTTGACATGTAGCTCAGGTGTCATATGTAGATGTGCCTTTTGGTATTTAGGAATTTCTTGAGCAGTTAATCCATGAATGTGGGGGGCTGGGGGGATACGCCATTGCCAGATGGCTCTTGTCTTTTTTGCAGGGGATCATCAGAACATCATAAGGAAGGCTCAGAACAAATTAGACAAAAAGTATCCGTTTTTGAGATATTAATGAAAGACTGAAAAAATGAGCACAAACACTGATTTTCTCAGTCCAAAATGCTTAAATTCTCAAAAACCGGGACTTGGACATTTCTAACTTTCACTGTGAATATTCAAAATATCATAAGGAAGGCTCACACCGAATTAGAAAAAAAGTTCTCAGACAGTTTTTGAGATATTCAAATTTGAAGTGAAAAGTTGACACCGAACAGAGACAGACTGACTGACGGAGAGAAGGACGCTGGATGACTCGGCATTAGAAAAGCACCGCTGACAGTGACTATCGTCACAGTGGAGCAAAAAAGTTCAAATTTTGTCTCGTCAGTCCACAGAATGTGTTCCCAAAAGCCTTGGGGATCATCAAGATGTTTTTTGGCAAATGTGAGACGAGCCTTTGTGTTCTTTTTGCTCAGCAGTAGTTTTTGCCTTGGGTCTCTCCCATGGATGTAATTTTTTCCCAGTCTCTTTTCTTATTGTTGAATCATGAGCACTGACTTTAACTGAGGCAAGTGAGGCCTGCAGTACTAGGATGTTGTTCTGGGTTCTTTGATGACCTCCTGCATGAGTCGATGCGCTCTTGGAGTAATTTTGATAGCTCAGACGCTTCTGGGAAGGTTCACCACTGTTCCAAATTTTCTCCGTTTGTGGATAATGGCTTTCACCATGGTTCGCTGAAGTCCCAAAGCCTGGGAAATGGCTTTGTAACTCGTTCCAGACTGAAAGATGTCAAAGACTTTGTTTCTCATCTGTTCTTGAATTTCTTGAGATTGCGGCATGATGTGTTGCTTTTTGAGATCTTTCAGCCTTCTTCACCTTGTCCGGCAGGTTCTATTTAAGTGATTTCTTGATTAAACAGCTCTGGCAGTAATCAGACCAGGGTGAAGCGAGTGAAATTGAACTAAAAAAAGTGGTTCATCACAGTTAATTGATGATTTAACGGGTGAGGAGAATTACTTTTTCACATAGGGCCAGGTAGGTTGGATAGCTTTTTTCTCTTAATAAATTAAATCATCATTTAAGAACTATATTTTTCTATTTATTTGGGTTCTCTCTCTCCAATATTGAAATGCGTTGATGATCTGAAACATTTTAGTGTGACAAATATGCAAAAAAAATAAAAAATAAAAAATTCAGGAGCGGGGCAAGTACTTTTTCACAGCACTGTATATCTTGATTATGTAAAAACTCAAAAAGCTTCATTTTGTATTTTGGCAGTCTCCCATCCATGTGTTTTTTTTCCCCTTTACCCTACTGCCAAAAGGGGCAGTCTCCCATTTTGCCAATATTCCCATCAACTGGCAGTTTAAAACCATTTTCCATTTTTAGGAGTTCTAGATAGGATTCCCTTATCTCTCCTCCTATTATTTTGCGTAATGGTATAATGGTCCTGGGTGTTTACGTTAATTGTGTGCCTGTTTAAGTGTTAAAAAGTCAACAAAAAAAGTCCTACTTTTAAAATACTGGCTTTCAGATCAGCAGAGAATCATCCACTGTAAAATACATGCAAAAAGTAGCTGCTAAACAATAGGCACTAGCATTGCCTTATTAAGGTAATTATTAAGGCAATCACACAGGTATTCAGGCAACATATTGAAGAGAACAGAAGATTCTTTAAATGTTGCAACCAATACTATTGAAATGCAAAAAGACGCCATAAATCGATTCTGCAATGTGTGATTTGTCCTCAGACCCAGCTCAGCGGCTACTGCCCAACTGGCTGACGGGCATTATCGCAGTGGCAGTCTTCCTCTTCCTTGTTTTCGTTGCCTTCCTGGTTAACAAGGCGTGGTGTGACGACTCCAGGTAAATGCAAAATACTGGGTGCACCCCAATTCTTTGATGAGTAGGGAACCTTACTTGCTAGCTGAAATAGCTTGGCTGGTAGCCATGATAAAGAGCATCCAAACTGTCACAACCTTGGAAGAAAGGAAAGATCGATGATGGACCACAATCCGACATGTCAGTCATGCTCCAATTTTCCTGTAAAAATTGCAAAGTCCATGTTTGCCGTCTAGCTCATGAGGTATTGAAGGGCATTAAATTTTACATAAACATCTTCCTCGGTACCTCCATATCCCCCCGTAAACTTCCCCTTGACCCATGTAACGTTTTTCACCGTGGTTAAGGAAAAGTGGAGAGGAAAGTAGAAGTCTGCCAGGATGTCCTCTACCAGCAAAAGTGCCATGAGGAGGTTTGGGTGTTAAGTTACGGGTTGGTCATGGCCAACCACCATCTAAAGAAATAATTTGTGACTATTTTTACTTGTACATGGAATTTACTTGTTCACAACAAACACATCATTTACATACGTGAGGGTACATTTTCAAAATTTTTTCAATGAGGAACAAAAATATTCCTCCATTTCCACAAGGGTAGTGATGAAATTCCACCTACCTTTGGAAATATAAAAAATTATGCGGTAGTGAGTAAAGTTTTACCCTTGAGAAGTTAACACCACCAAAGTTATTTAAGTTTTACAAAACATACACCTCAAGCAAGTTCTTATCAGGATAGAACCAAGGGGCAATATGCAGAGCTTTGAAACCATAAACCTGAATGTATTTCTTGTTCAAATATTCCCCAATTAAAGCCGAGAGTCAAAGACTGTGCCATTGAGGAACAATGAAGATCACGCGATGACAAATGGAACACACTATGACACATCAATGGATACGGTCAGGTAATGTTATCTTCTCCATGGAACACCTATACAGTACCTGATCTCTACTATGATCGTTTAGCATATTTTGACAGTAGCAATCATTGGGGATATACTTACTTGATAATCTTTTACCCCAAGTGTATCTTACTTCACTTTCACAGGCCACATAATGGTTATTACCCTGCAGCAGAGTGGCGAGTGTGCGAATTTCAGGCTTTGTGGATTGCTTTTGTACTCTAGCAATAGAACTTCTTTTACAGAAGCTGATAAGGGCAAAATAATTACACAAGGGATTAATTAGTCCATGAGCAACTCTGAGTTCTTTTTTTTTTTTCTTTGTTGAGATGGAGTAAAGCTGCAATACTTTCAGGTCATTCTAGTCACAGTATGTGGCAAGCTGGCAGTGATGAGCAGTATTTAACAAAATTCTCAGTGACACACAAACTGCAATGCAGAAGCATGCAAGCTCAGACAACATGCACTGAAGCATGCACAAAATACCCAAATTTCAGTTTGAGTGGGTTGTGAAAATACTGCCTGAACCATTTCTGACAGTGCACTCACTAATGAATGTATGCGCATAACCGATGTTCCTTTAAGTTCTATAATGGCTTCTTTCAGGACCAGTGAACATGAGAACGCGTACGAGAATGTGGCCATGCAGAATGAAGACAGAGTCACAGTCATGTGATCAACGTCAAACCAGAATCCAAACCAGAATCCTCTCTTGTAGGTCAATGGGGACTGAGACAGATATCATGGTGTAACATGAGGATGATTAAAGTTTCTAAGATATTATCTTTCAAAACAAACTACACATTCCATTTATAGGCTTCAAATGTTAAAATTTTCATATACACACGGAACAAAAATATTAAGACCCCATGTCAAATATTGATGCAACATGGAGTTAACCACTCTAAGTGAGCACATGCTGACCTTTACTTGTAAAATAAGGATAATTCTCTTGATTTGTGTACCATTTTTTAATCCATCTCGCTGTCAGTGAGCATGTGCTCAGTGATTTCACTCAGTACATGGGTACGGCATTTCCAAACGGTAATCAGACAGAATGAGCAGTACCCAGGCACTCCTTATACTGGGGGACAATAAAAGGCCACCCCAAAATGTCAAATTTTGTCAAAAGTCATCATGCCTCAGATCACGCTGGAAGGTGCCATTGGCATGCTGGGTGCAGGGATGTCCACCAGAGCGGACGCTGTGCAGCTGAATGTTAAGTATCAGACGATAGGCTGTTTGAGAGCTTGTTTCCGACAGACTGGTAGTACTGCAAATCGACGTCATCCACATCAGCCACGTGTAACCACACCAGCACAAGAACACCAAATCCGGCTCGTCCCCCTGCGGGATCGGCTCAGATCAGCGACACGCGCAGCGGATGAGACCGTTGGTCTGCACAACAGACGCATCACACCACTGACAGTCCGTAACCAGCTGCGAGAAGCCAACTGGCACGCTCGGCGTCCTCACCGTGGTCTGGCTCTTAGCGGTGTCCAGCGTCAGAACCGACTCGCACGGGAAAACGCACATGTTCGATGGCCCTTGGCATGCTGGAGAAGAGTGCTATTCACAGACGAATCCCGGTTCCAGTTTTTTGTTAATAAAAACTCAAAAATTTGACGTGGGGCGTTTATATTTTTGTTCAGTGTAGTTATTGTAGCTCAACTTTGTATTCAGACATCTTCAGCCATTTTTGTCTTAAGCATTAGCAGTCACTAACTGCTCTAATATCAGATGGGTAAAATCCAGGGACCAAGTCATTTATCTACCCGATCCCTAAATTTCAGACAAAATGGCCGCGGGCAGCCATATTGGAAGTCGGAAATGTGCGAAAATCGGTCTTGGGCATTGTCCAATCAATATTTTCGCCTGTGTGAAATTTGGAGAAATTACTGTAATAATTGTGGCTTCCAGAGCTTGGAACAGAAAACCTCTGCGGCGTCAGTGGCTCTGGAACTAAATCACCACTAAACTATCATCGGCGGGGAGATACAATAACTGAAAATGTGAATGTGCAAAAAATACATCCAATAATTAAACATATTTTTAGTTTCTGATCACTCTTGTATTAGCTTGCATTTCTTTTGTGGCTCAGAATAAAAATATACAACTGTACACCTTCATATTGTTGCACTTGTATTTTTTTACTCAAGAAAATGGCAATAAAAGAGTTAACTGAAATGAAAGCCTTGTTTTCAGTGTTGGTCACTACAGGCATAGAATGTCTATGCTGATTAAAGAGAAACCATTCCATGCAAGTTCAAGGTCTGAACTGAGACAATGATTATGGTTTTCCATGGAAAGGTTATAAGCAGGGTTTAGGATTAAAATCTAACCCGACAGCACATTGGACTTTCAGTGTTCGACTATTCAACTCCTGCAAACATTCTCTGGCCAGGGCAATCTATGGCCGCAGGCTAGAAATGCTGACAGATTAATTTTGGAAGTTTACTGGCATACACAAAACCAACTTCCTGCAAGTTCCCAACACATTCTGGTAATGAATGTAGTAGTCTCCTAGACCACACTTGCTGGCAGAGAAGTATAATTTTACAGAGCTGGGAATTTGACACATCAGTGCAGACTAGGACAGATGCATTCATTTCCATTCAAAAACCAACATATAAAAGTCATTCCAATATATTTTTTTTTATTACAGCTCCATTCATCATTATATATCTAATATATGAATTTTATTTTCTTTGGATCTGAAAACATATCTTACATCAATCAATGACATAGGACAATATAAATATATTTTCATGGCACTACGTAGACAAGCTGTTAATTATGTGGCGTTGAAATGCTGTATTCTGGGTTACAAGACTCAGTTTATAGCTCTTAAGACCAAGGATCATTTTCAATTCTCTTCTTTCTCATCAGAAAACAAGAAAGCAGGCACATAATCAGAAGAAACTGGGCTGGCTAAACAAATCTATATAAGCGGTATGTCAAAACTGCCCAGCAACAAAAAGGCAATGAAACAGGAGATGAGACTGGTGTAGCAACTCCCGGCAAAAAAAAACAACAAAAAAAAAAAAAACAGGCAAATACAAGCGAGGGACTCAACCAGAAAACCCAAGTGATGTTGAATGGACTGGGCCTTAACTAGAGGCCTATGTCACTGGTGAGTTGTCATAAGACTGTATGCTGGTGAAATATTCACTCGTTGCCCACACATTTTTGGTGTTTTCCAAGGCTTGGTGACATGGTGGCACTATAGAGAGGTCTTGTGCGTGACTGAGATAAGATCGTAACGGTGTTCCTTAAATTTTAAAGGAGTATCATCACAAAAATAGAGCAAGAACGTTCTTTAGTGAATATGTTGAAGGTGATGTTACGATCACTATAGCCAATTACCAGGAGAAACTGTGACATCAGCATCAGAATATTCAATTACAATAAAATATGACGAAAACTTCAACTCCACAAACGTTGACCCCACTTACATTTCTTGTAAAAATGGGTCTGTGTCTAGATAATGCTATCTGAATAAAGAAAAAATGCACGTTAATGCAAGGTGTAAATGAGCCAAGATTAAAATGTGATCAGATCTGACTGACCAGATCAGAGGATATACTGGCTCGCATTGTGTTCATATTAGAAGTCGGTGGAAACACAATCCGTACTGTATGCTCGCATCTGTGGCCAACCTTCAACAGTGTGGAGCCAGCCATCAACAGAGACAGATACTCAACTTAAATGATTAAGTAATCCTGCTAACAATACAATTAAAATCTAATTGGACTACTGTCATAACAAAATTATGTTGCAAACAAACTCATATCCAGCATAGGCTAAAGTAAGATAACAAATAGCTAGTTTAAAAATGCTTTGAACCTGACAGAAGGTTCTGCCTTGTGATTTGCTGTGTTGACACTTCCCACAGATTTGCCATTACCACAAATTACTCACAAAAAGGTTTTACTCCAGACTACAGAGATCTAATCTCAATGAAGATAACAAGAACATAAAAAAGAAAAAATACCAGGTGTAAATGCAAAGGCAAGATCGGATAGTTTATCATCTGGATAACATGTCTAGATACAGATCGAATTTTAATTCCAGGTGGAAATGGAGTGGTTTAGTCATCTGAACATTGTCATGCTGATGTCAGATTCACTTCTGGTAATTGAAGGCAACAGAGTTGTACAGCACTGATAATTTGGAAAAAAAAGAAGAAAAAAAAAAAAAAGATCTCTGCACCTCAAAGAGTAAGTATGGGTGAAGTTGAGGTCTGTGAGGTTTCTGGAAGAGACCCTACAACGGGACGGCCCAAACTGAGGGCCATCAGACCCAAACAGCAGAAAACCAATGGCACTTCCTGTGTGGCCCCCCGCGGGTCAGCGCGACACCGGCTGCCCTGCCACCTTGGGGACAGGATTTCCTGTCATTGTCAGCGGCAGCGAGATGGACTCCAGGAGGGCAAGCAATGTGCCTCAGAAATCCATACAAAAGAACCCAAATGGTTGATGAAAAGATTGCTCAAAATGAAGAAAGTAATAAATTACACATGAAAAAAAAAAAAACAGTGCGAAAAGTAGCGGACATTGCTACAACTACAATACTACAAAGTTAATCGTACCAATCAGCTTTAAAAAAGCATTTGTGACTCAATGCTAGGGTGAAATACGCTAACCTACATGTATGCATTCAAATAAAAAGCAGTCTCAGTATTTGCTGCAAAATTTCATTAAAAACATAATTGCTCCCTTTTTCTTTCACCAAAACTGCGACCTGACTGCCATTGCACAATAAACTGACAGTATCAATAGCCAATTTGTGTGTGGACAAAAGCTGTGAAATTTTCTAAACCTCTAAAGCGAATGGACACATCCTGAGATTCACAGCTTCTCCACAAAAAAAACAAAAAAAAAAAACGTATATAAACCTCTGTAGTCTAACTTGCATTATCCATTCCACTCATGTGCTGAGAGACATTAACATGTCAACACTCAGTCAACTTGAGGACACACGATTACATGAATTTACGTGGATACTGCCGAACGCCCTCAACAAGAACTCGCAAAATCTACCTCGCCTGCTGAAATTAGTATCGTCATGCCACACAATACACTGATCATTTCTAAGCAGAAGCATTCTGAGGTGGTTGCGGGTTTCCTCGACTAACACTCAACGATTGACAGAGATGACTGCTGGACATTATTCAGAAATTTTGCATACATTAAAATATTGACTCATGGTTGTTTTCTACAGGAAATGTGTTGGTCCATTAATGACTTTCAGTACAAGTTTCTAACAATATATTCATCTATACATCTACCAGTCTTCAGGTCATATTGTGGATTGATGTACCCCAGGCACATATCTTAATGTGTATTGCAAACATTACTAAAATATCTGCTCATATCTGCTGTACTCAAAAACTAAAGTATCTGGCTAATACTCATCTTCAGACCACAAAGACATGGAACAGTTGATCGAACTGGGTATTGAGAGCTGGAATGCTAAACAGGAAATGCTAACACACACAAGAGTAGAATTTTGTGAACCGCCATGCGCTTAAAGGGATCAGCTGATTCGGAGGTACTCCTGTGTGACGGTAACTCCTCCCCTCCAGAACATCATTGGGTGATAATAACGGTGAATTTTCACCTCATTGGCTGCTTGGGCTGCCTTATTGTTGGTAGACGCTGCTGACTTAAGCCTTGATGTTGTTTTGCAGCAGTTGTGTAGCGTCTCACCAGTACTGTACAGGAAGCGCTCAGCTGTAAAAGGCAGGAAGTTTCAAGCATGCGCTGGCCTGCTATGTCTTCCGTCGGGTTTGGGAAGCCAATGAAAGGGCAGGATCCGCAGTGACGCGCAGCTGTCTTCAAAAGTGGACGGAGGGTCAAGATTAAGATACAGCTGAGAGGGTGGGACCTCCTGGCCCCACTCCATTTGTTCTGTAATGGGCAAAACTGAGCCACTGTGAATTAGCATGATATACAGGAAGAGTTAGGGTGCAGGGAAAGGGAATGGAAGAATAGAGTAATAACGACATCTTCTCAAAAACTTTTTGCCAGCTCCATAGCGCCACCTGCAGGGTAAGTGCAATAGGAGTGCATGAAACAACCGCTTTTGTGGATAGTCCCTCCAGTAAAGCAGTGGGCATTTGTGCCCCACCACCCCTCTCTAGGTGAAACCCAATCCCACAATGCTTAAGGTCCTCCAGAAGCCCTTGAAAAGTGTGGAGAGACGAGGATAAGTGGTTGGTTGTCCCTCCTGAACCCCCCTGCAGGACCCCTGCTCCCCTACCCTCCCCTCCCCTCCCCTTCTCAGTCTGCCTGTGAGATTCCAGCCCTGCCCAGGTCCCGGAATTTCCCCCAGCGATGGTGTTAGGAAAGGACAGCCAACGTGACCACGCCCCTCTGCCGCTTGAGCACCGCCACAGCCTGCTCGTGTGTCGCCCCCTCCAGGCTCTCCCCGTTCACTGACAGGATCTGATCCCCCCGCTTCAGCCGTCCGTCCACAGCCGCTGCCCCCTGCAGGCCGGCCAGGGAACAGACACAGTAACAATTGGTAAACAGTTGCAGGCTACAGATGTCCCCTAATAATAAAAAAAGTATCCCCTTATCCTGCATTCGTCTCCTCCCCCCCGTCTAAAACTATGGGGCAAGGAGATGAGAGGAGGATCTATTTTTCCCCCTCTGGTCCCCTTCAATGGTCACCAGGCTTTTGTGTGAGATGGAAGTTACTAGGGTGAGAGTGAAAACCGACAAGATGGAAACTTCACATCTCCAGGAACAGGTTTGATGACCAAACCTCTATTTAAAGGAGTTTCATAACCTGAAGGAATAATATTTATGTTCGAAACCACCTGTAGTGCAAGGGAAACATTTTATTCGATATTACACACTTCCTATTTGATTTCCCTTCCGTCAATCTGCATTTACAGCATAATCTACACACAACATATTGATGTAATCTGTACTTATTTTATAATAAAACTCAGAATTTGAGAGTTGTCAGCATTTCCCTGAAAATACACAATCTGCTGTCAGACATGTACAAGATTTCCAATCGTAAATGACTAATCCATAAAACCTCCCAACAGACACACACAATACAAAACTGGCAAGAAGAATGATATTTTAAGTAAGGTCTGAAGCACCATTGCAGCTAGCCTCTGAGTTTGACTAATCATCACAGGCACAAAACAACAGCAGGCCCAGTGAAGGACCTCGTAATTGCTCTTCTGCCCTCTAGTGGCCAAACCGAAAACTATCCACTCGCACTCCAGGCACTCCCTCAATATCATGGGCTCCCTTTCTTACTGAAAGAGGTTAACTAAAAAATTTGCGTCCAACAAAAGTCTTCAGACGGCACATAAAATGAACAGAATTTACACATTGGTTCGCAATATCGATGCATTCACATGAGACCTAAAATGCTTTAAACTCATATACACGATTTCCAAATGTAATGCCCTTAATACCACTCCGGTGACATTTTCTTAAAATGCCAATAAAGGACGTACTCAAGTTAAAATGAAATCTTTTCTTGTTTTTAACTTCCCTGATGGGCCCGTATATGGGCCGTCGGAGTGGTAAGAGCCATTTTCTCAATGCTTGCAATGCTATACAGTATAAAGTGCCAAACAATCAGTGGAGGTGTGCTCATTATTCACAGCAGAAGTAAAAGCAGACCAGTGTCCGCGGTGAGTGTATGTGTAATGGGCGGCGAGGGGTGACACTGGTGATACACGCACCTTGCCGAAGACGGTTTTGACATAGATGGGCAGGTCCCCGTGAGGGCTGCCGTAACCCCCCACTATGCTGAAGCCCAGTCCCTCGTTGCCCTTCTCCAGGGTAATGGTTTTGGGCTGGGGGGGTCTGTGCGGAGGGAAGACAGACGCAGAGAGGGTTGTAAAATGTTATGTCAGACTGTGAGGTGGAATTTGTGAATGAGCTGTCAGTGCATTCGACTGTTTGTGTGTGTGAGATAGAGAGCTTAAAGTGTGTGACTGGGTAGCAGACTGCGAGAAAGGAATTAGAGTTAGCCTGTGTTTGTGTGTCCGTTTGTGTGTGCGCGCGCGTGTGTGTGTGTGTGTGTGTGTACCTGCGTCTTTGAATGCCTGTGCATGTTTTGTCTGTGTGGAGGCTTGTATAGCTATACTAGTGAGAACCAATCTTGAAGAAAAACACAACGTTGTAGTGTGGTGTGATGTTGTGCATTACACCAAATTCAATGAATTTAGGGTTACAGGTAGGGTTAGGTTAAGGTTAGGCACAATTTGGTTATGGTTATTAGGGTTGGGAAAGGCTCTACAGAATGAATGTAAGTCAATACAGAGAGCTCGGAAGTACAAGTATAAATATACATGCGAGCGCGTCTGCATGAGTGTGTGCACGCATGTATACATGTCTCCGTGTGCGTGTGTGTAACTCACTCGGCTTCCCCAGGCTGGGTCTCTGGTGTGCTGGCCACTCCAGATCCTATGGACATGCTCTCCACCTGACTGGCTATAGCACTGATGTTAGTGTCAGCGATCACCTGGGGAGGGGACAGACACACACACTGTAAGCAACCAACTCAAGCCCAATCAATGTCACTTGTGTGCAGGTTTTAGCAATATTTGCCACAATAAAGATAGAAGGGCAGACACACACACACACACACACACACACACACGCACACAAACACACTCACACAAACACACACGCACACAAACACACACACACACACACACACACACACACACACACACACACACACACACACACACACAGACACACACACACACACACACACACACACACACAAGGAATGGCATACTTCAGATTTTGCTGACACCAGTTCTTTCAAAATACTTCTTACAGGCTGTATCAGTGATATGACGTCACTACTGTTGACAGTTGAAACACAACAGAGCTGCTCTCCACTTCCCTTCAGAAGCTTGGAACATGAACGCGTTATTCTTAAAGTGAAACTTTGCGTCTTTGAATTGACTTTGAAAATAATCTGTCGCGCGAAAAATTTGTTTCGCGTCCGGTGTGAAAGCAGCTGAAGAACGGCTCGCTCGGCTGGGTTAAATGGCCGCGTACAGCTCGTTGTGATAAACGCCCGGTAGCAACAATGACGACCATTGCTAGATGATAAGTTTGCACCATTAGTGCTAGCTACAACAAGGTATCTGACAAGTATCTTAGCTCGGCATAACAAAATGAGTATTAACAACGTCATGTAGATCACCACTTTTAGCAAAACTTATCAGGCGGTTTTACATTCATCGACGAATTTCAACTCAGAGTACTAACCAGAGAAAAAATGTTATTACACAAACACAAACTCTGGTTTGATCAGACAGAATTTGGAAACTCATAAGCTTGCCAACCGAGAGTTAGCAAAGGTTGCCAACTTGCCTAAAGAGGAAATATCAATCTCATTACAGTTTGATTCATTCTACCAGCACGATCTGCGCAAGATAGTCTTTCACATACAATAACACAAGTTTCCCTCAATTTTGCTTGGGATGACAATTTATAATCACATCCAACCGAGTAAGCAACAGCTCGACTCACCTCAAGTAGAAACAAGGCGACCTGGGCATCAGAATTAAAACCATTCAACTTCTGGAATTCTCTCCAACGGTGATATTCCCTATATTTATTCGGGACCTTGTAGAGCTGCGATCACGTTCCTTTGTCCTCGACATGCACTCGTTCGAGCATCTCTTTTTAGGTTTAGCTTTCACCATGCTTCACTCTGCCGCCTCGGTAGAGCCACAGCCAGTTCACTTTTCGTGCACCAGCACGGAGCAGGCGCAGAAGACCCACCCCTGACCTCGGTTTCGTTGGAACACTTTTGTTGATGTTTGGGGACGCGGGTAGGTCCCCATGAGTTTGTGTATCTTTCTCAGTGTCTATCTGGTTGTCGGTGGCCTACAGAGACCAGAGTTTTTCACCGCCCACTCATGAGAGGAGCTGCTAACAGTTCGTGAGGAAAAATCTCCTAGGCGTGACAAATTATGTTTTGGCTCAGAATTGCTGATACAACCTTTAAGTACATAAGGAGCCTGAATGATCACCAAGCTGACACATTTCTTAAAGGGCAAAAGTGACATTCAAGAATGCATTTTTGATAAGAAAAATAGTCTCAGACTTACATATTTTTATTTCTTTAAATTGCTGAAACTGTATATTGGTTCATGAATTCAAAGTTTACCAGCATGCTAACAGTACATTCCATCATTGAAAGAGTAAATGGACGTTCACAATGTTAGTTACGAAGCAACAAATCAAACAATATGGCCCAGAAGGAACTGGTAATATGGGAACTGTGTTTTGGTATTCAATTCCAACACGAACACACACACACATGCAAACACTCACATACACGGTTCAGAGCTCTGCAACTGTGTGGCTGAACAATATGCATACAGGTTGGCGTAGTGCATGCTACAATAAAAAGCCTTAGCTACACATTGAGGCTCAAAAATAGAAATTATGGTAAGTCAATTAACCATAATCTATCATAGATGTGCTAACAGCTCCTTAGTTGGGACAGGAAGCAAACACTGAAGCTATTTTTTTTACTGCTTACATTATGTTGAAGTCACAGCACTTAGCAAGTGTAGGGCAGTATGGATTAGTGAGCCTTTGAGAGCATTAGGGTATGTGTGCTTGTTGTATGATGAATGTCCAGTCACCGCTGTGTCACCCTCCAAACCCGTGTCACAGAGGGACTGCGTTACTGACAGTCCCCAGGTCACAGCGCCACACAAAGGGCCCAAAGCAGCTGTCCTCCATCATCTCTCCATTTTTGGGGAAAAACTCATTTTGACTGGAAGCGCTCTGCTTTATTTCCCTCCTGCCACCCCAGAGCACAGCCAAACTGCGAGGCCAGAAGCGACCCGAAAGCATACATTTCCATATTTAATTAAACTAGAAAAGGCAATTAAAAAACAAAACGGCAAAAACAAACAAACAAAGCCCTATTAGTGAACGACTGGCCGGGGCCAGCGAGCTATTCCCAGTCATGACTCAACCTTATCTGCCATGCACACCTCTCCATGGGGGAGGGAGGGGGGGAGAGAGAGGGGAGGGCATGATCAGGAGAGGTGAAGGGGAGAAGGATGGGCAGGGAGAGGACAGAAGACCGAGAGAGAGAGAGAGAGAGAGAAAAACAAGAGTGAGAGAGACAGAGGGAAGGGCGTGATGAGAGGAGGTGAGGGGGATAAGGGAGGGCAGGGAATGAGGACATAGGAAGTCCGAGACAGAGATGGAGAGAGAGTAAGAGAGTAGAGAGAGGGAGAGAGAGAGAGAGAGAAAGAGAGAGGGAGAGAGAGTGTAAAAGAGTAGAAAGAGGGAGGGAGAGAGAGAGTAAGAGAGTAGAGAGAGGGAGAGAGAGCAAAAGAGAGAGGGAGAGAGAGAGAAAGAGAGAGGGAGAGAGAGTGTAAGACAGTAGAAAGAGGGAAAGAGAGAGAGAAAGAGAGAGGGAGGGAGAGTGTAAGAGAGTAGAAAGAGGGAAAGAGAGAGAGAAAGAGAATGGCATGATGAGAAAAGGTGAAGGGCAGGGAATGACAACGGAAGAAGGGAGAGAGAGAGAGAAAGAGAGAGGGGGGGGGGGTTTCCAGAGTCAGGACCTGAAATATAAAAGCAAAAGCAAGTAGATGGAGAGAATAAGAGGAATGCACTGTGTGTCTTTTTCAAGCGCCGCAAGCGAATCATCATGAAAATACCTGCAGGCACGCGAGAGTGGATGTGCACACAAGTCCGTCCACACCTCTGCAGTAATGAAGCACAGTCATGCGCACAAGCATCTCAGACGACAGGTCCAGTACACGGGAACATGTGTAAGCGTTAGTATATTTAAGCGCGTTTGTGGCTGCTGCACGTGCGTTACGAGTGCGTTTGGATGCATGCAAGTTCGCATGTGCAGCTTAAGCCAATTACGTGCGTACATGCACTAGTGTTTTTGTGCGCTCGATGACCATTGCGTATTTTCGCACGGTTTGATGCCAGTTGTGCATCTTGCATTTAAATATGTGACTGCAAATGTTCGCATTTGCGGACGATGCTAGTGCGAGGGCGGGAAAATGTGTTGCAGGTATGAGCGAGTGTGTATGTGAGTACGTGTGTGTGTGTGTGTGCATGAGTGTGAGTGTGTGAGCGAGTGCAGTGAAGAGTAATTGGTCTCCCTGGCAGTATAATCTGGCGCTGGCAGACCGGGCTCTCCTGTTTAAAAGCCCAGCGTGCTCCTCCTGGAGCGGCTCTGATAACGCCTCATTTGCATAAAGGCCCGGGATTATCTGTCTGTGAGCAGAACTGCCATCCAGCTGCAGGCAGCTGATAAGAGCTGTACACAGCAGCCACAGCTACAGCAGCGCCCTCACTGAGCGGCTGCTGCTACTGTAATATACACACACACACACACACACACACACTTCCACTACCATTCAAATACACACACATACAAACACGCACACACATAGACACACACACACTCCATCCATTAATCCTCTGATAGACACACACACAAATGAACGCACAATGTCTATTACTACTCCAATACACACAAACATGCAGGCACACAAATGCAAACAAAAACACACACAGACATCATCCACTGCTACTGTAAAATGCAAACACACAAACACACAAACACACACACACACACACACACACACACCTTCTACTGCTACCCCAGAGCACAAAACACACATACAAACATTCATACTGAGGTTCCCAGAAAAGTAAATTACACAAAGACAGTTTCTACTACCACGCAATATACAGACGTGTATGCACAAAGACATGGTAATAAACACACATTCATGTACACAAACACGCACGCACGCACACACACCCACCTACCAAACTACAAGTATAATACGAACACGTGTTCGACAACGAAAACCAATACACAACAGCAACTGAAATTATATATATATATATATATATATATATATATATATATATATATGTGTGTATATATATATATATATATATATATATATATATATATATATATATATAAATAATGGCAGACATACCACGAAAATGCGTGAAAATTAGCTTAAGAACCATAAAATACAATAAAAAGATGACGTTCACACCTTTACATTAAAGAAAATGCCACTCATTTAGAAAGTTATCAAGTGAGCGACACACACTGCTGTTATTTCAAGCCACAGACTTCAGTCAATCAGAGAGTGACAAGCAGTCATTCTCTTTTCAACTGCCTGCCAGTCTCGGTTTAAAGTGAACTGACAGGGAACACTGTGTGGAATATCAATGAGCCCCCCAGCAGGAGGCCAGTCTCACTCTTAAACTCAAAACTCAACTGTGATGGGCTACTAACTGCATTGGTTCATCCTGTTCAGCGTATCAGCGCAGGAGAGAGTAGGTGGGTGTGTGCGTCTAAAATTGGTATTTGTATGTGCAAGCCAGTGTGCGTAGGCAGCAGTGTTTTTGTGTCTTCATATGTATTACAAAGGTGTGTCTGTGAGCGAGTCCTAACCGACAGTCTGTGCGTGTATTCAGCAGTGTTTTTGTGTTCTCCTATGCAACTACACTCAACAAAAATATAAACGCAACACTTTTGTTTTTGCTCCCATTTGTCATGAGATGGACTCAAAGATCTAAAATTCAATCCAGATACACAATATTACCATTTCTCTCAAACATTGTTCACAAATCTGTCTAAATGTGTGATAGTGAGCACTTTTGCTTTGCTGAGACCATCCATCCCACCTCACAGGTGTGCCACATCAAGATGCTCACCAGACACCATGATTAGTGCACAGGTGTACCTTAGACTGTCCACAATAAAAGGCCACCCTGAAATGTGCAGTTTTTGCTTTATTGGGGGTCTGGTGACTCAGAACCAGTCAGTATCTGGTGTGACCACCATTTGCCTCATGCAGTGCAACACATCTTCTTCGCATAGAGTTTATCAGATTGTCAATTGTGGCCTGTGGAATGTTGGTCCACTCCTCTTCAATGGCTGTGCGAAGTTGCTGGATATTAGTGGGAACTGGTACGCGCTGTCATATACGCCGGTCAAGCACATCCCAAACATGCTCAATGGGTGACATGTCCGGTGAGTATGCTGGCATGCAAGAACTGGGACATTTTCAGCTTCCAAGAATTGTGTACAGATCCTTGCAACATGGGGCCGTGCATTATCTTGCTGAAACATGAGGTGATGTTCATGGATGTATGGCACAACAATGGGCCTCAGGATCTCATCACGGTATCTCTGTGCATTCAAAATGCCATCAAATAAATGCACCTGTGTTCTTCGTCCATAACAGATGCCTGCCCATACCATAACCCCACCACCACCATGGGCCACTCGATCCACAACATTGACATCAGCAAAGCGCTCACCCACACGACGCCAAACACGCTGTCTGCCATCTGCCCTGAACAATGTAAACCGAGATTCATCCGTGAAGAGAACACCTCTCCAACGTGCCAGACGCCATCGAATGTGAGCATTTGCCCACTCAAGTCTGTTATGGCGACGATCTGGAGTCAGGTAAAGACCCCGATGAGGACGACGAGCATGCAGTTGAGCTTCCCTGAGACGGTTTCTGACAGTTTGTGCAGAAATTCTTTGGTTATGCAAACCAATTGTTTCAGCAGCTGTCTGAGTAGCTGGTCTCAGACGATCTTGGAGGTGAACCTGCTGGATGTGGAGGTCCTGGGCTGGTGTGGTTACACGTGGTCTGCGGTTGTGAGGCCGTTTGGATGTACTGCCATATTCTCTGAAACGCCTTTGGAGACGGCTTATGGTGGAGAAATGAACATTCAATGCCCGAGCAACAGATCTGGTTGACATTCCTGCTGTCAGCATGCCAATTGCACGCTCCCTCAATGCTTGCGCCATCTGTGGCATTTTGCTGTGAGACAAAACTGCACATTTCAGAGTGGCCTTTTATTGTGGACAGTCTAAGGTACACCTGTGCACTAATCATGGTGTCTGATGAGCATCTTGATGTGGCACACCTGTGAGGTGGGATGGATTGTCTCAGCAGAGCAAAAGTGCTCACTATCACACATTCAGACAGATTTGTGAACAATGTTTGAGAGAAATGGTAATATTGAGTATCTGGAATGAATTTTAGATCTTTGAGTCCATCTCATGACAAATGGGAGCAAAAACCAAAGTGTTGCGTTTATATTTTTGTTGAGTGTACATGTGTGTGTGTGTGTGTGTGGTCGAACCCACAGTCTGCGAGTATAATCAGCAGCGTTTTTGTGTTTTTATACACCACTACAGGGATTTCTACGTTAGCGTAGTCTACCCTGCAGTCTTTGCGTGTAATCAGCAGTTGTAAATCTGTTTATGTATACTGAACTTTTATAAGGCTATATATGCGATTGCAGCCTAACCCAGTCTGTGTGCAAAATCAGCAGTTTTTATGTAAAATTTTACAAGAGTGTCTACGCGAGTGAGGCCTGACCAACAGTCTTCGTGTTTTATCAGCAGTGTTTGTGAGTTTTCTTACACTTTTACACGGTTGTCTAATGGGATTGTGGCCTAACTCAGTCTCTGCATCTACAGTGATCAGCAGTGTTTCCGTTTTTACACGTATTGTTTTTCTTGGGCGTCTGTGTGAGTGTGGCCTATACTACAGTCTGTGGATGTATTCTGTAGTGACTATTGTCTGTGCACATACAGTTTCATTAGTCTCGACAAGAGACTAGCCTAAATCCACAGTCTATGTGTGTAACTTGACAAATGGCGTCAGTGGACGACAGCAGGGTATATCCCAAAACTATAGCTTTCTCTCCATCGGCAAAAATTATAGTCCGGGCTAGTGGTGGCACTACAGGGAAGAGAATAGGGTCCAGAAAATCATAAGGAAAACTACTTGAGACTCCACGAATATTACCAGCAAAATTTCCCTGAATCCCATGAGAACCGTTTGACTTAATGCACTTTGCAGAAGTTAAGTCTGGCCTTGGGGTGGTGCTAAAGGAATGGTCATCGTGTCACCAGAACAATAGGATTGCTATTATATGTAACAGCAAAGTTTATCGGAGTTCCATTAGAACAGTTTGACTTATTGCATTCGCACATGTAGTTTCACTTAAAGGAGCTGTGTCACGGTTAAGTGCGCAAGCTCAGAACTATGAAAACTATTAGCCTAACAAAGTGAATCTGCTCGAATGCAAGTCAAAATCTGATTTCAGCCAAGCTAATCAGCCTTTGTTTTGCATCATATTTAAATGTTTTAGTTATTTGGGCATTATGGTTTATATTTTAAGGATTTTTCAATGGAATTTGGAGGATTCAAAGTGATATTTCTGCACTTTAGCCAAAGGATAAGAGGAGCATAAGCTGGTTTGCCAACAGGCAACAAACATCATAGAAGAAGAGGAAGAACATCCTTTTCAACTATGATTACGGTGGAGCAGATTCACTTCTTTCAAAGTTGCGAGCATGGGCAGTAAAGGTGACATCTTTGAACATCTCTGAAATTTTGATATGTTACTAACAAGTATGTACAATAAGTGAGAAGAAATATCAAGTTTGTATCACCAGTCCGTCTTGAGCAGTAAAGCTTATTTTTCACCCCAAAACAGCATTTTTTAGTTCCGAGGCCATAATCAAGCTATTATGTAGCACTTGCTATTGTATATTGAAAAAAATGGCTTCTGATCCTTGCAGTCCTAAGATGCAAAACTGCAAAACTACACCAGCTGATGAGAAAAGAATGATAACGCACTGAAATATTGAATATTCAAAATTAAAAATTTGACACTCGGACACAAAAACAAATTTTCCAACAAATAGCCCATTTTCAAAAATGAAGTTTGGTCCAGTAGTGGCGTTACATATGATGACCGACATCAATAACACCCCATCTCTATGCATCAAAAATATCACAAAAATTGGGACAGGATTCCCATCAAAACTGTTTGAATTATTGCCTCTGGAAATATAAAGTTTGACCTGGTGATGGTACAACAAGAAAGGTCGTAGGGTCACACAAACAATACGGTCCATCCTCTATGCACCAGGGATGAACAAAGGAGGTTTGATGTGATTCTCAGAAAAAACTGATTTAGTTATCATGCCAAGATAAAGGATCTGAGGCAGCGACAGCAGCATCCAAGGTCAATCCGTAATATCAGGAAAACTGGGTTCAGGGTTACTACAGGCGATTACTTTGGCCTATAGGACACTGATATGACTGATATACTATGTGCTGTATGTTGTATATAAAGTAGAAAATCGTATTGGAATAGTGCGGGGGTGGGGGGATGTCGCTACCCTGGGGAGGTATTTGGGAGGGGTGAGTAAAGGGAAGAGGACACTACTTGTTGTATTATTGTCTTTGAGCTATGTCATGCCCTTCTCTTTTGGAAATAAAAATAAAAATAATTGATCACAAAAAAAAGGAAAACTGGGTTCAGGGGATATAATCAGCAGTGCTTGCGCAGTACCTGCAGAGAGATGCAGCCGAAGGCATTCTTCAGCATGTTCACCACGTCCCCGTGCGAAAGGCCATCCAGTGACTGCCCGTTAATGCTCACAATGCGGTCCCCTACCTGCAGTGGGGGAGCAAACAAGACCCAGTTACAGTCAGACACGAGTCATCAGATGATGACATCCCACCCCGCCCCCGCAACCTAATCTCAGAAATCCCAAAATATCAAAAGGCACCAGCCTAGGACCTGGGGTGCGTTTCCCAAAAACATAGTTTCTGGCTCAGTTAGCAACTTACATTAGTTGTCCATTCACAGTCAGTGGTAACAACTAAGTAAGTTAGCATCTGTATTTTCGGGAAATGCACCCCCGATTAATACACACAGCAAGTTTTGTTAAAAAATATTGAACGGTATTTGAGTTCTGCTCCGGAAATGAAATGACCATGGACAGACTGACAGACAGACAGACGACCGAACTGACGACTATATGCGCCTGCATCACTATGCCGGGGGAAAATAAAGGGACGTTGTATTTCATCAAACCAAAATCAAATTGACTTCTTTTTCACAGAGAGCTGTCCCGATTCTGCTTTTTAAATTCCTATCTACTCTCCTGTGAGATTTCATTTCAGTCTCCACTATGCAGCACCTCAAGATCATCACCATTGCTTGACCGATGCGTGCTTTGTGAGGGTTGCAGCAAAGACTCAATGGACTACAGGGTCATGTTCAAGACTGTGAAGTCGAACAAGTGCCCGTGAGTTCTTGCCTCTTGAACGATTGAACTACGTTTGGTCTTGCGAAGACAAGTGAGAACATCTGCAAACAGTCTCCCCCTGCTTTTCAAGATGGCCTCCAGTATTGTCAGAGCTTGTTTAGTGAGTCAAAACTCCGGAGTCTTCCCTCACAAGACCTAGGCGTGAGACCCTTTGGTCTTGAACATTCCCCAGATCTACAGAACTGGGAAGGCAAACCCTGTGGTACAGAGTGACACAAGGACTTGGGCTCATATCACAGTTGAGCTCATAAAACAAAATAAAAAGTATTACAAAAATAGAACAAAAACAAAAATAGAACAAAAAAAAAAATTCCCACTAGGGAAGGAATAAAAAAACTGCAGCAAGAGAAAAAAATTCTCAACTGGAAGGGAAGGGAATATGGAGAAAGTCAGAAGTGTGTACTGTTGTAGAGGCAAGACCTGCCCTCCACTAGCAGACACAGAGCTAACAGTGACATAGTGGGTACAAGACTGACATCGCAAATAATCATATACCGTAGATTGAGTAGGGCACAGTAGTTAAGCAGGTAAAATAGAACGTATAAATGAAGGGATGCATGATTCGCAATTCAGAGAGCCAGAGTGATGCAACGGCAAGGCACAGGCTTCAACCACGGGAGTGATCAGGTCCCAGGCTTTAGCGACCGCATTTTATCTATATACAGTGCCCCAGCGCAGTCAAAGCAGTCATATTTTATTAACAACTTTTCCAACAGGTGCTAAGTCAGCAGAGGACAAGCATTCATAACAGGAAGAGAAAGACAGGAGAAATAGCCAATGAGAACAGAGGAAGGCGGGGATGGATGAATGAGGCAAGGATGGGGCCTGCCTTGAGTCGGTGCGTTCTCGCTGCCACCCCATTGGCCTGGATCATGGCGATGAAAATGGGGATGTCGCCCAGCGGGCTTCCCTTGCCCCCGGCGATGCTGATGCCCAGAGCGTCTGTGGGCCCCTGGGGGAGTAAGAGGGCATTACACCACACCAGAACATTTACATATGGTGCATTAGCCCACACAGACAGGTTACATTACACAGTAGTAGTAATAATTTAGCTCATGTTTCTAGCATACAATTTGGGTTTACACTTGTTTACAGTAAGGAGAGCCAAATGTCCCTTGGCACAATGCAGAGTGCCTATCAAATGCACTGATCGTGAGTTGAACATGGATTTGAAACTCCAAACTTCTGAGTCCCTATTAAATGCGCTTAAATATACACACACAAAAGCACATCACTAAATTGGCTGAAGCAACTGTCCAAAACAACATGCAATAACTGCAATCCAAAGGTTATGAGAACAAGCGCACACAACAAGAGACCATGTGCATTTCTTGCCCGAGACGAGAATTGAAATTATCTACCCTTGAAACATGCAGATTATGCACTGTCCTGAGACCTAATAACTTGCATAGGGATCCATCTCTCAACGCCTCTTCACTCCAAGAACAATAACAATAATGGTAACTATTGAATACAAAATTTTAGAAATTGTTCAAATTCTATTGGAGAGTGAAGTCCACGACTTAAGAATAATGGCAGCAACAATGACAACCGATATCGCAAAGATCACTTTGGATGTTTTTTCGGCCGCACAAATGATAGAAACAAAGACAGCCAATCAAAATTCAGGGCTGTCGCGTTGAAGGCTACAGAACGTAAATGTTCTTCAGTGTAGAAACTCATCGTTACTGCTGCCATCATCTTAATGGCTGAAGTCCTCGATGCGGATTGGCCTGAACTGCGGTCACTACAGGCATGATGTTGGCTTGAATAGGCCAATATTAATGACGGCAGAGGTGTCTCACCCGCGTGATCTCCACGGTGCGCAGGCCAGTGTCGGGACCTGCTGAGAGATGTGCAGCAAAATGAGCTTTTCAGAACTTTTTCCATCCACAATTTCAAGACAGTTTTCAAGAACTCCATTGCCTCCATGACCAGTTGTACCGGCTACATCTGTATTCGAAGGATCAGTTGACTAACCCTCTTGTACAGTTTTTTTTTTTCTTACCTTAACATCTCCATGCTGATGTTTCAATTACCAGTTGTGACTGTGACATCATTAATAAGATGTTCAGTTCTAAAGATTCTACATACAAATTTGCGATCGTACATCTCGAAGGATTCACGAAGACTGTAAAGGCCCGGTATGATTATCGCAGTTCTGGGATCTGGCACACTGTAGGGTTCATTGTTCCCAGAGGACTCGAGGATTCTCGTACAGCCCAAGATTACAGAATGCCACAGGCAGTTTGTTTTATCAGCATTAGCAGTGTCTTTATCTGCGCCTGCCTGATAAAACACATATCATCATCATGTCGCTCCTTTGGCTCTTGAATATGAAAAGTAGACTAGCTCTTCTATTTAAACATTTTTTTCCCCCCCCGGAAATTCCAGAGAGATATTAGAACACTTCCCAGAGGTAACCGCATTAGCAGATGAACCAAAAAACCCAGGGTACAATGCAGGAACAAAACAGTATACAGTGAGGTGTGTAAGAACTTGGGACCTTTCACCATTTTACAGGACTGCAGTTCCTACAAAAATCATTTAACATTAATGTAAATACCCCGATTACTGATGTAAAGTGAACATCAACAAGTCTGCACTTCAGTTTGAAAGTACAGTGCTCTGAAAAAGTATTTGCTCCTTCGGTGTTTCTTCAGTTTTTCCTTTTTTGCCAGATTTAAATGCACCAGATTATCCAATTAATGTAAGACAAAGACAAGATGAGTAATCAAAAAATTCAGCCTTTAAATGATCATTTCATTGACAGAAGCTAAAGGGTTATTCTATCACCCATATGAATAAATAACCGCCCTCCTAACCATGAAGAGGACTTGCTTGAGCGCTTTGGATTGTTCGCCTGCTTTATAACCCGCCTATGCTTGAGGTTTAGGTTACAAACCAAAGGCCGGATATTCTCCTTTGGCTGAATTCAAGGTTAAATCAATTCTGCAGTCACCCGGGTTCTGAAGCAGCAAAGCAGCCATAGACTATCAAACAGCAACTTTTGGGTTTGTTAGTATGATGTTCTTCATGTGGAATACTTCATTAGATGTACACCGTATGTAACAAGACCCATATCTTACAAAAGTGCCACTTTTGACTCATCAGTCCATAGAATATTATCCCAAAAGTCTAGAGGGACATCAAGACATTTTTTTTGGCAAAAGGTGAGCCTTTGCATTCTTTTTGGTTAGCTGTTGTTTTAACCTAGTAACTCTCCAATGGATGCCATTTTTGCCCAATCTCTTTCTTATTGTGGATTCATGGATACAGATGGCCTATTGTTTTAATATAGAGAGGCTATATGCAGCACTGAGAGAAGTGCATGTGTGCTTGCGCAGGCATGTCCATTTGTGTATGTGTGAGTGAGAGAGTGAGTGCAAGTGTGTTTTTGGCCGGAGTGGTCGAGAGTATATGCACATGAATGTGAGTGCTTGAGCGGTTGTGTGTGCACACGCGAATGAGTGACACCATGTGTTCAATTGTACGTGCGTGTGTGAGGGAGTGAGAGCAAATGCAAAAGAGATTGTGAGAGTTTGAGAAGCATTGTGAGAGTTTACGAGAGAGTTCCTGAGCGATTGTGAGAGTTCTTAAGAGATAGTGAGCGTTCGTGAGGGTGAGTATGCACTTGAGCGACAGGGAGTGTGCGACACTTGAGTGAGTGAGAGCAAGTGTTTGCGCATAACTAGTTGAGAATGAGAATGTAATCAAGTGAGAGAGTGTTTGAGTGTGTGTGTGCTCATGTGAGAGAGAGAGAGAGAAAAAGGGAAAGGGTGAATGCGCATGCCAGAGTGTGATTTTAGACTGTGTGTGAGAGTGTAAGTCAATGAGAGAGAGTTCTTGCTTTTTGACTAGTTAGAATTCCAAGCCAACATATCCATAATGTAATTTTGATTGATGCAATTCTAATTAATGATATGTACAATTCTATTCTCACTTGTCACAATGTCAATTATTGATATCAACAACTGATTTCTTACTAGTGGAAATTGTCATTGTAGATATCTGCAATTCACTTACAAGTAGTCAACTAGTCAACTTCTATTCAAATTCAATTACAAATATCTATAATTCAATTTTGACATGTTATAATTCCAAATCGACATATCCAAAATGTAATTTTGACTAGTAGGAATTCTAATTAATGATATCTGCAGCTCAATTCTCACTAGTCAAAATGCAAATTGTTGATATGAACAATTCAATTCTCACTGGTGAATATGTCAAATGTTGATATCAACAATTCAATTCTCACAAGTGGAAATGTCAAATGTTGATATCTACAATTGTTACATTACAGATATCATAAATGGAATTCCAGATATCTAAAATTGAATTCTGGCAAGTAAAAATTAAATTACTGATATGTCAGCTTGGGATTGTAACTAGTAAGAATGTAACTTCAGATATCTAGAATTGCATTTCAGACCTCTCAAATACAATTAAAATAGTAACTAGTGAAAAATAGATTCATACTAGAAACAATTTTATTTGCGATAAAACAATGCCCTTTATAACTACACAGGACTGAATTTTAGATTTCAAAAAAGGAATACAATTACAATTACAATACAGAATACAATTGTTGATATGTCAGTCATATCCGAAATGAATATGGTGATTTTGCTACATATCCGAAATGCAATTGTTGATATGTGGGATACATCCGAAATACAATTGTTGATATCCGAAATGGGAAAATACATTTCCACTAGTCACAATTCTTTTTTTACATATGGAAATTCAATTGTTAATATCTATAATTGTTATTCTTACAAGTTAAAAAGGAATCACTGATTTCTATAATTAAAATAAAGATATCAGTAAATCAGTTTTGACTAGTCAAAATGTAATTACTACATTTGAAAATACAAAGTATATTTGCAATATGTCAATATTGTTTTACAGATATCTTGAAATGACATTTTGACATTTCCACTAGTGGAAACTAAATTGCAACTAGTGAGCCTTATTGATTAAATGTTTAAATGGCATAGTGTGTAAATACTTGTGCATATGTGAGTGTTGAGAGAGAGAGAGAGGAGTGGCCATGTGTACCTATGTGAGTTTGAGATGTGTACCTATGTGAGTTTGAGTGTGTGTGTGTGCGTGTGTGTGTGTGTGAGAGAGAGTGTGTGCGTGTGTGTGTGTGTGTGAGAGAGTAAGTGAGTGAGTGAGTGAGAGAGACAGACAGAGAGAGAGAGAGAGAGAGAGAGAGAGAGAGACGTGTGTACACACAGACCTGCAGTCTTCTTCACGGTCTCAGATGCAGGCCTCTTGGTGTTGTTGAGGACATTAGACCCAGAAGGGGTGGAGCCTTGCGGCACAGGAGTGGCCCCAGCGCTGTTCCCACTGGCGTGACTCATCTACGGGAAACACCAGGGTGGGGATGAGGCACAGGAGGATAAACAGTCAGCTTATGGCCGAATCGTTGGCACTTGTGACTTCAGCGGATGGGGACCGACTGGCGGCAGCATGCTGCTAGGGGAGGAATGCGCGACAGATGCCGTTGGTGGCTGCTTCCCTTCATGCTCATCCTCGCCCAGCCCCGCCCTGATGGGATGCGGACGAGATGGCTGAGTTTTTGGCGGAAGGGTACACACAGAGAGCCGTGCAGGTGTGGGAGCCCATGCATGCAGGCCGAACCCATCCCCCCCTCCCCCGACGGTGTTAGCGTTCAGGTTAGACTCTGCTCACGCACACATGCACGCACACGGTGTTAGCGTTAGGGCAAGCCCTCGGCTCACAGCACACGCACACACCTGGCTTCCCTGGGAGGTGCGTCTGGAGGAGACCCAGGAAGCGGCCTTCAGGCGGCCCAGCTCAAGCAGCACCGTCCCCTTGGCGCACTGCAGGAGCAACAGCGTAGAGCAGGTAACCACCTTAAAGTGCAGACCGCGCAACTGCTAACCGCTTACTACTGCAACCCGCCCACGCTACCGTTTACCACTCGTGTATTCAAACACAAGACACCACTAGCACCTAAAAACCGAGAAAGTGCACCTTTTTCCCAAGAATTCCTACAAAAACTTAGAATACACTGAAGTTTACTGAAGATTTGAGGCCAATTTTTTACTGAGGTATCATGAAGTCTGTCCGGTTTACTTCCAAGTTTGGACAACACCTCGATGTTCACTTTCTCTAAAGGTGCCCTCTTTTAAAAATTACATTGTGTATCTGATTTGTTTGTAAATTGGTGGTTTTGCAGATTGAATATATTCTGAGTACTGAACGTGTTTTTATTGTTCTTAATATAATGGTGGTGGTGGTTTGCCCTTTGCCAGTTCCTGTATGCAGCACAGACAGCAGGCTGAACTACAGTACTGACCGTTCCAAAGTTCCCACGAAATTCGGCGAACATTCATATTTTTTCATACATCTGAAAAATTTTTTGGGATTCCTCGGTAAAATTTTTCCGAGGTTAACAGAGTTGGCCTCAAATCTTCAGTAAACCTTGGCGTATTATACTTTTTTTTAGGAATTTCTCGGAATGAGGTGCACTTTATTGGTATTTAGAAGCTAGTAGTGAGAGCGCAGCATTGGGAAAACAAATCACAGGAAGGGAAATTAGCAAGAATTAAACATATAAAGTGACTTAGAATGGAGTAGCTGTTCCTTACGCATTGAAGCCTCGCGGGTAAACTTGCAGACAGTTTATGCTAAAAGAAGAGTTTAAAAATAGCACTGGGTTGTTCCTCATTAGAAAATAACTTTTCAATTGTGGGATGCAAGCCTTTCTGCGATATTCTCCTCTCCTGTCCTCCAAAGCATTAATTAACTTCTCACAGTGAAACAGTTTCCAGAGTTTTTTCTCCCGCAGAGTTTACAGCAGTAAAAGTTAACAAGCAAATTGTGGCATGGAGGGTCTCTGAGTGCATTTATTCAATTCTTACCAATTTCCTGACCAATAATTAATTGATATAACCATTAAAAGCTAAATATTTTGCCATTCTTGTGGCAAAACGAAATTTTCTAGTCGAAAATAACAAGAATATGCAAGGTATATTTCCATGCCATGCATTTAAATATAAATGCACATAAACAATATTACAGCCCCAATTCCAAAATTGCTGGGATGTAGTGTAAATTGTGAATAAAATCAAAATGCAATAACTTTCAGATCACATGACCCAATGTGTTATTTACAATAGAACATATATAACATTTCAAATGTTAAAACTGAGACATTTCACATTTTTATCCAAAAAATGAGCTTATTTCTAATTTTCTGGCTGCAACAGGAAAAAAGTTGGGGCGCAGGCAAAAAAAGGGCTAAAAAAAGCAATTAATATATAATACAATCAGCTGAAAGAATATTTGGGAAGAAATTAAGCTAACTGGCATCAGGAGTGTAACATGATCGTCTATGAAAGGGATGTCTTAGAGAGGCTGAGCCTCTCAGAAGTAAAGATGGCCACAGGCTCTCCAACCCGTGAAGGTTTGCGCAAAAAAATTGTGGAATACTTTGAAAACACTGTTCCTCAACATCAAATTGCAAAGGCTTTGGAGGTCTCACCATTGACAGTGCATAACATCATCAAAAGATTCAGAGAAACTGGAAAAATCTCTGCGTGTAAGGGACAAGGCCTAAGACCTTTACTGGATGCCCGTGACTTTTGGGCCCTCAGACGCCACTGCATCATTCACCAGCATGATTCTGTCATTAACATTATTAAATGGGCCCAGGAATACTTCAAGAAACCACTGTCTGTAAACGCAGTCTGCCATGCCATCCACAGATGCCACCGAAAACTCTATCATGCAAAAAGGAAGCCATTGTTAAGCATGATCCAGAAGCTCTGCCGTGTTCTGTGGGCCAAGGCTCATTTAAAATGGACTGTAGTAAAGTGTCCTGTGGTCAGACGAGTCCAAATTTGACATTCTTGTGGGAAATCATGGGCGTTGTGTCCCTCAGGCTAAAGAGGAGAAAGACCACCCGTCCTGTAATCAGAGTTCAGTTCAAAAGCCAGCATCTCTGATGGTATAGGGATGCATTAGTGCATATGGTGTGGGACACTTGCATGTTTTTAAAAGCACCATGAATGCTGAAAGGTATACAAAGGTTTTAGAGCAACATCTGCTCCCTTCCAGACGATATCTATTCCAGGGAAGGCCTTGTGCATTTCAGTAGGACAATGCAAAACCACATCCTGCAGCTATTACAACAGCATGGCTTCGTAGTAGAAGAGTCTGTGTGCTGAACGGGCCTGCCGGCAGTCCTGATCTTTCACCGATTGAGAACATTTATCGCACAATTAAACGAAAAGTCAGTCAAAGGAGACCTAAATCTCTCCAGCAGCTGAGTGGGATCAAACACCAATGGCTAAAATCAAGAAACTTGTCTCCTCAATGCCCAGACACTTCCACTCTGTGTTAAAAAGAAGAGGGGATGCTACACTATGGTAAACAGGCCCCTGTCCCAACATTTTTGAGACCTGTAGCGGCCATCAAATTTTAAATGGGCTCACTTTGTGGATTAAATTGTAAAACTGCTAAGTTTCAACATTAGCTATGTTATCTCTGTTCCATTGTGAATAAAATCCTGACCTGGCTGGTGTGATTTGAAAGTCATTGTGTTTTGATTTTATTCACAATTTACACTTTGTCCAAAGTATTTCGGAATTGGGGTTGTACATGCATTTTCAAAGTTAGACAAAAATTTATTTTAAAATACCAGAAATGCTTTGGGGAATACATTGAGAATACATTTTATACCTTTTAAGGTATTAATAAGACATAGCGGGTATTCCACCGCATACACTGCAGTGTCAGTGAGGCCAAGATTCCTAATCAATTACATAATGAACCACTATGTATTGGTTGAAAAAGGCTGAGTGGGCTGATCCTGCAAAACACTCCAATCTAGACTACAGCCAATATCTGAAAACAATAGATTTTAAATTTTCCAAGGTATGGGAAGATGGAGGTCATACTAGTGTACACCTCAAACGGTAAGGTGTGTGCTAATGTGGTCAGCAGGCGTAGTAATGCCAGAGAGGAGTAGTGATCTAGATGTTTCTGTGCTTCAGTAACTGAGTTACAACAGCTTTCATATAGGTCATTTTCATACATCAGCTTTGGACCATGCTTCAAAAATGATTGTGTTCCCTTATACACTGAGGATTGAAGACCTCTTTAGCATCACCTTGTGGTCAGTACTGGGCAATGCCACCAGTTGCCTGCCTTGTCGAGTTTGTGTAATCCTGTTTACAGCAAAGCTCGTCTGATTTTCCAGCTAAAACTCCTTTGTTGTGACATTCATCCTATTGTTCTATAAGCTCTCATTCTCTCTCTCGCTACAGATC